>QEOQ01000508.1:1866194-2178967 GCA_010279815.1 Brachionus plicatilis
AAATATCTATTAAAAATTCTTGTTTTATTCATAGAGAGAGACAGGGCTTGGGATACAGGGGGATACAATAGCTTATTTTACTATTTTAATTTCTTTATTTTATTTGATTTTTGTCTTTTTTTTCTGATTTTCTTTAATAATAAAGATTAATATTAAATGATTCATTTCTGAAAATTTTTTGTACAGATATTTATTTCCTTTTAGAATTGCTACCTTTTATTTCTGTTTTGAATTATTCAGCATTAAGATCTTTTATTATGTTTTTATACTTTTTTTAAATATTTATTACACTACATTCATAAAGGCTTTGAGTATTTTAACCTTTAGGCTGAAGATTTTTTTTTTCTTACTGAGTTAATTTTAAGAAAACTTTATTAGCAAGCATCTAAAATTTAAAAGGCTATTTGATTTTATGCCTTACCATTCCCCATATTTTTATTTGATGTAAAATTATAGAAGTAAGCTATTCACTTAGAATAAATATCTTTGATGATCATTACAAATGAATCATAAAAAAACAAACATTGGATACTAAATAAAAATGTTTTAAATTCCTTACAAAAAAAGGGTTCTGTATAATATAAAAGATAATTAAAATAGATAAATTGATTAAGTATTTTTTATACCGACTTTTTTCTGTTCAATATAAAAAATTTTAACTAGCGATAATTAAATTATTTTCAATATATAACACAATTAGTCTAAATTTATTTTTGAGAGAAAATTTTCAATTTAAAATAATAATTTTAATTAATTTTTATTTAATTTTTTTAAACTAATCAATTAATTATAATTTTGTTATATTAAAATTGATTTCAGTGAGAAAATTTTCGATTAAGTCTCAGTCCCTTATTATTAAATGGTTTAATGAATTCTTTATTTTTTCTCCTAGTCATTTTGCGGTATTTTTTTGACCGAACGAAACTTTGTGGTTTTAACATATGATTTAAGCGAAAAAGAAGAAAGTTTAAAATATTCGATTTTATCACGCTTATTACAAGTGCTCGGTACAAACATTTTACCAATTGGAATTCTAATTGTCGGACTTGGTGAATACAATGAAAAAGTCACCAAATACATTGAAAAAAAAATAGTCTATACGCTTAAAAAAATTCAGAAATTCTTAAACAAATTGGTCGATTCTCAAATAAAGTAAATTTAGAAAAAAATTTGAGTAACATTTAACAATAAATTTTTTAAGAAATATCCAAAATCTTAATTTTAACTTACAAATTGAGTTAAGTGAATTGATAAATTTGAGCGAAAAAATAGAGTTAATTTTAGAAATTGTTGACTTTGGTGTAATACCTAATAACACAAATTTTGACGAGCTTTTGATTATCAAACCAAAATTGGCTAATAGTGATACTGACATAAAATGGCATTTGGATGAGATACAAAAAATTTCCAGCAGAATAAACGAAAAAGATCTAGGCGAGCTCAAATCCTTTAAAGCTCCACCATCAGCTGTTCAAAATGTAGCTGAAGCCATGTGCTATTTATTCGCAAAACAAGCAAACTATCAAAATTTTGCCAAGCTACTGAACACAGATAACTTTATAGAGCAGATAAAAAATTTTGATTTAAATCTAATAAACGATTATAAGTTGAAAAATTTGGAAAAATACATACAGATGCCAGATTTTGATGGTGATACAATTGCGAACTTTTCACGCCCAGCATCAATTCTATGCAATTGGATTCATTCAGTCTACAACTATGGCTTAGCAGTAGTTTTTAATTTTTTTAATTAAAATTTTAATAACTAAATTTTTGCTGAATTTATTTTTTAGGCAGAAAATGAGGATAAATCAAAAGAAAAATCAACAACATCTTCCATTACTAATATTTATTTGAAAGACTATTTATTTGAAAAATCTTTTTATATGTTCAAATGGAATCTTTATTATGAAGATAAATATGAAAATTCTGAAAAAGAGATAGATGAATTGATCAAAAAATCCATTGATTTAAAAAATGAACCTATTTTGACAATTGACGAGCTTAATCAGCTATTTTTGGCGAATGCAAAACTAAAAGAATACCAATCGAACCAATTCAAGCAGCTTTCGTTGAGATACGCTAGAGCTCAAAGTGCTCGGGGTCGATTTTTCTTCAACGAAAAAACTAAATTTATAATAACTGATTTGATTTGGTTGAAAAGTATTTTTGATATTTTGGCAAACAAAGAGACAAATGAATCACATTTGAATGATATTTTGGGAACTGGCATACCAGTTTGGAATATAAATGAACTCAAAGAAGAATTACAAAAATTGTGTCCCAATGATCAAATATTTGATTATTTAATCTCTTTTTTAAAAGAAAATAGTCTTATCATTGTCACTGATAAAGAGGAAATAATTCCAATATTTTGCTTGAGTAAAAATCAAAATTCAGCTTTTGTAAGAAATAAAAGAACATATTTAGAATATTTAATTATCTAACATGATTATTGTTTAAGGATAAATGGAGTGATAAATGGTCAGACTTGGAATATAAAGTTTCATGGGAGCTATTTTCTCCATTGCCATTCAATGTATTTTCAGAATTTGTATCAATGTTTTTTAATAGCAGAACATGTATAAAATTGCGCAAAAATGGATTTTTGTATCAAGACACTCATTTTGATGCTTTGGTTAGATATTCAGAAAGAGAAGGTTTTTGATTTTTAATTACAATTTTAATTTGGTTTAAAAAATTTTTATTTAAAGTAAATTTATCTGTTAGAATGATCGACCCGGAGAGATATTTTAATTTAGCTGAAAGATCTTTTATGGACCACTTTAAAACAGCTTATATGAATTTTCATATTTATTTGAGACATTTAATGATTAAGTATCATGTACCACACAGAGTAAATATGCTTTAAAAAATTTTTTAAATAATCTAAATTTCAACTACAAAAATAAAGTTAAAACTAGAAGAATTTAAACTGAATCATCCAATTCAGATCGATAATGATGAACACAAAATTTTGACAGCTGGTCCAGGTAAGTCATATTATTTTGCCAAATTTGAAATATCAAATAGTTCTTGGTATTGGAAATCTTCTTTTACTCGTTCTGAAATACAAATCGGTATATTAATGACATCAAAACTTTATTTAAAAAGAAATTGAAAAAGGGTTTAGGGCTTGTATGTACCCATAACTGACTCATTTTTTTGCGAACTGAAAATGGCTGAAAAAAAATTGTTGATTTTTAGAGAAAAAGTATAATATTTAATTTAAAAAATATTTGAAAGTTAATTTAGAAAAGTCTATTCATTTACAAAGGAAATGAAAAATTTTCCTGGGACAAAATTTTTTAAAAAATGCTTAACTATTAAAATTCTTTAAAATTTAAAATAAAATCTTTTAATTCTATTTAGTAAAAGGTAACAAAAAATTTTACTTGTCTAGTTTTAGTCAATACAAAGATAAGATATTTTAAATTTGTAAATTTTTTTAATGATTATCTACAGATTAACTTTGATGAAAATAATAGATTTAAATATGAAAAAAAAATGAGTTAATAAATGATTTTTTGATAAAGTTAAAATTTATTTAAAAATAAAATTCAAGTACATTTATTCTTTCCAATTGAAATTACGAGATAGAATTTTCAATTAAATTATTAAATTCCCAGAATAAATTGTAAATTTTTTATATTAATTAAAAGATGACATAATAACCATTTACGATTTGATGAGCAAGAATGACGAGCTTTTTTATAAAACTCATGTTGGAAAGTATTTACATAATTTTAAATCAAATGATTCGAATCAGCAACAGTGTCTTGACTGTGCCTTAAATTTAGATTTTTTAATCAAAATTAAATACGCCTTTTTTGCTTTGTATCCCAAATTAAACGAAATAAATGTGATGAAAACTAAAATTCCTTTATTTTGGGGAACTAATGAATCGGATGATGGGAATTTGGTCTTTGCTTTTGAACCAGAAGTTGTCATTACCGATCAAAATAATGAAATATTTTCATTTAAATTCATTGAATACGGCTTAACCAATGCCGAACAGATCTTTTTAATACTCACTTGGTAATTAATAAATTTTTATGTTTTATTTTCAATTGATTTTAAAAATATTTATTTAATTTCAAAATTAAGTTATAACTCAGCAGAAGTTAATGCAATATGGATCGAATTGAACAAAATGGAAATTAAATATGATCAAGAATCGGAAGCTTTAAGAGTTAAAAATTCGCTTTTATCAGAAAATTCAAACTTAAGCAATCAAATTAATTTAGGAGATACAATATTACTCAATATTAAAAGAATAGTAATATTACTTTATTATCCTCTAATAAAACAATCTTTGAATTTTATTTTTTAGTCAAATAAATTCAATACAGCATCAATTACTTTAAACGGAATAAAAATTTTAGAAATTGAATACACCCATCAATATTTGATTCCGATGTTTTCATTTTTAAGTTATCCAGAAGATGCACCAGTAAATACAGCCTTTTTGTCCAAATGCTTCGAATACAATAATTCAATAAATGCAAAAAAATACACTAAAAATGACTTGAATCCATTAATTAATCATCGCCTTGAAGCAATAGACCGGCAATATCCAAATTTAATATCCCCTGCCACAATTGGTAACTATTTAGAATAAAAAAAATTATATTTTATTTCAAAATCTTTCAAAGTTGACATTCGAGATAATTTAGTATTAATTCATCTTGACGGCTGGGCGTCAACCTATGACTATTGGGCTGAGATTGAAAGCTCTGATCTGAGACCTGTTGGCTGGTCAGAGTATCATCAAAGAAAAATCAAAGAGAAAAAATGGTTGATTGACTATGATTTGAGAAATATTAAATTCGATGTCCCGATAGGTTGCTTTTTTTAACTTAAATAAATAAAAAATTTCATCTTTTCAATTTTTTATCAAGACTACAAAAATGATAACACAAAAAATTTTACGTGGGAGAATTATTTGATCGAAAAAAATGCTACAGCAGTACCTTTTGATATATTCACTCTAGTAATTTTTTTTTTATTTAAAATTTAGAAACTAAACCAAACATTTTACATTAATCTTTGTTATTGACAAAGTTATTAAACTATGGATAAAATAACTCTATTTTCGGATTTATATAAGTTGACTTGAGACTTATGACTTTTAAAAACTCTGATTTAAACTTAAATTAAAAATATTTAAACAAAAAACTGGATTTAAGGAAAAAAAGGCAAAGCTCTGAAATGGAATAAAAAAAATTTATTATTTAAAAAAAATTCAGATTGAGCTTTGCACAAAACTCATACTTTCAAAGATTCTAAACCATTTTTCAAAAACTCGATCTCTCTTCTTTATTGAAATTTTTTATTTTTTTCGATATCTAGTTATTTTTTTAATCTTTTAGCCATTTCACTAGAGATTTCCTTAATGTAACAAGTTTTTTGTTTATTATTTATTTGTCGGGATGTCAAATAAAAGCGAACTTTCTTCAGATTTTAGTTCAGATTAAAAAAGCACTAGTGTTTCAATGAACTTGAAAAAATTGAGAAGGTAGGAATTTGATTCGAGTCGACTGTACTATTTTACATATTAAAAAAATTTAATTTATTTTCTTTTATAATTATTTTTTGAATTTTGGACTTTTTTAAATTAGTTATTTTTTCAAGGATCAAAAATTTGGAATGACTTTGTCGGACTTTAAAGGAAACAAAAACCAACAAGTTTTGACCTCATGTTTGAATTTGCCAAACACGGGCTTAAAAATTAAAAATCTCACAAAATTTATTGATAAAAATTGGGATCATTTAATTGAAAATAACATTATCACAACTCTTGGAGCTGCAGCCATTCCAACTCGAGGACTCATTCCTTTACCTCGAACCATTAATAATATAATTTCAATTGACAAAAAAAAATTATTAGAAGACTGCAATTTGCATTTGTGCTGCTTCAACAAGTCGTATGACAATCAAACTTTATACGCTCACATGCTGAACTTTGAAGGAATTATACTTAATAAAAAGATTTTTGATTCAAATGACTTGGTACTTATTATAGTGTCTGCCTATTCGATCTTGTATTCAAAAGTAAATTAATTTATTAATTTTTCTAATTTTTAAAAAAATTTTTCTTTTTCAAGTTCGCATCAATCATTCCCAAAAATTCCAGGCTGTTTATTGATCAGAGTGAAGATTTGGATGAAAATCAAATAAGTGATCATATTCGTAATTTTCTTCGGCACTTAATTAATTACTTGGCTCTATTTGTCAACGAAAGACACATGTCGGAACAAAAATTTGAATGCAATATCAAAAAATTCCTAAAACTTTTGCCTAATGATCTGCAAAAATCAAAAAATTTTAAATTTCAAAAATATTCACAAAATTCAAACTTAGCAGAGTGCTATTACTGTCACATGGCCAACGAAAATAATCGATGTGCAAATAAAATTGATATTTTATCACATGAGGAATTTGGTGCTTACTCTAATTTTTTTATTCGGTATGGTATATCAGATTCAGACACCACTCTCAATTTGGATTCCAATTTTGCCAAAAAATACTCGAATTTAACGAGTCTTATCTTAATAAACGTTCCGGTTGCTGTCGATTCTCCCGTTTTTTTCAAACTTTTGAGTTCTTTAACCAAAGTTAAGCTTATCCAGAACGATCTTGAGCTTTTGCCTGATTCTCTCCTTGAGATGCGCAGTCTGAAAATGCTCTCTTTCAACAATTTAATTAGTTTAGAAAATGTTTCTTTTGAGAAAATGGACAGTCTTGAAGTCCTTGAGCTAAAGAATCTTAATATACCAGCAAATAAAAAAGTAATTATTAGTTTGCCAAATTCAGTCAAGACATTGAAAATTTCCAAGTCTTCTTTTGACTATTTCTTTTTTGATTTGAATCCAGAGTCAATAGATGAGCTTAAGTTGTCAGCTATTCCATTGATAGACATGGACAAATATGGAAAAAGCAATTCATTGATTAGCGCTGAAAATTTCAAAAAAGAAATACAAGCTTCCAAATTAATCAGCCAAGACCAAGCTATAAAACTTTTTACCCATTTCGATTCGAATTTAAATGGTTTTTTGGATTTTAAAGAAATGATAAAAGTTAATGCGTTTCTATTCAGAAAATATTTGCGGCTAGGTCCGAGTATACCAGAGGAAATTTTTAAAATGAAAAATTTAAAAATTTTGAACTTGAGTTTTCAATCTATTGAACTGATTCCGGACGAAATAGAAAATTTAAAAAATTTGAACATTTTTATATTAAAAAATTGTATATTGTTAAAATATATAAGTCCAAAAGTGGCGAATCTGCCTTTAACCAAGCTTGACTTAACAAATTGTATATCTTTAACGACTCCACCAAAAGAAATTGTTAATAGAGGCATCCATTCAATACAAACTTATTTAAGACGTCTTTTAACTGGATCTATTGAATTAAAAAGAACAAAGCTAATGGTAGTTGGCCTGGGTCAAGCTGGCAAAACGTCTCTTTTAAAATCATTAAGAGGTTTCGAGAATGGAGATGCACCTGAATTAACTGATGGAATCAAAATCGATGATTGGATTATTGATTTGGAAGATGGGTCTACTCTTACGTATTCAATGTGGGATTTTGCCGGTCAAAGTGTCTATTACAATACACATCAATTTTTTTTGAGTTCCAGAGGCGTTTATTTACTAGTTTGGAATGTAAGATCTGGTAGCGAATATGCTGGTTTAGAATTTTGGCTTAATAGTATATCATCTCATGCATCAGGAGCGCCCATATTTATTGTTGGAACTCACATTGATCAAGTATTTATTATTTTTTATTTTCTAATCTGAACAAGCCGATTATCTTTTAAAAATCTTAATTTTAATATTAAATTTCGAATAGTTTGAATTTATAAAAAAATTGATTATTCAGGATTTTTGTGTAATTAATATTTGAAAATGTTTTCTAAAAACCCATAAAAAGAGTTGAAAAAAAGTATCTTATTTTCCATTAGTATGGAAAAATTTTGTTATTAAGAACAAATATTAAAAGGTTAAGATTCAGTCGATTCAAAACTTGCATGTAATTCAATCTTCAAAACTTCTTTATCAGAATCAAATTCTAGAAAATTTCCAAAAATCATTTTCTTAATTTTTTTAAATCACTCGCATGCTTTTATAAACAAACTAATTGTTTAAAAAAATTTTAAATTATATATTACAACAATACTTTCTGAAAGCTCATATTCTGAATATAAGATAGTAAATAAAATGTAGTTTTCAAATGACTTGAGCTATTTGAAAATTGTAAAAAATTTATTTTTTTTCTAAAATTTTTTATAGTTTATATTATATTTTCTATTACAGATTCTGAAACTTAAGATGTATCTAAATAAATTATTAAATTAGATTATTTATTTTTTATTTTTTTATCTTCCTGTTATTGTGGGTAAGAAAATAATTTATATAAAATGAATAATAATTATTGAAATTTAGAAAATTTACAAACACATTAAATAAGATAACATATTAAATTTAAAAGTTTTTTAAAATCTTTACTCAAACCCTTATTTTTGTCTTATTTTTATCTTTATACTTATTTTTAATTTTTTAATTTTTTTTTCACATCGTCTTAAAGTCGTTCATTGAAATTAAAAATAATAATAATAAGTATTTAAAAAATTTTTTTATTTGAAAAAAATTTAAAAAATAATTTGCCATTAGACAATAAATATTTTACATTATTCTCATGGAAAAACAGTTTGATATTCTTAGATTCATATTTGAATGATTGAAAAGATTTCTTATACTCCATTCGAGCATTAGCAGCTTAAATAAAGAGTGTTTGTTAGTTTAATATCTATTAAATGTTTTGATATTATTTTTAAAAGTTTATACAAAAAAATTAATAATGTTTTTGAAGGTTTTTAACTATGTTCTTGATGAAAAATATTTGAAATCAAAATTCAAAGATATTGCTGGTTTTTATTTTGTCTCTTGTAGTACAGGACAAGGCGTTGAAGAATTAAAAAAAGCGCTAATTGAAAAAACACTCAATGAAAGCTATATCAACGAAAAAATTCCTGTAAGTTACCCTAAAATAAAAAAAATAAATTTTTTAATTTTTAATAAACTTTATTTTTAGGAAGCCTGGCTCAATTTTGAACAAAGCTTAAAACAACAATCTAGCAATGTGTCAATTCT
The DNA here is from genome assembly GCA_010279815.1 of Brachionus plicatilis. Taxonomy (NCBI): domain Eukaryota; kingdom Metazoa; phylum Rotifera; class Eurotatoria; order Ploima; family Brachionidae; genus Brachionus; species Brachionus plicatilis. Next base: position 1,875,350 of record QEOQ01000508.1, read on the forward strand.
TTCATTCCAGGATTTGAGGCCATTTGCCGAAGAAAACGGAATGTACGACTCGGAAGAGATTTTGCAAGCGGTAAAATTTTTAAACGATTTAGGCTCACTGCAATATTTCGAGAATAAGAGCTTAAAAGACAAAGTTATTATCAATCCTCAATGGATTGTGAACGCATTTGCCAATGTTGTTTCTGTTAAGCAAAAAACCATTTCAAATGGTAAGCTAACACATGACAAAATAAAGGAGATATGGAGAGAATATGATGAAAGTTTACATGCATGGATGCTCAAATTGACCGAAGAATTTGATCTGACTTTTCCTGTGCCAGAAAAAAAAATGAGCATAGTACCATGCTTACTGCCTGACACCGAACCAAATTTTGACTGGCCTGAAATAGATGTAAAAAGTCCAATTAAAAAAAAACAATTTAAAGTTAATTATAAATTTGAATATTTACCGATTGGTCTTTTTAATCGAATTCAAGTAAGACTTTTTCAATATGGAGACAGTTCTTTTATATGGAAAAAAGGGTCTTTTTTGAAAAAAAATTCCCATGTGGCATTGGTAACACAGTCTAAAGACACTCTATCAATTCAGATCAAGGTGCAAGGCATTAAGCCAGAGAATGTTGTGTTCGTAATTCACGAAACAATAGAAACATTGATAAATGACTCATTCAATGGTCTCAAATATGACTTCAGTTTTCCATGCCCCGATTGTATGGAACTTCAAACAAGCGAACCATATTTATTCAGCTCAAAGCTACTCAAAAAGGCTAACGAAATGAGGGCTCAATTTTTGCAATGCAGAAGATATTTTCACGTTATATCTGTCCAAGAAATGATGTCTATGATGCCAATAGATAATACTCATTACATGGAAATGAATTTAGAATATACCATTCGGGATTTGAATAATTTTAAAAAAAGTGCATTTAAATATGATATTATTTTTTGGTATTGTGATGTGGATTGCAATCTGGATAAAGACAATTCTGTGAATCCGCTAAATGCTATTAAGGATCTTGAGTCTCAGGGTCTAAAAGTTTGGTCTACTCAAGATCCTTCGAGTGAAAAACTTGATACTGTATTTAAAGTTATTAAACAAGCAAAAATGGTAATACTAGGCATATCGGATAATTTTGCTGTAGATTCGAAATGTTTGGAAATTTTTGAAATAGTGAAAAATGTTTATAAAAAACCTTATTTATTGGTTGAATTTGGACTCTTGAGTAACAAAGAATGGCTTAAAAATCCTTATTTTGCTTCTGTATGTGCTGATTTTCGAGTTATAATGAAAAACCCTAAAAGATATAAATCCAAAATTCTCGATTTAATAGAATCTATTGAAAAGATAATTAATAACGGAGCCAAAAAAGAAGTTGAAGTTAAAGAACCTGATGTATTTATAAGCTATTGTTGGGCCAATTCCCATGAAGCTATCAAAAAGGGATCCAAGGGTACAAGTAAAAGTCTCGGTTGGCTAGATCCGAGAAGTTTGGTGAAATTTTTTGCCGATAATGGAATCCATGCATGGCTAGATGTTGACAATTTGGACTCGACAACTCAAATGTTTGGCGAGATAACCAGAGGAATGAATTTGGCCAAAGTTATTGTGGCTTGTGTTTCAGACGAATATGTCGGGTCACAAAATTGTAAATTAGAATTTAGATTCGCCCATATATCACTCAAATTGCCGATCATAAAAGCTGTTGTTGGCCTTGGTAATGAATGGCGCAAAAATGAGATTGCTTTTTTGGGAAGCAATTATCCAGAAGTTAATTTTCAATATGAAACTCAAGGTAAATAAAAATTCACATTTTTTAATTATTATCTCTAAAAACTAATAAATTTTTCCATATCATAATCAAGTTGAGTCATAGGGTATTGTATTTTTCGGTTAATAATAAATCTAATGAGGATTTTTTGAACGACTGAAAATTGTTTCTGTAAATGAAAAAAATATTTCAATTTCTATATAATATTTTTTTTGAACTGTAATTTTTGAACTAAAACTTCACATTGCCATCTCTTAAAATATAAAGTTAATTAAATTTTGAAAAAGTGCTAAAAGAATTAATTAAAGGACTTGATTATTAAAAAATAATTTTAATTTTGATATTTTTTTTTAAGTGATTTTTAATTTTTTTATCGCTAATTTTTCTTCATAAATATAAATTAACCTAAATGCATATTTTTTTTGTTAAAAAACTTCTCAAATACAAAAAGATTTTTTTAAGTAAATAATATCACTTCTAATGAACTAACCAAATCTGATCCTTTAATCATTGGCCGTGTTGAGACACAACTTACAAAAAAATATAATTGACAAAAAAAAAGTTGGCAATTGAACCTTCCAAAACTAAAAATGGAGAAAAACTTTTGGATTTTTTTATACTAATTGAAATCAATATTGAAATTTATTACTTTTAAGTATTCAATATTCAGTAATTTTAATTTGTTTACATTATTTAATTTAATTTAAAACAGTGGCACTGTTTTTTTTTAACTATGAATTATTTTTTCAATAAAGAATAATTTTTATCAATTGGTAAAATTATTAAATACCAATTAAGTAAAAAAGTTTTAATTTGTCTTCTATGAAAAGTCTGATATTAAAACAAAAAATAAACTTATGTTTTTTCATGATATAATATTAAATCATATATTTTTTTGTGAAAAATCACCAAGACATTTCATTTAAAAAGAATCTTTTTATCATAAGAATTAGAAAATTTCAAAACAACTAATCGACATTTTTGCCTAATTGGCTCATATTTCATCAATCAAAATTCAAATAAAAAATAAAATAAAATTTTATTAAAATTTTCCATTATTAGAAGCATATTCCGTCCTTTTAAAGCATGTTCGTCAAGAGCTTTCAAAATTCAAAAAGACTAAAATGAACGAAGAGTCAAGTGAAAACAATACCATCATTGAATCAAACAATACAGCAATTCAAGAGCTTTACGAATTGACTCAGCGCAAATTTTTGCGTCAGCTAATTCAATTTTCAAGTCTGGTATCAACTGCCCGCTCATATCCCAGACTCTTTTGCATTGATTTTATTGACGAAGATAAAATTTCTAAACTTAAATTCATCAAGAATTTTAGAAGCGTTTCAATAGGTGCCGAAAAAATTGACTCAGAAAAACCAGAGATTAGTGAAGATAATGTGCTCAATTCAAAGTTGATTCCTTGTATTAGACCAATGTGTGAACATGAGGAATCATGGCATTTTTCGGATTGTGTCGTTATTCTTCCAGAATTGCTCAGTATTTTTTGCCCTTTCTTGGTTAGATTGATTACAATTCTGAAAAATGGCAGTTCTTCAAATGAATTAGGCGTTTTTTTAACAGATCAAGGTAATAAATTGTTCAGCGAAATGGAAAAATCGATAAATGAATCAATTGATTTAAGCGATTCTTATAATAGTTTTAGAAACGTTTTTATCAGCGAGTTTGAAAAAGATAGATTTTATTCGCTATCATGGCTAAGTGGAAATTGGAATAACAAACCTTTGGGACTAGAAAACTGTGAATTGAGAAATGCAAAAGTTTTGTGGCTTTGTAATAAGCACAGCGAGCAAACTGACGCCGAAATTTTGAGTGACCAAGATAATTATACAACTAATCCAATAGAACAAGAGAAAAACAGCCTTATCAAAGAATTGGAAAAAATTGAGTTGAATATATATTAAAAATCAATTTTATTTTTAAAAAATTTATTTTAAAATTAAACTATATAATAATTTTAATTTTTGAAATTTTTATACATAAAATTAAATTCGAAATTTTTTGTTTGATTTAATTTAAAAAAAAAGGTTTTGAATTATGTCAATAAATATTTTCATTATATTTTAAGCTTATTTTAACAATTTATTCTGATGCAATTAAATTTAGCAATTAATTATTTTGTGGCTAGGATTTAATGAATATCAAAAAAGTAAACTCGTGTAACAAAATAAAATATTATTTTACAAATATTATTGAATAAGTTCTTAACGAAAAGAATAATTTTTAACAGATTAAAATATATTTATACAGTAGTGCTACACCATGATGAAATTACGTGAATTTACGTAAAATAACGATAATTGACGTATATTTACATAAAAAAATAGAAACACACATTTTTACGTAAAGTTAGTTTTGTGAATTAACGTTTATTGACGCAATTTTACGATAATTTCCGAAATTTTAAGTAAATTTACCCATTTTACTGTAAATTCTAAAAGGGCCAAAAAAACTGCTGTTTTTCTTATTTTTCTTGCAATATTTCAAAAAATAAAAAAACGTAATTTTGCATAAATTTATGTAAAACATAAAATTACAATGAGTAAATTTTCATAAAATATAGAAAAATAAAGTAAAAAAAAAGCATTTCTCTAAAACCTTTTTAAAAACAAATTGAAGTTTCAGATCAAATTTTAAGATAAGATCATTTAATTACCATTTTTCAAAACAAAAGAAAATTTTAATTGGTGATTTAATAAAGATTTATTTAACAAATAAAAAAAAAGATAAAAAAGATTTATATTTAAGTGGATAAAAAATACTGAATTAAAATTAAACTTGATTAACATTTTATTTCAAATTATTTCGGGGCTTCAAATAACAATTAAATTGAAAATATGCAATCTTTTTTTGATTAAAATTTTAATTATTAAAATTGTGCTGAATAGTTCTTTTTGGTTGTGTAAGTGTAACTAGTTCTTTGATCAATTGATCAATGGTTCATACTTGATTAATATTAGTTAATACGAAAAATAATATAAATACAATTCTGTACCATAAATTGTCTTTTTAGAAATTTTTTTTAATACTTAATTGACAGAGAATTTTTGGTCATATTATCTTTATTTTTTTATTTGATGTTTGATGGGATAAAGGACAAAAGCAAAAAATATAAATAAATTTGACACTTAAAATGCCAATTTTATAAAAAAATTAGTTATTTATTAAGATAATTTTTTTAGAAAAAGACTTGTTCAATTTTTTTTTTTTTGACTTAGATATTTTGGTTATTATATTGTAAAGCAAATTTATAATTTTAAAATTAACTAATTTTTCGAGTTATTTTTTAACCAATATTGCTGAATAAAAATTTTATATTCTAAATTATTATAACTTTTATTATTTATGATAAAATTAAAAATCAGATTGGTTATTTTTAAAATTTTATTAAAAAACAAATATATAAAAGCATGAAATTTTGTAATAAATGATTAACAATTAGATTGTTTGAAAAAATTAATAAATTTATTTAAGTTGATTGGAATTCATTTTTTTGTTTATATAAAAAACAACAGCAATAAAAATTTACATATTAGTTAGACTAGAAAATATTGAAAAGATACCAATAAAAAATTTTAATAAAAATAAAAGAATAATGTACTTTTAATTCTTGTTTAATGATCTGTTTTCATATTTAAAATTTTTACATTTTCCAAAATTTTAGTTAAAAGTAATTTTCTTTATTTTTTAGCGATTTGAAAATACCTGGAATAGTTTTCATCTAGCTTCCATTCACAAAGTCTAAAATAAATGTTTTTATTAAGAAATTTTGTAATTATATTAATTAGCTTATTTTGTATACAGCACTCGAAGAGCTTGGTGATAGTTAACTAACTTATCGACCTTTAATTTGACACATTTTTATGATCGTTAAGTAGCTTTGGTTCACTATAATAATAAATACATTGGCTTTTTTTTTAACACTTATCCTATGAAAATTTCTAATAAATTTTTAAATTAAATGGTGACTGTATATAGCTTTAGTGATTTATGAATATATGCCAAAAATAACATTTATTTGAAAAATCATTTGATAAATGGAAGCATTGAATGCGGAAATGAGTATAGAAAAATAAAAAATTAATTAAAATAAAAAGAGGTCTTTAATTCATTTTGTTATTATCATCGTGTCTACCTTAGCACTCAATAAACGTTTGAACACACTTTCAAAGATTTACAAATTAATAATAAGGTTTAAGTTATTCCAATAGCCCTAGCATACTTCTTAAGTTATATCTAAATTTTTTGTGCAAAAAAAAGTAAAAAAATGTTGTAAATGATGATGTGATCAGATAAAAGAAATTTCCGATTTGATAATAAATTGTACATGTGGATTTCATGAAAGTACAAATTCCACCATATTGACTTTGCTTAAAATTCATCAAATTCATCATAAATTCTAAAACACGAAAAAATAATAAAACATTTGAATAGATCAGTATAATGGCTGTAAGTCTAATACTTGAATTTGTGTTTCTTGCTATTTTTTCTTTAGAATTGTTAAATAGATTAGATAGAATTTTTTTCTTTTCTTCTATTTTTTTCCTGAATTTAATCAGTAAAAAAATGTCAGCTCCAAGAATAAATAAGAAAATAATGACATTATTTGATATAAAATTGAATAAAAACAAGGCAAAATATACTGGATTTTTTTCTTTTAAATTTAATCCTGCTGTCACAAATGGCAAATCTGGATCAAAAATACCTTCAAAACTATTTCTAATAGGGTAATCAGGATAGCGGTTAGATGTTTCATCAAATTCATTGAAATCAAATTCATTGATAGCACTTGTCAATGGTCTCTCTATGTTGATTGCCACACTCAAAAAAAATACTAAAAAGGCAACTGAATAATTTTGAATTTTTCTTGAATTTCTAAACACTAAATTCACATGATTGTTTTTTAATGTTTTGTATCTCTCACAAGATATAAAAAAGCATAAAAAATTTGAAGAAGTTTTAAAAATACCGCCCAAAAAGTCGACCACAATTATTTCATAGTACTGCACAATTTTTGATCGACTTAAATTTGGACAATAAAGACCATTTACCACAGTACAAATGTTCATTAAATGAGACATATAAATAATACAATAGAATAAATTAACTATTGAATTGAATCTCATCATTTTGAATATACTGTATTTTGGATCATTTTTTGCAAAACAACCAGGCTTTGCCATTTTCCTGATAACTATTATATTCAATAGGTTAGACAAAATGCCAAATAAGCTTAAAAAGGGAATAAATATTAGAATGAAAAAGTTTAAGAGTTGAGCCTCAAAAAAGTAATCTATGTCATTTTTTTTAATTTTTTTTAAAGCTCGTTTTTCACATCGTGAGATCATCAATTGGTAGTTGCACAACTCTGCATCATTTAGGTTCAAGCAAATTCTTTCATTTTTCATAATCTCTCTTCCATGTTCAAAGTAAAAGGAATCAAATAGCCAAAAGATTAAGCAGCTACATTTGGGTACCATAAAAAAGGAAATGGGAATTATCTCAATTTGCCTATTTTGAGGAAAATCAGAAAAAAAACAAAAATCTTCTTCTGGATAAAAGTAGTTCCCAATACTAAATCGAACAGTTTTATTTTCCAAATTTTTACTCAAATTTTTATTCAAGCTTTTCAAAAATTTTATTCCAACTAAATAAATATTGACAAAATTATCTATATATATTTCTTTAATGTGTTTAAAATTATTTAAGAGATTATCATCTACTTTTTCCAGACGTCCTTCTATATTGATCATTCTTACTTGTTTGAAAATGTTGTGCATTAATAAGTTACCAGTTAAATGACCACGATAAAAGTTGAGTCTTAAGGACTGAATATTTGAATTCAAATCTATTTTAGTGCTGCTGAATCCAAGAATGTTTCTTTTCACAAAGGTATCAACCAAACCAGCAATCGATAGAAAATTGATATTGCTATTTTTAAAAATTAGCGGATTAGTAAATTGACTAAATTTGCAATTGTTAAAAATCGAAAGTTGCCAAATATTTTTGAAATTTGAACAAGACTTTTGAGAAAAGTTTGCAGAAACTTTTAGTTCCAGTCTTGAAAAGACAAAAAATAATTCTAACTTAGTCCGCCTTTCATTTTCCTGATTATAAAAAAAATTAAAACACTTTGCAAAATTTTTGATGTATGCAAAATTAAGTTTAAGATTTGCAGCAAATAAACTACGATTTATTGAAATTTTGAATGTATTATCTAATGTTAAAGGTTTTGCTGGCTTGAAACTAATAGTGTGGATAGGTTTTAAAAAATTTTGGTAACAAAAATATTTTAACTGTTCAAATGATCTAAAATTTTGGAAACTAACTAGTAAATATATTGTTAGATCTTTTATTTTTATAAATTTCCAAGAATCTTGACAATCTCTAGTTAATTGATTATTTTGACCTGTTTTGTTTATAAAATTTCCATTTGTTTCTATAAAAACTACAGTCAAGTAAAAAAGCAAAAATAAATAAAGCATTTTAGTAAATTTAAATTAATTTGAACCAGATTTTATAGCCGAATTCGAAAAAACAAATTGATATAATAATTGGCTGTTAATAGCTTTTTAAGTCACGATATACGAGCTTTATAAGAAATACTAGCCGTAAATTGTTTATTCTAAATTTTATTTTTTACCTGAATTCAAAATGCATTGAAATAATTTTTAATTGAATCTCTCAAATTTGCACTTAAAATAAAAATCTTTTAATTTAGAGTAACATTAAAGATCAGATGAAATTCAAAAATGAAACAAATAAAAAGGCATAAAAAATTCTTTTTTTGAATTCACTTATTGCTTTTTTATTTATATTTATTAATATTACTTATTTCACTTTAGTCTTGATCCAAAATCAAAATCAAAACCAGAATCTAAATGAAAATCTAAATTATAAAAAATTTATTACACTGATGATTTGATACAAAGATTTTACGATAATTTACAAAAATTTCCGTGAAATCCTAAATGAAAAAATTCATGAATTTACGAGAATTTGTCAAATTATGAAAATTAACGTAAAAAAAGTGCCAAAATTTCTATAAAGTTTTATAACTTAAATTTAAAAATTTTTTTAGACTAGATCTAAAAGTTCTTTTAATTCTCGTCGCTTTTAAAAATAAAACTCATCTGAAAAATTGCTTATGAACTTAAAATTGAACAAATATTATACTGATAGTTGATCTAATGATGTAAAAACAACCATCCTTTAATCCTTTAATTCCCACTCGGAACTGTCTAAGAAGCTATTCAGGTTCGTCGGCACGCTCTCCAAAATTGTTAAGGATCTGTCTGCCAAAATTGAACAGCTTGAAACGTAGCTAGCTGGTCTGGAAGCAGGGCGCAAGAAGTTGTCTCACGAAACTGATCTCTTGTAGAGCAATGTAGTCAAGGACAAGAAGCAAAGTGAACAAACGTAACTTCCTGTAGCAAGTGTAAACAAGGAACTGAGTGAGAAACCGAGATTAAAAAGCAACATGATCGCCAGCGGTATCGGTGCAAGTGGTGGAGATGAGCATGACACGAAAATGGTGAATCAGGTTCAACAGGTTCTGAATTTAGTAAGAGACAGGGATGTTAAAAGTCAAAGGCGAATCACTACTGGTCGTAAGAGGAGAGATGGTAGTGATATCGATATAATTGAGGTCGAGTTTAAATGTGAAGGTGGCAAGCAGGCCGCCCTTTGAGGGACCAAAAGGCTTAAAGATTGCTAAGAAACGTTTATATTTTAAAGCTGAAAAGACACCAAGCGAGAGAAATCTAAATGCTAATCTTGGAAATGAACAAGACAAGTGAAAAAATGACCAAGACTAAAGAGGGAACTGAAAGGAGGTATCTTTACGGCATCTAATTTTCTGATAAAAAATTAGATCCCACTCAAAAATATCGAATAGTGCAATAACTGAATCGGATCAGCATGAACCAACATTGCCTACGATTATTGAAGAAATAGCTGCAAACTTGAATGAAAGGGACTAAATAACTATTTTCTTAATTTAATGTTTAAAAATAAATTTTTTCTCAAAAACAGCTGTTAGTAAAAGGCAAATATCTTGGCAAGTAGGGATCATATAAAAAAAAGCTCTTCATTAGTTTGTGCGTATTGAGTAGATCTATCTACTGATATACAATATTAGATATATTCACCTGCCAACGAAGCTCGGCTCTCTTTTTTGTGAAAAAAAAGGTATAAAAGTAAAAAAAAAACAGGTAAATTAAGAATATTTTTTATTTTTAAATCAAGAAAAATAAAATTTAAAGCATTTAAAATCAGAAAATGAAAAAAAAAATATACAAATTGGAGTATTTTTGGGAGAAAAAAGGGTTTTTAATGTTGCTATGCATCAAAAAACGCCTTTTTTCAAAGTTAAATAACTTTTTACCTGAAATAGGTAGAAACATAAAAAAAACACCAAACATGGGTTATCATACATGGGGAACACGAATATGTAAAAAAAATTAGAATCCCAGAGTAGTGACGTAGTTTTGCCTTAAATGCACCTTATTAACTAAGAAAAAGTCCATGCTAAATACTTGGTGCATTCTATGACAAATACAAAGTGATAGAGTTCACAATATCTGGTAAAGGTCTATACAACAGAACTGAGCTGATTATGGACGAACCAACTGACTGAAGCCGCCTGAGCCTCAAAGATGAAGAGAAGGATCTGGGAGTTATGCTTTCACGTAAGTCTTCGACTTATAAAAAAATCCAAACTAACAAAGCAACTGCTATTCTTTATTGATTGAAGAACATTCAGGTACTGGACCATCTAGAATTTCAAGACACTCTATTGCGCATAGGTAAGACCTTATCTTGAATATGCATCATCTGTCTGGGTTACCTCTAGCAAGAAAAACTGGACCCGGCCAGGGAACCAGATGGCACATGAGAAGAATCTCCGGTAAATATTCAATAAACTGCTTACAAATAACCAAACTCTTCACCATAAGAGTCGTAAACGAATAATTTACTATTGGAAGTTATTGAAGTTTCAACAATCAATCAATTCAAAAATAGATACGATACTATTAAATCTAGTCTAAAGAGATCCACATTGTCCAATACTAAGTCAAAGCAACTTGTTTTCCTTGATCTTCTCTTTTTTGCATTATCTTACATCTTTCTTAACTTAGTTAAGTGTTTCATTTACTTATTAAAATTTATACATAGTACTTATTATGAATAGATAACTATTAATGTCTTTGTATATGTAACTGGATTTCAATGCATCTAGCTACCATAGATATCTTCCTAGAAAGATATCTGCACATGCCTGCTCGCAGTAGCTTATTATTATTATTTTTATAATTTTACGGTAATTTAAATGAATCATACTAAAAAATTACATGAAAAAATATTGGATATTCTTATGTAAAATTTGATAAATTTTCGTAAAAAAGTTATTTTTTTGGAAAAATGTAAAAATTGGTTAAATTGAGCTAGATATTTTTAAATTAAAAACAAACATATAAAATACCAAAAAAAATCGAATTTTAAAAATCAAATTAATGAATCCAATTAAGTGTCTTATTCTGTTTTTTTTGTTTTATTTACTAAATTTTATGTGTTATTTATTTTGGTGTTTATTTATTTCCTTTGTGTTTACCAGAGTATGATCTTTACTTTAAGATATTGACATATCAGAAGCTTGTTGCGAGGAACGAGCTAGCCGTGACGAGCTTAACCCTAGAAAGTCTGATTTTATTCATTCCTAAAAAGCCCGTCGGATCTTTCTGACCCGTTTATTAAAAGTCAAAGATTAAATGTTTAAATTCTTGTTATTTTATTCAAAAACATTAAAAAAACTATTTAGATTTTGAATCATGACGTCTCTTACACATTGCACTTACAGCCATCTCATGTAAACATGTCCCACAAGTCGTTTTTCCGCAATCAATACAAGTAAATTTGGACTTGTTCTCATTGCACAATCTAATCTGTCATTTTTTTCTATCACTGTTTATGGATTTTTTTGACGATGGTGGCGTTGTCGTAGTGGCTGAATTGGCGACACGTTTTCTGAAAGAAGATGGAGTACTCGGAGTATTTGGTGTTTTAGGTGCACTTGTTTTGGCCGATGAATTTTCTACATTTTGTATCTTTCAACCTCATCATCATCAACATCATAATCACCATCAGAACAAACTTCAAATTCATAAACTGAATCATCTTCGGAATCGTCAACATCAGCGAAATCATCATCATTCTGGTCTGAAGTCACTGACTGGGTATCATCAGCGTTCCTTAGAAATTCAAGGGCTTTTTGAGCAGATATCCTAATCGGCATCTTTGAATAATTAAATCTTATGTTTACAAACTTATTTTAGTGTAATTAGAACATATATAAGTGAAAGTTAAATCTAGTAATAATTAATTTAATTTTACTTTTTATTTTTATTTTTGTAAAACGCTAAAAAGGGATGGATGTCCATGATGATTATCCAAACCCCTAATCGCCTTAGTTGCGGCTTTTTTTATATAAATAAATAAATATAAGTGAAAGAAATTTTTTTTTAAATTTTTTACAAAACAATCTATTTATTCATTTTTATGTAGTATTTGGGTCTAGAAAGAATTAAGTCAAATAAAAAAATTAAAAAAAAATGTTATAGTCTTTAGAATGGACAAATAGGGTCAGAAAGACCCGACGGACTTTCTAGTGTTAATAAGTAGATGTAGGCGTGTCTAAAAATATCACTTAGCGCATTGAAAATTGAACTTCTACGAAATGAATTAAAGATAATTGTATTCTTGTATAATTTATTTTATTTATTTATTTCATTTTAATAATTTATTATTATTAACATTTTCTAAAATTTTTCTTAATTATTGTCCAGGTAAAAATTGAATTATCAAGATAAATTTTACAGGTAGAAAATAAAAAAAAAAAACAAATAAATGACACCATAACGGGGAACGGACACTATCGAAAATTAAAAATATCGAAAGTAAAAATTTCGACATAAATTAATGTCGAAAAAAAAGTATAATATATATTAGTAATGTCTCAGTTTTTAGCACAATAAAATTGTTAAAAAATTTTATGTAAACGTGAAAATTTCATTAGAAATTGGGTTGATTGAAAATTTACAGTTTAAAAATAAGATTCAAAAAAAATTCAAGCATAGTTTTCTTATAAGTAACAGAAACATTTTTGAAATCTATTCTCAATTTCATTTTATTTTTTAGTCTTTTAGATTATTTTTAAGTTACCAAGGAAACTTGCTTAATTTAAATAAAATCGGGGATCTGAAAAATAATTTTAATTTAAAAATTATAAATGGAAAATAATTATGACATAATTCCCAATAGTGGTGTTGGTAGTTTATGGCAAAATGATAACCATGAAATAATTTCAAGAGAAAATGATTGTGATTCATCAAAAATTGAAAATAAGATAGAAAATCTTGTAGATATTGACGTATTAAATAATTCCAATTATTATAAACAAGGAACACTTGATTTATCTGGCACAAAAAATGTGACTGATTTGTTTTTTTGGAAATTGCATCAAAATTTTGCTGGAGATGAAAGCCACAAAGTAAAAATACCGAATAATTTTATTTTAAATGGATGTTCAAACATATCAATATGGTCCTTACATTATTTAAATAAAATTCATAATAAAAATTTATTAAGTTTACCATCGGAAAAAGTAATTTCTAATTCAAATGAAAGCTCAAACTTTTAATGAATTTTTAGTTAAATAATTTTTTATCATGTTGTCCGAAAATATCAGAAAGTTTGATGGTATCGTTAAACTACAATTCAGAAACATTGTATATCAATGGTAAGATATTTAGTAAACATTAAAATTAACCATTAAATTTTAAAACATAGAGCATCTTTTTGATCATGCTAAGTGTGTTATCATTAATTCGGATAATTTTAGTCCAAATTTAATTGAAAAAATTGACAAATCATTAGCTAATCTTCCATCACAGATTTTTTTCAGGTACTCTAAATTAAAGAGCTCAAAAAACAAATTTTTAAATATTTTCGAATGCAATCAAGTAAAAAAGCTTAATTTTTAATATTCTCTAGAAATTAAAAAAAAATTGTTTAAGTCCCTTGCAGATTTCTTTACTTCTGAAAGAAATTTGGCTGTGTTAACCTATGATACCCGTGAGAATGAAGAAAAAGTACTTGATTCAATTTTATCGCGTTTGCTTATGATGATGGCAAAAAATATTCTTCCTTGTGGAATTCTTGTACTTGGTGTTGGGCAAGGTGACCAAAATTTGATAGAAAAATTGCAAAAAAATCTGCATAAAAGTCTGGATAAAATTAAAAAAAAATTAAAAAAAACTATCGACACTTATTTGAAGTATTTTTAAAGACAAAATTAAATCAGAAATTTTTAAAAAATTAATTTTTTTAGTAATCTTTCGGAGATAAATATTCATTCTCAAATTGAGTTAAGCAATCAGTTAAATTTAAACGAACACATAGATCTTGTGCTAAATATTTTAAATTTTGGAATAATAGACCCAGAAAAAAATCATGATGTACCAGATCGATTTACATGTACAAAAATTAGACCAAAGAATGAGAAAGTTTTAAATTTTTTAAAAGAAAATTTGGCCAAAATGGAAGAGACAATAAACAAATTAAATCGAAAAAACTTGGCTAGCATGAAAGGATTTACAGCACCACCATCTGCAGTCCAATCAGTTGGAGAAGCAATTTGCTATTTATTCGCCAGACCACCAAATTATCAAAATTTTGCCAAAATAATCAACTCAAACGATTTCATAATTCAACTCAAAAATTTTGATTTGAATACAGTCAATGATTACAAGCTGAAGCATCTTAAGGATTATGTGCAAATGCAAAATTTCAATCCTACGTATATTGGCGAAATATCTATACCAGCTTCTATGTTATGCGAATGGGTACTTAGCGTTTACAATTATTGTAATAATGTGAAATTGGTAACAGATCTTTTTTTGAATTAAATAAAATTTTTATTTTAATTTTTAAGCTTCAAATTTTTTCGTCAGAAAATTATGATTTTCATTCAATATCAAAATCATCTTATGCAACTTTGAGCTCGTATTTGTACGATAATTCTTTTTATATGTTCAAATGGAATCTTTATTATGAAGATAAATATGAAAATTCTGAAAAAGAGATAGATGAATTGATTAAAAAATCAATTGATTTAAAAAATGAACCTATTTTGACAATTGACGAGCTTAATCAGCTATTTTTGGCAAATGAAAAACTAAAAGAATACCAATCGAACCAATTCAAGCAGCTTTCATTGAGATACGCTAGAGCTCAAAGTGCTAGGGGTCGATTTTTCTTCAACGAAAAAACTAAATTTATAATAACTGATTTGATTTGGTTGAAAAGTATTTTTGATATTTTGGCAAACAAAGAGACAAATGAATCAGATTTGAATGATATTTTGGGAACTGGCACACCAGTTTGGAATATAAATGAATTCAAAAAAGAATTACAAAAATTGTGTCCAACTAATCAAATATTTGATTATTTAATCTCTTTTTTAAAAGAAAATAGTCTAATCATTGTCACTGATAAAGAGGAAATAATTCCAATATTTTGCTTGAGTAAAAATCAAAATTCAGCTTTTGTAAGAAATAAAAGACCATATTTAGAATATTTAATTATCTAACATGATTATTGTTTAAGGATAAATGGAGTGATAAATGGTCAGACTTGGAATATAAAGTTTCATGGGAGCTATTTTCTCCATTGCCATTCAATGTATTTTCAGAATTTGTATCAATGTTTTTTGATAGCAGAACATGTATAAAATTGCGCAAAAATGGATTTTTGTATCAAGACACTCATTTTGATGCTTTGATTAGATATTCGAAAAGAGAAGGTTTTTTTATACCAATTTTAACATCATTTAGGATAATTTTTTTTTAAGTACAATTATCTGTTAGAATGCTCGACCCAGAGAGATATTTTAATTTAGCTGATAGATCTTTTTTGGATCACTTCAAGACAGCTTATATGAAATTTTATATTTACCTAAAATATTTAATTTTCAAATCTTCCTCAGTTTATTTAGTAAATTTTCATTTATTAATCAAATTGTTTGATACATTTTTTTTAGCTTAAACTAGATAGCCAATGTTTTAAGCATCTAATTTTTAATGGTGTAGAAGATAGAGAAAGTAAAAATATTTATGAGAAAGGTACCATACTTTTTTACAATTGAAATTAAAAATTTAAAATTTAAAATTGAAACTAACTTTTTTTTCAGTCTGGTCTATTGAATTATCTTCTTCCCAGAATTTGCTCGAAATCAGTCAACATAATTTTGAGAAAAATGATAAAGATGAATCAAAATGTAGCGTTTGTGATATGAAATTTTACAACTTTAAGAAACTAAAAAAAGCATATTTTGAATTATACATGAACTTCTTTGAAGTACCCTTAGGAAGAGTACCAAAAAAAATGCCAGATCATTTATTTAAAGGAAACAATAGAAAAATTTGGGAGCTTAATAGTTATCTACCAAAAATTTATGATGTAAATGAAAACTACTGTGTCTTTATTCTCGATTTTACAAGCGAAAAAATGGTACAAGATTTTTTTATTTGTTTATCTGAGTAAGTTTGATATCGAAAATATTTTGTATTCTAACTTTTTGTGTATTAAGAGATACCGTTGAAAGTTCAGAAATATGGATTTATTTGCAAAAAATGGAAATAAAATCTGTCAAAACTAAAAATATAAATGTTAGTTATAGCTTACTATCTGAAGAGTCTGATTTAAACAATCAACTTAGTATGGGTGATGTCGTCAAAATCGAATTTCTAAAAGAGGTTTAAAAGAATTAAAATTTTAAGAAATAAAATATGATTTTTTTGAAGACAAAAAGTGCCACTAAAATTAAATTGCGTCTAAATGGTTTAATTTTGCTAGAAGTAGAATGTATCGATTGCAATTTGATACCTCACTTTGGAGTGCTGAGTGACACGCTTGGCATCGAATTTAGAAAAAATTTAAAAAAAAATAGTCAATTAAAAATTCATTATTTCAAAGATCGATTAAATTGTTTAATTGATCATTACCTCGAAGTTAGAAACCGTAAAAAGAGCAATTATTTTACAACTGCCAAAATAAGTATAAGAAGTTTATTAATTAAATGAAATTTTTTAAATTCTAAACACATATTTTTTCGCAGTCGATGTGAAGGATAATTCAGTGTTGGTTCATCTTACGAGGGAAAATTGTGACTATTGGGCGGAAATTAGTGATCTAGACTTGAGACCAGCTGGCTGGTATAATTATACAAGGAAAAAAAGGGAGAAAAATGAATTTTTTAGCCAAATTGAAAATAAAAACATTAAATTTTATTCTTTAATAAGTAAAATTATTTATTTTGAAAATTTAAAAAAAAAAAAAAAAATTGTTTTTTAGATTCAAACAAATTAAACCATGAGTTTGATTGGAATGAATTTCTTGAAAAAAATAGCTTTAAGGCAGTTCCATTTGATTTATTTACAATTGTAGCCTTTTATATAACACTGTTTATTTAACTTTACTTTTACTTGATGTTTAGGAACAAAAAAGTGGAATGGATCTCTCAGAATTCAAAGGGAACAATGATTACATTACTCAAAGACCATGCTTATGGAATTCAGAAAAATATATACAATACATACATGATTATATGAAACAGAAATCGATTTGCATGATAGATAAACAAGTCAAAATGAAATATGATCAGATAACTGCACCTTTGAGAGGACTTTTACTGTTACCTCAAAACTCTAAAGATCTAGTTAATCCAAATAAGTATTCTCTTTTGGACGACTTAAAAATACATATGTGCTGTATGACCCGGCTAAACGATGATCAAACTTTATATGCACACTTACTAAATGCAAAAGGTATTTCTATTAAAAAAGAAATGATAAACATGAATGATTTGGTTGTTATATTAATAAGCAGCTATTTAGTCTTCAATTCAAAGGTATTTGATTTTATATTTATTAGTTTTTGATCTATTTTTCGAATTTCTTCAAAAATTTCATATTAATAGCAGTTTCATATTAATTCTGATTTTTTGATCCAAAATTTTTGATTAAAATTTTTTAGGAATTTTTCTGTTTTTATTTAATCTTTTAAAATTTACAAATCATTTATTAAGAGACTTTTCTTTAATTTTTTGAATGTGAATTCATTTGAATACCAAAATTATTAAATATATGAATAGAATTTTTAATGGAGTAAAAAATATCATTATGACGAAGTTAGTAACTACAAAAAAGTTAAATAAAAAGTTTTCTCTGTTCCTTTGAGCTATCAATTTCCAGTAACCGAAATTTTTAAATGTTTCACTTATTTAGAAAAATTTATTTTATTTGATTTTTTATTTCATTTGATGAATATTTCAAAGATAACTGTGTGAATAAATTATTTATCTCATTAAGAATTTAGTTTGAATGACTTTGAGTAATAAAACTTGAAGAAGTTGTAAATAAGAAAAAAAAGCAGAAATTAAAAAATCGTCCGCATAAGAATTTCGTTAGGCAAAAGTACAATTTTTGATTTTTCTAACAAGGAGATTTTTAGAATTGTCCTTTTTAAATGTTTTTAAATTTTATTAAAACAAAGAAAACTAGAAAAATTTTCAGGGTATATGTCACTGGAAGTACAAATTTAAAATAAATTCAAAATATATCAAAATAAAATCTGTTCTTTCAAAATAAATTTAATTTAAGCATTTTTATATTATAGGAATTCCAAATTATTATCAAATTAGTAAAATTAAAAGTTCAGTGAACTTTTAATTTTACTAATTTGATAATACTACATGATGTATTGACCATATGTATTAAAATTTTTTAATGCTCATTATTTGAAATGGTTTATCTATGACATCTGAAAAAAGGAAAGTAAAAAATTTAAATTAATCGAAAGATAAAAATGAATTTAGTTTTTACTAATACTTTTTTAAAGAATAAAATATAATTTTTGTTTTCTCTTAACAAAAATAAAGTTCAAATAATTATAGAATAAACTCGCTTTACTTAAATAAAAATGCAAAGATAGTATTACTTCGGTTTAATAAATTTTTGTTTTTAGTGAAATCTCTTAATAAAAATTCGGTTCATATGAAAATTAGAGCCATGAAAAAAAAAAATTAAATTAATAAATTAATAGACTAGTATTTTAATTTTTTAGTTTGAGTCGATTGTGCCTGATAATTGCCAAATTTTCGATGACCAAGATTCGAACTTTGATGAACACGCATTAACTAAGCATATCCGAGACTATTTGAAGTATTTATTTGAGGAATTGAGTATTTTTTTAAATCTTTGCCAAATGGAATCCAAAATATTTACTGTTAATTTGAAAAAATACCACCCAATTGCAACCAGTAAACAAGAATCAATTATTTATAAGTTTGAAAAAAGCCCAACTCCACTGGGTCGATGCTATTATTGCTTTTTAGCTGATTACAAATACAGTCATTCAAGCAGAAAAGAATATTCTCTAAACGAAAAAATAAATGAATATTCTAAATTTTGTCTCCACTTTGGCATAATAGCTTCCAACCGGATTCTAAATCTTGAAGCTAAATTTGCTAAAAATTTCCCTAATTTAATCGAGTTAATTTTAGTCAGTGTGCCATTGGAAATCACTGATCAGAATTTTTTTCAGCATTTTGAAAATTTGATCCATCTAAAATTGTGGAACAACAATTTAGATTCAATTCCAAAATCAATATTCAAGCTTGAAAAGTTGAAAAGTTTTTCTTTTTTCAATAGAATAGATGCTGATTGTTTAAAATTTGGTCAAATGAAGAGTCTTGAAACTTTGGAATTGGAAAATTTGGAAATAAAAGACCCAAATCAAAAAGTACGCCTTCCGGGTGAGATGAAAAATCTTAAGATAGCTCGATCTTCGTTTTCTCATTTCATTTTTAAACTAAGGCCAGCAATAGTTATCAATTTAAAATTAATTGGCGTACCAATTTTTGACCTTAAAAAGTGTCTAAAAAACAGTTCAATAATTGGCAAGGAAAGCTTTACCAGAGAGATTTCTAAAACAAAGCTTTTAAATTCTGATCAATCAAAAAAACTATTTGAATACTTTGATTCAAATTCGAATGGGTATTTAGAACCAGAAGAAATTTTAAAACTGAACGCTTTTCTTTTCAAAAAATTTTTGCGTTTAGGTCCAGACTTACCAAGTATCATTTTTCAAATGACATATTTGGAAACTCTTGATCTAAGCTTTCAATCTATTGAACAAATACCGGATGAAATAGAAAATTTGAAAAATTTATATAGCCTTATTTTAAATAACTGCATTTTATTGCAAAGCATCAGTCCTAAATTAGCTAATTTGTCATTAATAAAGCTAAGTTTATCTAATTGTCTTTCGCTTGTGACTCCACCACCTGAAATAGTAGATCGAGGAATGGACTCAGTCATGACTTACCTTAAGAGATTAATATCAGGTTCGGTTGAGTTGAAGAGGACAAAATTGATGTTAGTTGGTTTAGGACAGGCAGGGAAAACTTCACTTGCCCAAGCTCTTAAGGGTTTTAAAAAAGAAAAATGCGATGTTACTGATGGCATTAGTATTGATGACTGGCATGTGGATTTAGACGATGGGTCTCAACTCTCGTTTTCAATGTGGGATTTTGCAGGCCAAAGTGTCTATTATAACACGCATCAATTTTTTTTGAGTTCAAGAAGCATCTATTTGTTAGTCTGGAATGTAAGATTGGGAAGTGAATATGCTGGTTTAGAATTTTGGCTTAGTAGCATTAGTTGCCATTCTCCAAGCGCACCTGTTGTAATAGTTGGAACCCATATTGATCAGGTAATTGATAATTTTACCCAACTTCTATCAAAAAATCATTTATTTTTATAGGTTCCAAAATTTACGCTAAATCAGAAAAGTCTAAAATCAAGATTTAAAAATATTGTCGGGTTTTACTTTGTATCATGCATTACAAGTGATGGAATTGGCCAACTAAGAAAAGATATTATTGACATAACTGTTAAAGAAAATTATATTGGAGAAAAAATTCCTGTAATTAAATTTTTTTTTAATTTTATTTAATCCATCCAAAAAATTTATCACGGATGTTTGCACAAAATTTAAAGTTTTTGTTGTAAAGGAAAAAAATTCAATCTCTTCTATTTTCATAAAGAATTTATTTTAAGATATGAAATTGTTTGAAAAATTAATTTTAGATTTGATATACTTAGAGACTCAAATTAAAATAGCTGAAATGGGCACAGTACTGATTTTTAAATTGTATGTTAACCCTCGGATAAGGTAAAGTTAATAAAACTCAGTTTATTTGTTTTTTAAATTTTATTTTATTAAATGATAAAATTACACTTATAACAAATACGACAATAGGCCTAGGTAAACGTTTTTGTGGAAATATTCGAATATGACGAATAAATTGAAATATTTAATTTTCACTAATTTATTAAGAAAAAACCCGTGTATCAAAAAATAAAATTTATTATGTTTTGATACATGGATTTTTCCAGATTAACATTTAAGATTAACCATGATCCGGATTTACCAAGTTAGACTGTAAATTATTATTTGGAAAATAGTCTCTTTTTCTATTTGAGCTGGTTTACAAGATATTTTTAGCTTATTTTTGTTCTTTTTTAACTTTGCCAAAATTTTCGCAAATTTTGATAAATTTGCATAAAACTTGGTAAATAACCCGTTTTTCACTTTTGGAATTTTGCAAAATATTACCGAAATTCAAGGAAACTTAAAAACTTATATTGAAAAAAGAATTAGATTTTGATTGATTTTAAATTTAATTGGAAGAATTTATTAAACTAGATATTCAAGTTAAATTATTTAAATATCTCCATAAAATCCGTAAAAATTATCGGAAATTGGTGGCTTAACTGTTGAAAATTTCAAAATTCTAATTATCTAATAGGTATTATAAATCCTAAACTCTATTTCAAATATCATTAAATTCATCATTCAGCTTTATTTTTCGCAAGAAGGTTCAGGAATCTAACTTCTAAGTCAAGTGCTTAATTACTTCTGAGTTGTTTCTTAGCACAATTAAAAATTTATTTGATGACGAACGAAGAATAAAAAAGATTATTTTTTTCAAGAAAGATAAAAGCAAACGAGCTTAAATAATTTGGCCATGAAACTTAGAGATTTTTTCAACAATTAAACCATACTCTTTTTTTTAATCAAAATAAAATAAATTTGTCATTTATCTAATAAAAATTAAAGAAAGCATGGATAGACTTTGAAAACAGTATAAAAGTGAATGCACCAAAAAAGCCTTTGATTATGTATGATGAAATTAAATTGATAGCTGAAAAAAATGGTATTTATGATGATCGTGAATTGGAACAGTCGATCCGATTTCTACATGATCTAGGTTCCTTGCAGTACTTTGAGAATCAGGTTTTGAGAGATAGATTAGTTATCAATCCTCAATGGATAGTTGACGCTTTTGCCAAGATAGTTTCAGTCCAAGAAACAAGTATTCAAGATGGAAAATTTACAATTGACGAGTTAAAAGAAGTATGGAGTGATTATGAAGAAAATTTGCATGAATGGATGCTTAAATTGACAGAAGAATTTGATCTTACTTTTTCTTTACAAGACAACAAAACAAGTATAATTCCATGTCTTTTGTCAGATACCGAACCTGAATTCGAGTGGCCAGAAATAGATCACAAATCTTCCATTAAAATTAAACACTTTAAAGTGATATACACTTTTGACTATCTTCCTATCGGTTTATTCAACCGAATTCAAGTCAGACTCTATCAATATGGAGACAATTCAATAATTTGGAAAAAAGGGTCATTGTTGAAAAAAAATTCACATTTGGCCATGATCACCCAACTGGATAATCTTCCTATCATTCAAGTGAAAGTACAAGGTACAAAACCAGAAAATATTGTCTTGGTAATACATGAAGCAATTGAGACACTAATCAATGATTCATTTAATGGACTTAAATATGACTTTAGTTTTCCTTGTCCCGATTGTGTTGACTCCCAATCGATTGATCCCCATCTGTTTAGCTCTGTTCTGCTCAAAAGAGCAAGTGAGTTGAAAGCGCCCTTTTTACAGTGTGCCAAAAACTTTCATGCAGTGTCAATAGAGGAAATGATGGCCATAATGCCTATTGATGAATCGAACAACTTTGACTTGAATCTCGAGTATTCGATCAGGGACTTAAAAAATCTAAGGGATAACTTTAAATTTGACATTATGTTTTGGTATTGTGAGCAAGACAGAGTTCTTGACCAGCAAAAATCTATTGACCCTTTAAATGTCATTAGAGCCATTGAGACCCAAGGATACAAAATATGGTACAGTAGTACTCCATCTAGTGAAAAATTTGATAAAATAACCAGCATTATAAAGCAGTCCAAATTAGTTATATTCGGCGTGTCAGACAATTTTTCCATGGATCCAAAAAGTATTCAAATATTTGAATTGACCAAAAATCTTATCAGAAAAAACTATTTTCTAATTGAGTTTGGATTATTGGGAGCCCGAAAATGGCTTTTGAATCCAATTTTTGCCTCGTCATGTGCTGACTTTCGGATCATAATGCAGGATCCTAAGCGATATGCAACAAAAATAGCCGATACATTGGAATCAATAGAAAAAATTGTTCAAGTTGATCCGAAAAAAGAAAGCGGTACAAAGCAGCCTGATGTGTTTATAAGTTATTGTTGGGCAAATTCCCATGAAGCTATAAAAAAAGGGTCCAAGGCAACAAATAAAAGTCTCGGTTGGCTGGATCCGAGAAGTTTGGTGAAATTTTTTGCCGATAGTGGAATTCATGCATGGCTAGATGTTGACAATTTGGACTCGACAACTCAAATGTTTGGCGAGATAACCAGAGGAATGAATTTGGCCAAAGTTATTGTGGCTTGTGTTTCAGACGAATATGTCGGGTCACAAAATTGTAAATTAGAATTTAGATTCGCCCATATATCACTCAAATTGCCGATCATAAAAGCTGTTGTTGGCCTTGGTAATGAATGGCGCAAAAATGAGATTGCTTTTTTGGGAAGCAATTATCCAGAAGTTAATTTTCAATATGAAACTCAAGGTAAATAAAAATTCACTTAACATTTCTTAATTATTATCTCTAAAAACTAATATAATTTAAAAGCATTAAAATTTGAATAATTTTCTTTAACATTCAATTAAAGTTTGATTGATTTTAGATTTAATTGAAAAAATTAAACAACAACATATTCAAATTAAATTTTTTAAATTTCCATATAAAATCATTAAGAAATTAGACTAACCGAAAATTGACCACTTATAAGTTAAAATTTAATGATTGATATATTGATCACTGAATAGTTAATGCTGCCTAGTTAATGTTAATGCTGCCTAGTGAATAGTTAATTTTAACAAGTAGAGCGTCTGAAATCATCTCTACTTCGTGGCAATCTTTATTCGAGGAAATTTATATGAATCCAATAAACAGCATCCCACAAGATGGGTCAGACAGCTGAGTCCAAAAAAATGCAACATGAATATTTTGTACATTCTGGACAAAAACAGTTCTGATCTAATGCTAAATAGTGCTTTCCATCCCATAAAAACAGATTTATAGTGGGTATTTTCAACTTAATCCGTGTCACAGCAAGACTTTGTTCTACTGAAAGCATTCAGCATTAAAAGGACCAAATGGATTTTTTTTTCTTCATTATCAATCCATTAATGAAGACAAAATAAATATTAAATAACACAAAAGAAAAAATGGAATCTTTAAAAATATTTAAAAAAAAATCTTTTACTTTTATATAATATTTAATCATTGATTTTTTTCCAGCAAATAAATACCTTAAAAACCGGTTTTGGTAAGAAACCTTCTCATCGATTAGTTATAAAATGTTTCCAAGAGTTATTTAAGCATGCGAAAAGAACTTTAAAATAATTAATTAAATTTTGGAATAGCTTTGTATCCAATGCTGTGAATTTTTATATTTAAAATTAAAGGGTGAATTTTTTTGAGTCTATTATTTTATGAGAAATCGTTCTTTAAAAAAAATAGTTAAAAATCATGTATCGATTTCTTAACTTTTAAAAAATACCGTAATACTCTTGATTGCACCGTCCATCACCAAAGATCCAAATTTTACCATTTCATAATTTAAAATTAACAATTTTAGAAGCGTTTCCAATTCTTTTAAATTATGTGAAGCAAGAATTGAATAAAATCGAGGAAAAATGCACCAAAAATGATTCAGAGGATCAAATCTTTGCCGAAGATTCTAATATTAGTGCTTACAAGGAGCTGTACGAATTGACACAGCGCAAATTTTTGCGTCAAATTATTCAATTTTCAGATGAAGCTTCGACAATTCGTTCATATCCTCGACTTTTCTTTTTAGATTTAGTAGACGAAGACAAAATTCAAAATTTAATATACAAAAAGCAAATTGATATATCCGAGCCAGAAAAAGAAGAATATGAGGGAAAATTATCAATGGATCTAGAAGAAATGTCAGACTCAAAGAAATTTGCTGTTTGTATTCGACCAATGTGTGAACATGATGAATGTTGGCATTTTTCAGATATTTTTGTTTTTTATCCTAATGTCTTGGCTTCAAATTGTGTTTATTTACTTAGAATCATGACCATACTAAGGAATTGCAGTTTTTCTAGCGAATTCGGAGTATTAATTTCAGAGAAAAGCGAAAATTTGCTTCAAGAAATAAAAGAAAAAGAAGCTGAAAATTCAACTAATATAAGGGATTCGTATAATAGTTTTAGGAGCTATTTTATAGAAAAATATGAAAACGATGAGTTTTATTTTTCTAAAGAATTTTTAAGAAATCAAAATGAATTTTTGTTTGGCCTAAACAAATATGAATTAAAGAATGGAAAGGTTTTATGGCTCTGTGCTGAGCATGCCCATGCTGCTGGTGGGAAAATGATAAGTGATCAGAAAAAATCTGGTTACAATCGAAATCGAGAAAAAGATAGATTTTTTGAAGAAATCAGTAAAGTTAACCAAAATATCATTTAAAATAATTTATTTAAAGAATTTAAACCGTTTTTTATTTTAATTTTTTATTATTAATCTAAAAAGCTGAATTCTATTAAGATTAAAACTAATCAATTTTTAAAATAAAGCTTTTTTTGAAAAAAAAATTTCTTATTATTTTAGCCTTTGGGCCATTAAAAACTTAAATATAGATTAGTTAATCTTTTTAAAATTATGAATAAAAAAAAAAAACACTGATTTAGAAATACTATTTTTACGTATTTTTTCGTAATATTACGTATGATTTGATAAGATCAAATCTTTAATCTCAAATCGATAAGATATTCACTGAGTAATAACTCAACTGGCAATGAATTAACTGATTAAGCAGATAATGATCATAATGTAATTGATTATCTAGATTTTCACTAGAAAGGGTTTTTTCCAAAAACACTCGATTGCTAAGCCACCTAGTCCCCATCGATATTTCTCACCATTATTTTTTGATATTATTGTATTAGCTATTTACTAGTGCGGGAATAACTTGTTCGAATTATAGACACTTGTTGTTTACAAAAAATCAGTATTCGAAAATAATATTTTGTTATACCAATCAGACTTGTTTATAAGTCACAGCTTTAAGTCTAAGTCTAAAAAATTGCAAATCAAAGTTATGACTTGGACTTTGACTGGGCCCCCACAATAACTTCCTGGAACGGCAAAAAATTCATGTTGTTCCGACTTTTTTTAAAAGAAATTTAAAATTCGGGACTTGACTTTGAAAAAAAAATTTTAAGTCATTGACTTGACTTAACTTAAGACTTGTGACTTCTTCTTTTACTGTCTATAAAGTTTTAAAACTTAAAAAAGAATCATTTTAGATCCTGAAGAAGGCCATTTCAACGCGTGGATTAATAAAATCATTTCGTTTTTGTAATTTTGTTATAAAAAATTTTTTATAATATTTTTGTTTAATATATGTATTTTGAATAAAAATTATTTTTTATTTAAAATAACAAGTATTTATTATTTTTATTATGAATTACTTGGATTTTTTCATCTTTCTCTTTTTTGTTTTTACAACGCCAGAATTGGCGTAAATTGAATTTAACAAATAATTACTAGAATGAAATTAAAAAAAGGATATTTACCTTAATTTTCCACTAAAAAATCCCTGAATACAAATCAAAAAATAAATAACATTTTGATTTTTTTGTAACAAATTGATTAGGAATGAAATTCATTTTATTTTATTTTGAAGGAGCTTTAGTTTGGTACTAAAACAACTGAAAACATTTATATTTTCTTTTTGTTTATTTTTTTTGTTGATTTTTAATTTTATGTTGTTTAACTTTATTTTAATTTTTTACTATTTACTATTTTGTAGGAGCATTATAGCTAGGTTCAATTGTTTAATTCAAAAATCTAAATATCTCAAAAAGACTTCTAAACTCCAAAATACTATTAAGCATCCAGATAATATAACAATTAAAAAAACGAAATTTGTTGATAAAAAATGGAGTCTCAGGCTAAATCCATAGAAAGCTTTCTTGAGAATCCGTGCGAATATACACTTGTAAACGCCGAACAAATTCTTTATTGTCCAAGTTTTTGCACAAAAAAATGAAATAAAATAAAATTGTTTAGTTTGTAATAAGAAAATTATTTTCTATTATATTAGAGATCAATTGATTCATTTTGTATTAATTCTATCTATT
This sequence comes from Brachionus plicatilis, assembly GCA_010279815.1. Taxonomy (NCBI): domain Eukaryota; kingdom Metazoa; phylum Rotifera; class Eurotatoria; order Ploima; family Brachionidae; genus Brachionus; species Brachionus plicatilis. The sequence goes on from QEOQ01000508.1 coordinate 1,902,838, forward strand.
ATGTCAATTTTTTTATTTAATAGTTTACAATTCAATTGAAATAAATATTGTCATAATAAATTTGTTATTTTTTAATTGAATTTGTGGTAACTTCTATTAAATTTGTTATTGAATGAAAAATATTAAGAGTCTTAAAAGATTCTTTCAATAATAAAAAATTGAAAAAATAAACAAATTTTCATATGACGATTATTAGATGATTTTTTAGTGAATCCGATAAAGGCTTTAATGAAATCTTCATGAAATTGAGTCCAATATCTTTAAAGAATCATTAAATTTGGATTAACTGGGTAATAACACGCAGAGACTTTCAGTCGAGTCCCACAGAGGTCTATTCTTGATCCTATTTTATAGATTCCACACATATTCTCCTGAATCAAAAATCCAAGTTTACCAGGTTTATGAAGAAAAGAAGTTTAAATTAAAGTTGAATTTCAAAATTGAAAAATATATATTGTATGAGTTTATATGCTTATAAATGAAAGGTACACACTTTGAAAGATTATATGAGAGACGTAAATATTAAGAAGAGTGAAAATGTAACACAAGAGGTAACTAGCAGTTAAGATTTGTGACTGTATCATTGGATCTGAAGTGGACTGTTTAAGTTATAAGTATGCATCTAAAAGCAAACAAGACACTTGGAATTTTTGATCGAAATTTTGTCAGTAAAGAGAAAAAAATTATAACACATAAATAGAAATGAATAATTTGTATGATATTAGTTGGATAATATTTTATTATTTTTGTCGATCAAGAGACTTCTGATTTTATTTTAAATAGATCAAAAGTAATTAAATTGGTTCTTTTTCCATCTTTTTTGCAATTTTGCATTTTTTCTTTGTTATCATTATTCTTAGGACTTGTTCCTTTCACGAGAGCAGCTTCTCTTTCTATCTTTGCTTCGCTTTCTTTCTCTACTGTGGGACTTTTTCCTTTCCCGTGAGCAGCTTCTCTTTCTATCTTTGCTTCGCTTTCTTTCTCTGCTGTGGGACTTTTTCCTTTCCCGTGAGCAGCTTCTCTTTCTATCTTTGCTTCGCTTTCTTTCTCTGCTGTGGGACTTTCTCCTTTCACGGGAACAGCTTCTCTTATCTTTGCGTTTCTTACGTTCTTTACGTCTTTTTCGTGACTTTTTATCTTCATCATTTTCATCGGAATATGTCGAGTCGTTTTTTTCGCTCGATTTATCGTTTTTTTTCTCATCTTCTTCATTTGCTAGGCTTTTATTTTTGTCATCGTTTTCTTCATCGCTACTTGAAGAACTTGAGCTATCTTCTTTTTTATTAAAAAGCTCGCCAAACTTATCAAGAATTGATGACGGATTTTCAATACTTAATTTTTCTTCATTCATTTTGAAATATTATACAAAATTAAACGGATTTATACTAATAAAGTTAATCATTAATAAAATAGAGCAATATATGTTAAGAATCTTGATCTCTTAATTTAATATTTATCTTAGAAGTAAGAATCTTTCAAATCTAAAGGATTTATTTGCTTTTAGATATAGAATTTATGACATGTATTAAAATCAATCTTTTACTTTATTAGTAACCCATAATAAATACTTTCATAAGGTAAGCATAATTTTTGATAACCTGTGATTATTTTAAAATTTTTATTTTAATTTAAGTTTTTTTAGATTTATTTAGAAATCTTTATTCCAAAAATAAATTTTCAAATATCAGCAACATTCAATTGGAATCGATCTACAGCAAATAAAATAAAATTTTTTATTTCATTGATTAATTTCTAAATCTTCTAGTAAAAGAAAAAAAATGAATTTTTATTAAAAATTTATAATCAATAAAATTAATTTGACCCATAAAAAACTTTCAATTCTGATTTGCGTAATCATTCATAATGGAATCTTTGATGGTATTTTAACTTGTTTTCTTTTTTTTTGATTTCTCTATATCACTATGGATTTTTGGAAAATAGAATTTTTTCCACCATAATTTATTTCAGCTCATGACTGATGATACTAGATTAGATATAATGCTAATAGTTATAGTTGAACTGACATCAAGTTAACATTTGCACATTCAGCTGTAGATTTTGTTGAGACTTCTCTGTTTAACTTTATGGAGATATATATATTTTTTAAGAACTGTGGCATATTGTAAAATAAATTTGTCAATATTTAATTTTTTCTAACAACCTAATTGCTCATGATTATAAAAATTCATAATTTTAAATATTAAAAATCTTATTTTTATTTTATTAATAAAACAAGTCAACTAAAGTTACATCTGGTTAAAGAATACAGTTAAAGAGCATTAAAAAATTCTTAAAATTGTTTTAAATATAAAAAGCTTTTCTTTTTTCTATCTCTTTCAGTTTATTATTATTTAGTGTTTTATTTATTTGTTTTCTGTACCGAGCTAAAGCTCCTTCAGATTAAAAAAAAAAAAAAATGAATAAGATGTTTATTTACTGTTTATGATATTATATTGTTATTTTTATTAGTGTTGGTAAAGGAAGAACCATTGGAGATGTTATCTTCAAAGTTCTGCCGTAGTCACTCTGATTACCAAAACTAATTTCAACATTTTGTAAAAATAATATTGATTGTTTGGTCAAAAATGCTCAAATGGACTTAATTTTTTTAAAATCTTTTAAGCCAAATCTTTAAATTTAAAAAATGAGTAAATTATTTCTAGTTCTTTTTCAATTTGATGAAAAAATTTACAATTATCTAATCTCAAATATTTATTTATTTATTTAAAGGTTTTAATTGCAAGAGCGGCCAAAGAAGCACTACGTTTTAGCATTTGAATAATAATTTTTTTAATACCTTTTTAAATACAATTCATAATGAAGTTTAAAACCTAAAGTCGGGTCAATTCGACCCGCCGAACTTAGTAATAAAAAATAAGTGATTAAATTAATCAGTTATAATATTTTACCAATTTGAACTCATTTTTTAACTTAAAATTAATTTCTTTTCTAATTTTTAATATTTTCTCCACAATTTTCCTTATTAAACCTTATGTTTTTTTATTTTATCAATTTTAAATGATATTGATTAACCGCCTAATAAAAGCTTTAATTTTTCAAATTCAAGAAAACTTGTAAAGTTTATTATTTGTTTTAAATTTAAAAAAAAAATGGAGGAAGAGTGCAAAAATCCTTTAACATAGCGATTCGTAATTATCTTTTTAACATGGAAAAAAAAAAGAAATTGTATTTATATTATGTGAATAAAATAAATGAAGTGTTAACAAGTCTACTATGACAAGGGCATTAACTTGATTAAACTCAAAATTTAAATTCATGTTATTGAAATAATAATTTTTGTTTTTTCAATTTATTAAACGCATTCATTTAGTTGTGTTTTTATTTTTAATTCATTCATTTATTTAATTTTATAAATTAATAAAAAATTTCAACTATTGAAGTTTAAATTTTCAAACTGAATTTTTTTTTGTTAAGAAAAAAATTGTTCCCAAAATTCCACCAGCAACGCTGACAATCGAAAAAGCAATAGATAAACCTATTAAAACACCTTTGCTCTTATCCGACTTTGTTTTAAAGTTGTAATATTCATTTGTTTCATAAAAATACTCTCCTTTTGTAAATAATTTAAAATTTTCGAAAAAAAATTAAAACAATTAATACTTCTATAATGTCCACACTTATCTGTAGGAACATTTGGGCTTACAATAACATTTGACGATCCTGAATTCAATATGCAAGTCTTGCTCGATTCACAGTATTCAAACGATTTGCATCGGATTCCTTCAGCAGTAACACAATAAGCACTACAAGCTTCCAGATTAGCATCGTTGAAAACAACTTCGCCAATTAATTTTATCTCACTGGTGGCTACATAAGTAAAATCTGAGAGGAACTTTCTTGAAAAATGATCACAAGTTGAATTTTTGTCAAGATTAGAGGATGCATCTGTCAAATGGGATTCGCTAAGGTAGCAAGCATATGTCACAGGACAATAATTGAATGATTTACAATTGATTTTTGTTTCTTTATCACATTTTCTGGCACATTCACTTGGATTGTTTACTGGAACGTATTTTAAATCTTTTTCATTTACACTCACGTGACTTCTAAACTGGTTATAGTGGCTCAAAGCATCCTCTTTTATTTAATTTTTGAAATTATTCAAAAAAAGAGAAAACTAAAATACTTTCATAAATATCACAATTGAGATCTGTGGTAAAGTTTGTTGGCTTTTCATTTTCAGTGTATCTTCTCAATCTGCAATCACCTGTTTGATAGCAAAATTCGAACATATTACAGTCAAAGCCAACTTGTTCATTGCATTTTTTGGCGCAGTCATCAATACTAAGTTGGCTGAATTCAACTTCTTGAAAAGTAATAAACTTGGAATTTGGATGAATCAGATTGTATCGTGACAAAAGTAATGCTTTTTTAGGGTGATTTTTTTTAATTTTTAGATAAGAATTTTAATGTTTTTACTTGTTCCAAATCTGTCGAATCTATCAGGTGCTTCAACTAGTTCTTTAGCTTTTATGGTTTTGAGTTTAGCTTGATTATTTTCATCTTTTGTTGAAATAAAAAGTGTGAATTTGCCATCCACTACCAGATTCTTTAAAGTATTGAACAATTCAATATTATTACTGTAAACTGTTTGTTCAGGAACATTTCCTTGATTAAGAAAAAATAAATAAAAATCTAATTCAAAAATTATTTTTCTTTTGGTTAAAATATGAATTCAATAATTGTTGTTTTTTGATATGAAAAAAATAGATCTGAATCCAAGAACTATGAAAACAGCATTAATTCTAAAAGACTCCTTCCATTCAAATCAAATAAGATAATTTTGTGCATAAACAAATGCACAAACAAAATAAATTTTTAATTTCTATTGGCAGTATATAATGTAAATTAAAAGATAAATTTAAGTTCCAGAAATTCAAAACTTAAGCGCAATCTGAATTTGTGATTTTTGACTTGAAATTCGTAAACTAAGTCCTTTGAAGCCTTTTTTGGGGGCTCAAAAAAATTTTTAGTTTCCATTTATTCATCAGTTTCCATCCCAATAATATTTTTTTGACAAAATACCCCCAAGTTATTAGTGCAAAAATGGATAAATCTAGACTTTGTTGTCATTATGATAATTTTTAATGAGATTAATTTTAAAATTAAGTTAAAATATTCAAAAAATTAACAGCATTTTGAAGTTGATGATCAATTCAAAAAGTTTATCCTTAGATATTAAAATAAATCTTTGATTTAACTTAAATAATTGTAATGTTTTTTCAATTTTTTCTTATTTTATAAATCTACATTGCATGAAAAGCATGTTACATTACAATTATTTAGATTGAATCAAAGATTTATTTTAATATCTAACGATAAACTTTTTGAATTGATCATCAATTTCAAGATGCCAAATTAACATTATTATTAATATATTCAAAATTTAAATGATATTATATGTTTTTGAGACTTAATTTATATAAAATAGAGTTAAAATTCAAAAAATAAAAACAACAGATTTGTTCAGAATTTTGTCTAGTTTATTTAGAAAAAAAAATTGGATCTTATTTGATGCCTTGAACTGCATACAATTCAAGTGAAAAAAGCGTTTTTTTTGGCTTTTTTTAAATAAAAAAAATTTTGACAAGCTTTTTTTTCAAATAAAAATATGCACCAGAGTGTATAAAATTTTATGCTCTTTCAGAATAGGCAAATTGAAGTTCATGATCAAATGTAGATTTCAAATCAAAATTTTTGGTTTTAGATTGAAAAAAAAGGTATTTTTTATTCAATTTTTTAATAATAAATGACTAAACATTATTAAACATAATTTGTTTAATCTTTAATAAGATACAAAATTATATGAATTTTTAATCTGAATTAAAAAAAAAATCTCAATCAATATTTCGAAATTTTGCAATCCGAAATTTAACTTTGTTTCGCTTTAATTTGTTTTAATTAATATTAAAATATCATTTAAAGTCATAATTTTGATAACATAATGTCGATTTTAAATTTGTCTTTAAAGTTTTCAAATTAAAATTTTAGAACAATCAATTAGAGATCGAATAGAAAAAAAAGATTTGTTTTTTTTTCAATTAAAATAATAAACATCTTATGTTTAATTTTAGAACAAATTAAAAAAAGCTAATTTCATCATTTTTATTAAGATTTTAATCAATTAAGATTTTGATCATGAACTTCACGTTGCCTTCAGAATACTTATAATTTTAAAAATTATTTAAATTATATCATCGAATGCATGGGTATACAACGAACTACAACTTTTTAAAGATTTAGTTATTTTTAGAACTCTAGGTAAAAAAATTTTTCTTGTTGTGCCTCAATAAAACAAATTAAATTTAGAGTTTCAAAGGACGAATGTTACGAATATTAAGTCAAAAATTAGAATTGAGATAGCACTTAAGTTTTGAATTTCTGCTACTCAAATTAAAGTTAATAGAAACCAATTTTTCTAGATAAAAAAATTACTTGTGTAGTGGTCAAAATAGGATGAAGATGAAGAAGAACCATCGGTAACAGTTCTGTTGTAAAGATAGCATGATTTACCAGAGCTAAAATCAAAACTTAAACATTTCTCATTGTTAAAACATTTTTCGGCACATTCTTCTACATCTCGAAGATTAAAAAAATACGCAAGTGACGAACCATATATCAGTGTTCGTTCAATAAAGGTAAAAAAGGCTAAAAAAATAAAATAGATAAAATAAAAAAATAATTAAATAAAATTTATAAAAATAAAATTATTTTTACTTATTGGATGTGGAAGAGGGAAAATTCCGCTTCTAACATATAAATTACCATCACTACTTACTGAAATCTATTCAAAAATAAAAAATTTTTCTAAACTTTTATAAAATAATAAAATTACTATCGGTGATTTGAATCTTATTGTAGATTCTCTAGTCAAATCATTTAGTAAACCATACATCACAATATCTAATTGCTTTTCATTGAGAATGTCCTCGGGTAAAACAATGCCCCTATACGGGAAAACAATATCAAAATCAATAGTCTCATTTTGATAAAAACAAGAGCTTATATCAAATAAGCGGAGAATGTTGGAAGGCGGAAGAGTTTCAAAGTTAAAAAAACTAGACTGAGAACTCAATTTACTCTTTAATGAAAAATAGAAAACATTAAATTATTATTTTTTATGAATTACTTGTTTGTTTTCAATGTAAAGGCTTAAAGGTACTCTAGTTTCCGATTCGTAGTTATTGAAAACAACGTAATCTTCATCAGAGAATGTGTATTCATATATTCCTGATGTCTTGTTTGTGATGAAACGATCTGAAGAAATTCCATTAGAAATTTTTTGTCCCGTGTAAATTAATTCAGAATCGAAAGACAAAAATGATTGAGTAGACTGAATCTGAGCCAAAAAGTCCAATAGTGAATTAAAAGTCTGATTTAACTTGGGTATATAAATTGTATCACTTTTGATACCTCTAACTGAACAATTTCCATGCCGTTGATTTATTCCATACTGAATTCCAGCACTTAATTCTGAAATGTAGACGACTGGATCTTGGGTGTAAAAAGTGGCCTCTTCTTTTCTAGGATTTCGAATTTCGTAGCGCGAAAAATTATCAAATGTATAAAAATCTTTGACATATTGAATTTGAGAATTTGATGTTATCTCTTGACTAAAACCAAATGCAATTTGAATACTAGGTACTTGCTTTGTTGCCTTTCGATTTGAACAATAAACACTTGATGGGGTCTAGATAGAATTTATGAAAAAAAAAATATCAAAAAATAATTAATCAAATAATAATCATTAAATTGTACATCAAAAGTATGAGGCCATTCTATAAACGACTTAAAATCATGAAAATCATAATATGATTTTACAAGTTTCTCTGGAGCATCTTCAACATCAACCTTTTGTTCATAAACTGCTCTTATAGGTAATCGATTGAAAGTTTGATCACCGCCAGCTAAAGTAAAGCTTTTATCTGAAAAATAAAATTAAAAAAAATAATTAAAATTTTATTATCAAAAATACCTGAGAAATAATGAGTGATGACAAAATCTGCGTTGGTAGATGGATCTTTTGCACAACTTTTATAAACATCACAAGGAATACCTCTGATATTTTCTTTACCGGCATAAGTCTTTGAGGAAAATTTAAAAAGAAATTTATTTAAAAATAAAATAAAAATATATCTTTAAAACTTTACTATGGGAAAAAAGTTGAAAATTTGTGCCGGAACTGCTGGTAAAATTGATCCACCAGATGAAGTAAATCCAAAATAATAATTAAGTCTTGAAGTATTCGAAAGTTTGTATGTCGTACAAGTGGTAGGGAATTCAGGCCGACCATCCGGAGGCCAGTGCAATGGATCACTTACGAAATCTATTTTATCTTAAAAAAATTCAAATAAATTTTGATCACTATTTAATTCTAATAAATTTTTTAATACTGTTTAACTCGTAAATTTCATCGGTATCATAGTTAAATATTAGTTTTTGATAGTTGTTGGATTTTCGAGTTTCAATTGCTGCACGGCGTTGGTCATAGTTGTAAAAGTATCTGAATTCCGTCATTTGACCTTCAGTGTTGACTTCGACCCGAGTCTGGAATTTGCTAGGAATTGAAGGAATTGGATCAGAACCCTGAGATGGAACTAAGGGACACTGACCAAAAACATTTTGAATTATTAATAAAGATAAAAAAAGCTTGACTTCTATCATTTTTAAGTATCTAAATTTTTAATTGCTTAAATTTCTTTTCTATTAAATATTTTCATCAAAATCAATGTTATTCATGTGATTTAGAAAACTTGATAAAATTAAAAGAGATTAGATATTCAAAAAAAAATTAAATAATTCAATGGTGTAAGATAAAGATAAGTAACTGATTATCTAATTGAATATATTAAAAAAGTCTACTCGCTTTTGACCATGTGGTCGTATTGGAATTTTCGTGAATTGGTGAAAAAAAAATTTAAAAGTATAATTTTTTAATTTTTAAGAATTAAATTCAATATTTATTTTTGAAAACAATATAATAATAATAATAGAAATATATATAAACTACAGCAAGACTAGCTTGCGGAGGTGGCCTACTAGGAGGTCACCTATGATAGCTCCTTGCGCATAACACATAGAAAAATACTGACAGAAGAAATACAGTTTTAATTTTATAAATATTTAATTATTTATTTTTTAATCAGGTCTTTCAATATTAATTTCGAATTTTGTTAAATTATATTTATTGTTTATCTTTCTTAAAAAATTTGCCAAAACACCTTTATCAATTTTTCACAAAACAATTGATTCCATTAAAATAATTTTCAAAGAATTTTAACAGAATGATTATATTTTTAGAACAGTAATAATTAGAAAAATATTAAGAGAAAATGAAATTGCTGAAGCTGTGTGGTTGTCAGAAAACCTTTTTAATTTTTCGGAAGAGTTTTAAATCATTCATTATCACAGGATTATTTTATTCTTAAGTATTGAATAAGCGGTAATTTCTCATTAACGCTTAAACAATCAAATTTTTTTAATGGTAGATATCGTGTTGTGTCAAAAATTACAATTTTAAAGTTTAAAAAAATTCTTTCATTTTCAACAAGAAAATTAATTTGAGTTTGAATTTAAAAAATTTTTTTTTTCAAATAATCACTAAAACAAGAAAAATCTCTTTTTGTATTCAAAATCAGAAGATTTTAGTCCAAAATACAAAATGAACCGATTGTCGGTACAAAAAATTACCGAATGATCTCATCTTATATCATTAAAATGTAAACTACTAGAAAAGTGAACAACTAACGTTATTATTCGAATTGTGTGACACGCTGTTATAACATGTAAAAGATTTTATTGTGACATACCACTAACAAATTTAATGACTTGTCACTAAATTTTGACAATTACGTTAGATACTAAACCAATGTTACGAAATTGGCTTAAAATGGCAAAATGTGAGATATGGACTCCCGAAAGTTTCAGTAATAGGTACCTTATTATCTAATATATTCAAAAAAAAGATTAAGCAATTATATACTTTAACCACAGCTCTTATTTTATATCTAATTTGAATAGCATTTGGCAAGTTTTAGTGTTGTGCCTTTTATGACACAAGTAAAATAAGATTTTTTTTAGTTAAAAAAATACTTTTTTTCCACCAAGTTCACATAAGCTCAAAAGACAGAATTTTTATTTATTTATATGCCCAATTGTAACAATTATAGTTCTTTTAGAATATAATTAAAATATCTAAAAAAAAAAAACAAATTGAATTAAATAATTGGAATAGCATTTTTTTTTTTAAATAAAAATATCAAATACTCATACTTTATTCAAAAATCAATTTTGATCAAAATTTTAATTTGAATTGCTCAATTTGATTGCATGACAGTTTATTATTTTTTCTCTGTAGTGTAAAAATAAATTTTCAAAAGCTTTTCAGATTTTAAAATATGGAATACAATTTAATTTCTTATTCAATTATGTTAATTATTATTAGATTTTGAATTAAAAAAAATTCAATATTCTGAGAAAGAGGAAATGGCTTACAATTTTTCAGTGTTTTTAATCAAATTAAATTATTATTATTTAATTGTTATTTAAGAAAGTAGAAATTTTTTTCCTCAAACTTTTTTGGTTAAAAGCTTTTAAAGAAAAACTGTTTGTTTTAAATTTTTATTTATATCCATCGATATTACTAGATGATGAAAAAAGCTAATTTTTTTTACTAGAAAAAATTCAGTCTTGATATTTTTACTCGAGTGGAACCAGATTTTGAAATATGCTGGTTTTTTTCTTTTTATTTTACCCAATATTTGTTGTCTGGTACTTTTCGACTTTTCATCTAGATTTAGTTGAATTAGTGGAATATTAAAATGCTTTAAAAATCTTTTTTTATGAAAACTTAAATTTTTTCTGACGCCTGTTCACATTTATTTTGGGAATATAACGAGTCATTTAAAATTTGCATGACATAGTTGGCTTTACACACTGCGCCATGGGATGAATATTTAATTTAGAACTAAAAATTCTTTAAAAATGTAAATAGAATATATTTGAAAGTTGATCTTGAATAATCTAAAAAAATTGGTTATTAATGATTAAAATTTAAAGCTTAGATTTGATAGAAAATTTATTTTGATTCGTTTTAAATATTGAGCTTATTTAATTTGAATCAGCAGAAGACTGTCACTCTTAAATAAATGGATCTTTTAAAATTATCAAATTACGTTGTTTTTGATGGACAAATATTTTAATTAAAAGACCAACAATTAAATTTATTTATACATGGTTTATTTAAAACTAACACGAGTGCGAACGAGAATAAATTAAAATTTAAAAAATAAATTTTATAAATGAAAACATTAATTCAAATAAATATTTATTTACACGATTGAACATTCTTTTTATTTTAATTTTTAATTACTGTTTGAAATTTATTATAAAGCAAATAGTTAGACCAATTAATAGACAAATTAAATTTGAATAAATGTGCGACGAAACGGATAGAAAATTATCTTCTTTGTTAAAAATCCTATTTAAATACTCTTCATCAGAGAGTTTGATGTCTTTGATTAATTTAGACGAATTGGAATTTTTTCGATGCAATTTAACATGTGTAGACTCACTTAAAGTAAATTTGTCTTGATAGACCATTATCCTAGAGACTATAGGCCTTGGTGATGTAAAATGTCGCAAGACTAATTCATCCAAAAAAATTTCGGACTTGGAGGCAGTTTTTCCATTAATAGCAAAGCATTCATATTTGCCATAGTCATTCGAAGTTAAATTTTTAATAACCAAAATACTGATTGTCACATAGTCACTGTGACTAAAAATAGCAAAATCATATTTTTCTTTTCTATCAATTCCATTTACAATAACATGATCTCCTCTCATCCAGTAGTGGTTGATTAAAGGATTTGATTTTATCTTGCACTCAAGTCGAGCATCCATTCCACGGAATTGTTCAATTTTTGATTCTGTCTGCACTTCCGGTCCGAATTCAACAGACACCTTGATTTTTCTTGAAGCCGCTGGCAAAACAGAATTGTTAGCAATGCACTCATATACTCCAGTGTGGTGCCGTGAAATATTTCGAATGACCAATGTGTCGCCTTCATGAATTACATGGTCATAAGTCTTTGGATTTTGAATGAAAACTCTTTCATTTCTGATGCGTATTTTGCGGAAAAACCATGACACCTGAGGAGCAGGTATGCCTTCTGCATGACAATAAAGCCTCAGATCTTCACCTTCTTTTATCGGAGATGGATTAATGGTCGACCTTTCTTCTATTATTTTTGGCGGAACTATAACAAAAAATTAATTCTTTAATTTTTATCTGATTTTTAACCCTTACGTTGAACATTAAGGTGTATTTTTGATATAATTTGAGGTTCGGTGTTTACTTGGCAAATGTATTCGCCAGCATCGTCTTCATTAATTGAACTGATTGATAGTGACCAGTCTGAAACATATCCCTGAGGTAGTCTGATCCGATCGTCATTGGTGACTTTGTAATCGCCAATGGTCAAAATGTCCATATTTGACACTTTAATCCATGCCACTTTGTGGTCGCCTAGATTTGTGATGAAACATGGCAAAGTGGCCGAATTTCCTATAATTACTGTGAGATTTTCGAATGCGCGATCGAACGTAGGCATGAGATATGTGGCTGTACACAAAAAAATATTATACAAATTTAAAATTAAAATTTTCAAATTCATTGTGCAAATAATTTAGATCATCTGAAAGAAAAAATAAATAAAGTATCAATTAAATTTAACTTCAGCCTTGTTAGGAAATATTAATGGCAATCGATTCCAACTAGATTTATTGGTAATTATTGAGATATTAAATAAAAACAAAACATATGGTCAGCAAATAACTAGCATAAATTCTAATTTAGAAGAAATAGCCTTAAATAACCATAAAATTATTGCTTTAATATTACTTCAATTAAGCGATAAATAGTAACCATCTAATTTACCCTAAGATAAACTTTTTACTTGGTTTTCTCATTAAAAATTAAGCAACCGAATCGATTTTTTTTCTAAACTGAAATTAATTTGGTTTGAAAGCTTGAAAAAATTAAATTAAACTAAGTTGAATTTTAAAATAGCTAACTTAAAATTTAAGTCAATGATAAAATATTATGAATTTAGAGAAATTGTCATTTTATTTTCAAATCAAATTTCTAAAAAATTAAAACAAGAAAGACATTTTCTATTTTAAAAATTAAAATGACAAAATGGATAAATAAATATTTAATAGATTTATATTTTTTTTTTCAATAGTGATTAATAGTTAAAAATTTTTCAATCAAAAATAAAATAACTATTTTACACTACTTGGTCATAAAAGCATAAATGTTATCGATTCGTTAGCTATTTTTTTTAAATAAAATTAATCCATTTTTTAAAAATTTAATTTAAACTTTAATGGAGTATATTTAATATCATAAATTACCTAAAACATTTTTTTATTTTACATAAAATGATTTAAAACTAACATAGACCAATTGAATTTTTTAAAATTCAAATAAACTATGAATTAAATAAATTATTTTATAGTTCAAATAAATAAAGAGCATCGTACGCACAAAAAACCGGTTTCAACCTTAAAAAGAATTTGTCAAGACTTAGTCAAGTTAATCTGGGTCGAGATTGTTTAAAATCAAACAAAAGCAGACATTTAAAATTTAAAAGATAAGTAAAAATACTCACAGCAAAAAGAAGAAATATTCTTTGTGAAACTATTTTCAATTAAATTTTAGAAAAAAAAAATTTAATTAATAAATTTCATTTTTCTCAAGCCCTAGAAATTTTCAAGTACTAAAAAATTCATTTTTTTATTACATTTTAAGTACACAATTCTCAAAGACAATGTCGACAGAGGTCTAAAAAGCCTATTTTATAAGATAAAAACTGGATACCAGCGATAAATTCAGGAAAATAAAAAATACTTTTAACATAGATAAAATAATGTTTTTTTTTTTACTTAATTTTTTTGTTCAAATATTAAACTTTTCTACAAATTAAAAATATGTCAATAAATTTGCTAGCCAAAATTTATTTCTTTTTAAATACTCTAAATAAAAATCAAACTCATTTGAATCTAACTTTGATTAATTTAAAATAAATTTTAGCTCAAATTAGCCATTAAAGCTTCCTAAGTGTTCAAAAAAAATTGTTAATTTTTATTTTAGAAGCCAATATTTGAAAAAAAAATAATTCCTTTACGCTACCATAGCAAATCTAAATCGTTGTTTCAATCAATCATTTTAGTCAAATGGTCCAAATGTGGTCAATGGCTTCCAAAGAGCCCACTGGTCATGGAATAATAAATTCTTGAAAAAGTTAATCCATTTTTAATCTAAAATCGCCAACTATTGAGGACACAAAGATGAATAGGAACCCAAATTTGAGCTAGCACGGACCGACAGGCCGAATGCTCCGATGAGAATAAATAATAAATATGATTTTGTAAATAAAGCTGTTTGATTTAGTTCTGAAAATAGTGAACCCTCTAAATAATCTCGTGTAAATAAATAATTAAAATATCTTAACGAAACAAAATTTGTATATTTCGTGATCGATCGGAGTCTTTTTTGAGCTCGGCCAAATGAAGTCGAGCTAAGTTTGATTTATATACTGAAGAAATATTGTCATTTAATTTAATCATCAAATATCCGCATCGGATCGAGAATACATTTGAAGAAATTTTCAAATTTCCTTCTCTTAATATGTCATCCGTTTTGGGGCCGCGTTTCTATCGCGACTCTCCAACACCACATACGTCCTTTGGCTAATGAGCTTTTCTGAGCCATGTGCGTTTTGATTTTAGGACAATTTTCTTTAGAATGTGTTTTTTATTTGTGGAAAAAAATAAAAAACATATTTTAGAATCGCTCTAGTTCAAACGAATTGTCAAAGAACATTTTCTTGAATATTTTTAGTTTTTTGGCCTTCGAGCCAATTTGTGCGCCTAAATTTAGTAAAATAGTTGAAAACCAGCACTAATTCGGTTTTGTTTTGACAAGTGTTTGGACTTGAGGCAAATCGCAAATAGAAAAGCGAGAAGCTTGGACAAACATTGAGTCCGTTTAAGTTCTCTATCGCCTTAAAATATCTAGTTCTGTTGACTTATGATAGCTATTTTAAATTTTCCTTGTTCGGCATTAAATCAAATCTAATTCATTGAGAACATGTGGTATTTGGCCCGCATATATCGCTTCCAAGATATTTATCTAATTTTCAATAATTGTTTGTGTTTTATCAAGATCAAGCTTACACTATATAATTTATATTTCATTGAGAAAAATAAAATATGTTTTCAATTTGGGCTTTTTTTCCTCGGGTTTATCGATTCGATTTTCAATTTCCTCTGTAATTACTCTTTAACTTAATATCTTGATCAATAATAAAAAAAATTTTAAATACTTAACTAAATTTCTATTCGTAATCAACAACAAAAATATGTTTTTTTTTTAAATTCCAAAAAAGCTCAATTTAATTTAATTGTCAACTTCCTGCGACTCTATTATTTGGATTATTTAGTAAACAAATAAGAATATTATTCTATTTATTTTTGGCAAAACTTAATTTTATAAAAAAAAATATTCTAAAGAACTGGACAAAGTAGACTGGCACAATTAATTGATGATCCAGATGAATACTTGAAAAGTTATAATCACTGACTTACCATCAGGTGTGAATTTAAAATAAATGAAAAATTAAATTTACAAAAAACTCTTTATTACATAATGAACTTTTTGGGCGCTGATAACTTGAAAAGCAAGTTCTAAGGGGGTTTTTTTCTATAGGTATTCTAAAAGCCAAGGTTGTAAAAGTATAAAAACAATTTCAAATTTTTACCATAAAAAATTCGAATAAACAAAAAATTGTTTAGTAAAAATTTAAAATAATATTTGAAATCTTTTTATTTGGATTTAAATTTCTAGCATGAAAAATGATTTTTAACAATAGTTTCAAAATTATTTCAAATTTAAAATCTATAAACTTAAAAATGAGAATAATTTCTTTTGTCGGACTTGATTAAAATTCTCCCTCCAAGCAATGTTAAACCTTAAAGTTTTTTCGACTAATTTCAAAAAATTCATTTTTAAATTCTAAAATTAAAAAATATTAATGCAACAAATAATACTGACAAGTTGATTAATAAATATGTTGAAAAATGATGATTAGATTTTCTAGATTCATCTTAATTATACGGTTAAATTTGAAAAATAATAAAAATACAATGAGATAAGATCTTTAGATGATTAAACTGAAAAACCTTCGGAAAATTTCTTTGTTTCAATTAAAAAATCAGATGTAATTGATTTAAATAACGATTTTAGCTTCTCGAATAATTTTGATTAATCTAAACAATCTCTCAAAATTCAAACTAAATTTTTCAATAAAATAATTAATAAATTAATGAACTTTTTCAACAAATATTTTATTCAGTAGTATTTTTTTTCTTTCGAATTGATATTACTGAATTATCTGAGTAAATTGTAAAAAATTAAAATTTTATTAAATAAAAAATGTAGCTTGTCTACAATTTATATCCTAAAAACAAATGTACCGACATTTTCGGTTTAGTTTTAATTCTTAAGTTTTATTTGTTTATGTCACTTGAAAATTTAGTCTTCAATTCGAAATTTAGAACATAATAAAACAAAGTCTAATCCAATTTTTGAATTAAAAAAAATTATTCTTATACAGATATCGTATATATTTTTGTTTGAAATTAAAAATTCAAAAGGCTAGCATTCTAAAGGCTTGCTAATTTACCTGATAACTTATAATTTTTAAAATTAAACAACTTTTCGGTCTAATTTCTCTTGATCAAAAATTGAAGTTTATAGTTAAATGATGATTGAGTCTTGGCTCATTAACTAGAATCTCAAAATCATTTATGATTATGTATAAAATAATTTTTTGCTCCAATTGAATATTTCTAGTAATTTTATTAAATTACAATTTTTTTCTTTTAATTGAATCTATCTTTAAAAATACCCTAATTTTGTGGAAATTCATTGTCTAAGTCTCAAGTATTACCCAAAATTTCTAAGTTATATCTTGATTTATTTAAAGAGAAAAAAATAATCAATTTTAATTAGTTATTTTTTATTTGAAAAAGTATTAAAATGTCTGCATAAATCAGTTTGGCAAAAATATTATTATCAAATCTAGTTAGGCTTCCTGAATTCCGTATATTAATGTGACAATGAAGAACCTTTCAATTTAAAAATATAAAAAAAAATATTGAGAACAATTTTTTTTCAGACTTCGACCTTAAAGTGTGATCCTTACCATAAACTATAAAAAAGCCTAAGCTTTGAAATATTAATTTTTTATAAATACAGTCTTTAATTCAAGAGATTTAAAAAAAAATGAACAGCTTTTTTATTCAAAAATCTAAACCTAAAATTCAACAATTTAAATAATTGCAATATTTCATAAAGCTTGATTTAACCTCATACATTAAATAAAATATTTTCATATCATACTGTGTCTTGAATAATTTTATATTCTTTTTTTTAATTTTCCTATGAGGCATAGATTTAAAAAATAATAATATTAGAAACCCCAAGGTTGGACCCTTAAATTTACATAATTTGATAAAATAAAGTCGTACTTCTTTTGAAATTAGAAAATTTCGACAAGATTATTACTTCTCCTTGATGAACATGAAGTAAACAATTAAAATCTATATTAAACTCTTTAAAATAAAGAAATTAATAAGTAGGCTAAATAAAATAATTTTTTAAGAAATTTTTGAAGATTTTTTAATAATAATAAAAATTAAGTTAATATAAAAAGTTGTGGAATTTAAATGAGTATTAATCATTCTTAAACGGAATGCAAGGATTAGTTGTTCCTTGAAAAAAAAGTATCTAAATTAAAGATATCTGTTTAAAGATGTTTGTATGACCACTTTTCTTGGAACTTTTTTCACTTTTTTTCTCCTGGATTTTTGAAAATTTTACTCTATATGACAGTCAATATCAAAATTTATTCAAATCAAACTCATCTTGCTCTACATCAGTAGTTAAAATGTGAAAAAAAATTTTAAAAAGATTGAAAAATCGTGACATATAATTTAAAAAAAAACCTATACCAAAATGAAATATTTGATGATATTTGCATTAAATACATAAAATTTTTAATTTAATATTTGACAAAAAAATTTAACGGAAATGATTCTGTCTGGCAATAGTTCAACCCATGGCTGATTTGCATAAATTTAAACTCAACCTGCATCTTAAAGATAAGCAACATTTGAATTATCTTTTTGATAAGAGGAAGCGATATGGCTGCTCATCAAAATAAATGACCAAGATAAGCATTATTCGTTTATACTAGTGTTATTTTTTGTATGCAGCCGGTTGATGAACATTAGCCAAAACGATAAGCTTTTTTTTAAGAAAATAAACAAGAACAACTCGAGCATATGCTCACTTAATTTTCTAAATTAAAATTGTAATTAATACAGTATCGATAGCCGTAGCATGGATTTAATAGATTCATCATTTTTGGGCTATTGTTGATTGAAGTAAAGATAATCCAGGATTCGAGCAGGATTTTTTAGTATTGACAAAATATATTGATTTATTGATTGATCGGATCTTAATTTCCGAATTGAAATTACTGTCATTAGAAAGCAACAGCAACCTTTTCGAAAGTTTTTTCTATTTTTTCCCCCGGGTTCCCGATCTCACTGGTCTTAAATTGATTTTTAATTCGTGTTTTTATTCTCTACCGAGTTTTTAATCGTGTTACATCTCAATCAAATTCGAGTTTTGTTTCTATTCTACTTATTTTTTTTGCAAAAATCCAACTTTTGTTTCTTATCTTTTGAATAAAAACATTTTAAAGAAATAGAGATCTTTCTAAATTTTATTTTAAACACATTGTTTGATTTTTGCCTTTCAATCAAAATGTTCTTAACTATGCACTAATTTTAATACATATTCCATTAGCCTTCAAGAAATTGATTGTCTAAGTTCCATATCTGAACTAAATAGAAAATTTCTTAATAAATTTATCTAATCTATCAAAAAATACAGAATGCTTTCAAGGATATTTAGTTTGCATTTCATTTATTAATAAATGATAAAAAATTATTCACCTAAAGAAATATACTATTAAATTCCAATTAGAAAATTTCGATTTTGATGAAGTGGAAAATTTTGCAAAACAATTAGATGAGAAAATGAAGGCGCTAACAGAATGGATATTTAAACAAACCATGTATTTAAGAGCTATCTGATTCTTGTATCAATTGCTTTCTGGATGAAATTTTTTAGCTAAAAAAAGTAAAAATTTGAAATAAAATAAAAAATTTTAAATATTTTTTTGTTTGTGAATTTTGATAAAAATAGCGATGTAATATAAATGATTCTTGTATTATTGTTATGAGAAAAATTTCATAATTACTAGACAAAAGTTTTATAGCCCAGAAAAGTAGAAATTCGAAAAAAAAAATTTAAATTTTAGATTAAATATCTTTTGTTAATTTTTATATATAGACCAGCGTCAATGGTATTTTCCATTTAAGCCTTAGTTCGTTCAACATATTGTGTTATGTTTTAAAAAATTATCTAAAAATTTTAAAATATCTCAAAAAATTTACACAGCAGTTAAAATTTATCGACCTAAATTTTGTTACAAAATCTAGTGATAAAATTTCGACATATTCAAGTAGTTCTTATTTATAAAAAAAAAGTTTATTTTAAATATAGAAATAAAATTTTTATTGAAAAATTAAAAAATGAACTGATCTCTCTAAAAAAGTAAACAATTTCTTCGGAACACTTTAAAAAAAAAATCATAGAACAAATCCATAATCCGTGATTTACTTATTATTTTTAAAAGTTCATTAATTTTATAGTCAATGATGCATAAAGTGGAAAATCAGTAAACAGTCTTTTAATAAAAAGATATATGTTTGACTAAAAATCGATTTGTTAATTAGAGGTAAATTAAGATATGGAAGGCTAAAAATGCCTAATCAGATGCATTGAACTTAAAATAAATTATTACAAATACCCCTAAAAATACATCAATCCAAAGTACCTAAAGGTGAGGATTAACACGGGTAGACAAAAATAATCTTTTATATCGTTTGATTGATGTAAATAGTCCGATTTGATACAAATTGTTTGAAAAAGCTCGGATAATTCTACCAGACTAGAAAAAAAGAAAACGTAAATTGTTATATTTACTGTCATTTTCTCTACAGAAATGTGGGATGCTCCCGAAAATGACTTTAAAAAATTTCGGAAAAAATTAATCTATCAAAAGACCTAAATATATATATAATGGATTATCATACTATGTTTAATTTCCTTAATATTTAAACTAAATATTGGAGTTAACGTAGAAACTTTTTCCCTTCGATATTGCGAACGAAATTCAATATTTTCTGAGATTGTTGAGGTAGATGAATTGAAAAAGATCTAATCATCATAATCCGATTGGAAATCAAAATCAAACGCTCAGTAAACTGACCACAATAGCTTGGACAAACAAGAAAATTTCGAGATTTTCAATTTTTTTTATTAAAACTTATCTTGGTTTTATTACTCTTAGTTTGTTTGCTGTATTGAATAAATAAAATTTAATAAAAAATCTCAAATTTCTCGAGCTTGTTTACCCTATAAATTTTTATTACTTAACTTAATTGTAATTGAAAAGAAAGAGTGCAGAAAATTGAAATTGTAAAATTTGTTAATCAAATATTCACGAGATTTCGCACTTTTAGTTTTGTTTCTATTATTTTGTAAATTATCAAAGGAAACTTTCACTGCCACAACTTGACCCGAAATGATCACAGTATTAATTACTACTATTAATTTTTTTTCTAATAATTAATTCAAGGTCTATTGGCCAAACGGGTGCACAAATAATTAAAATTTAAGAATTTAAAAAAGCTTTTAATAAATACAATTACCGTATTCCCTCGTTCGATATTGCAGCCTCAGAAACCGAAACACAACTTTGACAAAGGCAATAAACACCATCTCGCCCATGTTAAAACATTCTTAACTTACACCGCATGCCTCTAAGTTGTGTTTCGAGTCTTGGCCCACGTTTAAAGTAAAAATTTTTAATTTAATTTAAGACAGGAAGAAACAAGCCAAGTAAACTTAAACAATGCAGGGGTTGTAAAAAGACGAGGTAGACCTAAAGGTTCAAAAATAAAAAGACAAAAACTTCAAGCGATTAACTCTTGTTTTTTTAATTCTCATAGTTATTTCGACTCGATATTTAATTTTTATTAATTTTTAAAGTATTTACCATATTTTTTCTAGTCAATTTTAAATTTTTCTAAATATTAATGCCGCGTCAAAAATCGAATTTTGGTATTTTTTTTAATCGAATAATAAAAAAATTCATTTCTAATTTTTTTTTCTGTTTAATTTGTGATGCTGCATCAAATGCATGATTCAAAAAAATAATTTTTATATTTTTGACAGAAACTCTACTGTTAATGCTGCATTAAATTAAAAATCTTTACTTTCAACGTGGGCCAAGACTCGAAACACAACTTTGACGCATGCGGTATAAGTTAAGAATGTTTTAACATGGGCGAGATGGTGTTTATTGCCTTTGTCAAAGTTGTGTTTCGGTTTCTGAGGCTGCAATATCGAACGAGGGAATACGGTAATCAAATTTGAATAATTTTGCAGAAACAGAAAGAAGTCCACTTTTAGAAAATAATTAAAAATTTTAATTAAATAAAAATAATTTTAACTTGGTAGTATTTAAATCTTGATCAGTGTTAACACATATTCTAGTGCATTTCGTACACTTAAATGCCATAAATCAATACTGCTATACCTGATCAAGTAGCGGTTCCAATTTACGGATCCGCTCTTTTTTAAGGTGAACTTTTCGGTTTCAAATTCCATTCAAATTCGAGCAATTTGGGTCTTTGAATCAGCGCTACAATTAATTCAAATTATTTGCTCACAAGCCGTAGAAATTCTCTTTTGTTTACGTTCTTTAAATAAATGAGCATTTAAGAAAATTGTTTTTATAATCTGAACGTAATTAGCTTCTTTAAAGATTAAACAAAATTTAAGGCTTGAAATTTTTCGTCAATCGACAATGTTAAACAAACACGTTCGGATCCGTCAGGTATGTTGTCGTGGCACACAAAAAATTAATTAAAACAAAAGTTGGAATCCGATTTTTGTCGATCACGAATCTGTGTCATTGTCTCGTAAACAGGACCGGAACATTTTTTTCTGCTTCAGAATTTTACGTGAGCTATGGCCACTTTTCTTGCATTGAGACCTAATCAACAGGCATCAAATCAAGCATGCTAATTTAAACATACTAAAAACACATATTTGACATTATTAACAGAGTTCCAAACACAATATTGCTTGACTTGAAGCATTTTCTTCATTTAGTCTGTAAAAAAATCAATTCTTGTAAATTTTTGGAGCTGAAAATTTGAAAAAAAATTACTCTGTAAATCCCTTGAAAACATTATTTGACACAAAAATTGTTAGCTTTTAAATTATGAAATTTTTTGAAAAATTTTATCATTATCATCATGAGTCATGACGCTTAGTAAATAAAGATTAGATAAAGATTAACTCAAACAAAATTTTTTTACGCTCGTGCCAAAAATAAAGAATTATTTTTTTTTCAATGTATTTAAATTTTTTCAAGCGCGTATCTACATTTTGCATTCAGGTAAAAAGGAAGACCATTCTAAGCAAAAATTTACTCTACCGCGCACAAACGCTTTTAATTTAATATCCTATTTATTTATTTTACTCCATGTTAAGGGTCCTTTTAAGAATTTTATACTCATTTTCAAATTTGATTCCAAAATTTTAAGACTTAGATTAATTTGGATTTTTGTTAAAGAAATTGTTTGAAGAAAAATTTAAAGTATATAACCTAAGTAATTATTGTAAATTATTTTAACAGAAAACACAGTCAAAATTTTGAGACTTAACGTTTTTACTATTTTCCCCTAAAATTGATAATTCTCTTAAAAATTTAAGTTTAAATTGTTTCAAAGCTTATATTTTTTAAAATTAATTAAAAAATTTTGATTAAAAAAGATTAAATTTAGCTTATAAAAATTTTCTAGATTAAATTTCTAGATTTTTCAATTTTTTTTTTATTGAAAAATAAAATAGCCAAAATTAGTTCCAGATAGTCTAACGAAGAAAATCCTTAAATTATTTAATTTTCTATTTAAAAAAATATAAATTTGTTAATTAGTCTGTTA
This sequence comes from Brachionus plicatilis, assembly GCA_010279815.1. Taxonomy (NCBI): domain Eukaryota; kingdom Metazoa; phylum Rotifera; class Eurotatoria; order Ploima; family Brachionidae; genus Brachionus; species Brachionus plicatilis. Next base: position 1,926,076 of record QEOQ01000508.1, read on the forward strand.
AACAGTTAAAGTATTGGTTAACCTCGAAAAAAAGAAAAGAAAAAAAGTTTCTTCATTTAATTAACAAAAAAGATTAATTATTTTAAATTAAAAAAAGTCAATTAATAAAACTATTTTAAACAGTGACACTAAACATTTTTTTCTATTATTTGATTATGTACCTTTTTTAAATAGTTCATGTTAAAAGATCAATTAATTTAATTAATATTAGGTTATGTTTAAAAAAATTCTAAAAATAATAAAAATATTTTTAAAAACATGTTAAAACAAGACTAGCATACTAAAAAACATTAAAATACGAGTCTAATTTAAAACCTGCCGAGAAAAATAAATTAATTTATTTCTATTTATTATATTTATTTAATAGGTTTAGATCGTTATTCCATGATTCAAAAGAATACTTTTAGAAAGAGCCCGAAGATACTTTTTATACACAAAAATTAAATTAACACTGAGACAAAGGCTAGCGGCAAAATATATTTTTTGAGTTGAATAAAAAAAAATTTTACTAGACATAACCAAAATCTCAATCGATACTTAAAATGTTCATTTGGCTTAAAAAATTACTCAAATACCAAGACGTTAGTTAGATACCTATGTTTTATCTTAAATTTTGATACAGATGAATAACTAAACAATTATCTACTATCCAACAAGACATGATATTTAAGTTAAATTTAATTGATATTTGAATTAATATTTAGGGTTAATTCTAAATTATTAATTTTTCAAGCAAAGACTAAATTAAAATCAAAAACAAATAAAATTTTGCATGAACCTAAAAATTGAATGGGTTACTAAAATTTCTTTATAATTATTCAATCACAATTCGAGTAATTCTTTAAAAATAAAAAAAATATAATAAATTGGTTGAAAAAATTCTCTATTAATTCATCCTTATTTTACAATTTTGGTTTTAAAATTTTAAATTAAAAAAAAAACAAAATTTAGATTTTCTAAACTAAATAACAGAGTCTTCAAGATCAAATATTTGTAATGCTAAACAAACAAGATTTTCGGAATATTAATCAATTTGAGAAGAATTAAATGATTTATTTGATATGAATGCAAATGAGCTGTTTGCGCGATACTTCATTAATGACTGATGATTTCCATAAAAAATTTTAATTTTTAGACATGTATTGAAGAATGATCTTAATTAATACTTTTATAACCGATACTATTAAATAATCTCGTAAATTTATAATCAAGTCCCATAATTTAATTCTATTCAAAATTTTCAACGTTATTTTAACAAGGACCTTATCACGTTCCTTGGTGAGTCTTTTAATTTATTGACACGTTTAGTATCGAGTTTAATGGGAAATTACAAAAAAAATCTTATATTTTCGAATTTTTTCTTTATGTTGAAAAAATAAAAAAAACAACAAATCATTAAAATTAAGTTTTTAAAACACTAAGATTTTTTATGGTTTTTTTCGTCATCATCTTCTTAATTCCAAGGCTGAAATTTAGAAATATTTCCTCTGTCCTTTTTAAACAAATACTAACCGACTGAAATTTGAAGAAGTAAGCGTAAAGAAAGTTAATGAATTAAAACCAAGTTTTATTTAAGAATATTTTTTTTTTATCAATTCATAGTTTTATACCCGAAACCTAGGAATATTAGAGTTAAGTATTAGTAATTTTTGATTCAAAAATGCTATAACCACTGAATGAAAAAGATAATTTTTTTAACGATTTTTAGCTTGTTTAAACTTAATTTTACCTTTTTAGAAAAGTTAAAATTTCCATATTTTTTCACTCATTCGTGAATAGTAATCAAATAATTAACAATGAATTAATTTCGACTTCAATGATAAAAGGAAAAATATTCCAATAAAATAATGACATTTGTTTAATGATAGCTCCACGTACGAGCTATTCCACAGACAATTGTGTGCCTAGCAAAAAAAAATTAATTTATTCCTATTGAAATATCCAACAAACTGACAAGTAAATTCTTCTCATTAATTTGCCTAAAATAAACATCCGCCTGTTCATTACCAAAAGCCTGAAATTCCAATTAGAATTAAAAGTGTTCAATTTTCACGAGCCAAATTATATTCCAAGTATCCAATTTCTTATTTTTTAATTGATACTTGGCTTTAATTCCGCGATAAAACTTTTTAAGATAAAGTTAAAAATTTTGAATTTTCCAAGACAAACAAATGACAATCTTAAAGTTTCGCTTTACGGATAAACTCCAAGTCCTAATTTTTTGAAATTTGAAATTATTGACCGATTTTCGAGATTAAGTTCCTAATTACTGTAGAAATTTTAGATATGAGTCTGTGCCAAATGAACATATCAAAGCTCAGCATGTTATGTGCACACAAATTTTTGATTAGCCTTATTTAGGTCCATGTGCTAGCAAAAATTACTCTATTTACAAGACTAATTGCTGCTCAGATTAAACGACCTGATACATGAAATTCATTCCGATCCACGGGAGATTTCATGCTTTTTCGCAAGCCATTCAAAACGAACATTCGGCTCTTAACTGGAAAATACCGCTGTTAATAATTGACCCATCTTAAAAGAACTATGTACATTTTTAGTACAAATTTTATGAAATTTGCTAGAGTAGGAACAATTTATGCCGAACCATAATTTAGTTACTTGTTTAAATTGTTAAAATATTTCATGGTTGTAAAGAAAATTTTTAAATAAAAATAATTTCTTTGGAATCGATTAAATTTTACAAAATGAAAATTAGAATTTAAAGATTTGAATAAATTTTATTTTGAATTTATTTTCATATTCTTCTGTTGGATTATCAGTTGCTATTCCATTAAATAATATTTACCAATCTTCATCTTATTTTTTCCCTGATTTGGTTTTTCAATTCTGTATTTCCTTTCCATTAATAATTTGCCTGAAAAAAATTTTACTCATCAAAAGCTTTGAAAAAGTATTAAAAAAATAGAGCAAGAACAATTATTACCATTGTATGTTTAAATATAGAAAATATTGTTTAGACCTTTTAGTAGAATGTAAAATTTGGGGAAATTTTACTCGTGAAGTTCCTTTTAATCTGATCATTTAAATTCAGATTAATTTAAATATTTAAAAAAATAAAAAAGTCTGTAAAAATATGAAAATTTGTAGCATCAATTTTTAAATTAATGTTAAATTTTTATCTTTATAGATTATTTTATCATATTTGATATTTCTAAATAAAAAAACAGCTTGTGTAAAAAAATCTGAAAATTTTTAGCCTCGTAAAACTTTATTTTTAGTTATTCTTCGAAAAATTTTTGCTGTAAGAACAGTTCTAAGAAGTCCAGTTCAAAAACTGAAAAGCGATTCTACAATAGTATTGTTATTTAAAAAAATTTATCTTCTATCAGCTGACCATTTGATAAAATATAATAAATTAAAGAATTATGTATTTGATTTATAAATTGATGTAAAATGATTAAAAAAAGCTCAAAAGCTTCGAAAGTTAAGTCATCACTTTCTCCAATTCCAAACGATTATTTCAATTTGCAATATTTAAGGCATAAATTTAAAAATACATTTTTTTAATTTATAACTAATTTAATATTTAAATTTTTTTAAAAAAAGTTATAAATCATTTTTTTTATTTTGTAATTAAACCTTTAAAATTTAATAAATCTCTTTTTAATTAAAAAAAAATAAAAAATTTTAATCTATTTAAAACATAATACGACAAATTCTGAGCCATTAAGTCAATGCATTAAGAACAAAAGGCTGCGATGGCTCGGGCATGTACTTAGAATGAAAGATACACGGATACCAAAAAGGGCCCTTCAATGGACACCTCAAGGGAGACGTAAGGTAGGACCACCAGAAGTAACATGGAAGTCAACAATCACGAAAGAGCTCATCGAAATGGGAATGACATGGGGGGAAGCAAGGGTAAAGGCAAAATATCGACTTGAGTGGAAATCAAAAGTAATGACCCTATGCTCCACAAGAAATGAATAAGGAAAAAAAAAAAAAAACATAATTTTAATATTTAATCAAAATGAAATAAAAAATGCTTTGATTGAAAAAAATCAAAAGAAAATTCAGATAATACAAAAAAAAATTGAGTGTTATTGATGACGAATAGTCAAAAATATAAAATGCTGCAAATGATTTTAATTGACTTCCAGAGCACTTTTGGTCCAAACATTCTTTATTTTTTCAAATTTAAGATTTTTTTAGAATGGACACAATGGTGTCGGCTACCTTAATTTACCAAAACTCGCGGCATTTTTACTTTAGTAAAAAACTTGATAATCTTTTTTTTCAAAGAGACTAAAATTCATCCTGTAAATTGTGTCAGCTGATATATTCAATGTATCATCTAATTCACCTTCTGCAGATACTCCGTAAAGTAATTTTTTTAGTTTAATGAGTGTGCTTTTTAAGGAATTTTTCTAACAAAAAATTATTGAGTTTTTTTTAATTTTTGTTCTTAAACTCACATTGCCAAAATTCTCCTAGGATTCTTTTCTAAGTTATTTTAAAATCTCTAGCTACTTACTAGTTTAAATTTAAAAAAAAAAATTATTGTCTAACGTTGGAAATAAATAAGTCAATATCGAATTGTGAAATAAGGTACAAGAAAATACCAACAAAGAGAAATAAAAAATCAAAATTTGTAATCATTTTATAATAATTATACGCAAAAAGAATTGTTTCATCAATCTATATCCTCTTATAAATCATGCAACCATCTGCTAAATACGCTTAACTTAGTAAGAAATTAAATTTCAGTTTAAATTGCAGAGTTTTTTCTTAAATTACCCTTTATTGTTGATTATCAGTAAAAATTATCTATTTTTGTCTAAAAAAACAATTGATTTAATGAAAAATATTTGATTTTATACATTAAAAAAAATTTTATAAAAATAAAAATTCTATTAAAATATTTAAGAAAATTATAAATATTCAGCTTTATTAAGATTTTGGGTTTAGTTTCTAAGAGCCTGTGTAATAGAATTTTTTAGAAAAATCTTCTTTCGACATTCTGAAAAGGAAAATTAAATATAAAAATAATTTGAGAGGTTAAGTGGGAAAGGCACGCCCGTAGCCTTATGGTCGAAGGTTCGAATCCTGCTAAGGGAAAAAAAATCAAAAAAATATACCTACAGTACGGGACACATGTTTAGACCCCTTTTCACTAAAAAAAGGTTTCGACTTGGTAATAATTGCGATGGAGATCAACTAGATGCAGTAACCTCTGTGTCAGATTGGAGCCGTCGCAAAAAGGAATTGGAAAAAGAGATGGGCGTCCCTATAATCCACTAGGATAGAAAAGTGACAAATTAAATGGGAAACAAGTTCAAAAAAATGGAAAAGTCTTATAAAACAAATTATCAATTCAAAGAAGAGCTTGTTAGGAATATTGAGAAAATTTTATTATTTATCTATTTTTATTGTTTGGCCGCATCAAAGGCGATTGGTGGCCTGGAGCGTCTATTTCGAACCTCCATTACTTAATACAAAAATAAATACAAGTCCAAAAAAAATAAAAATTAAATAAGTTGTCTAGTTTTTTTGATTACGATTTTTATATTCATAGAAGATGATTTTCTAAAAAAAAATAATAAAAAATATTGAAAAATTTTCCGAAAAAAAGCATGTTTTATGGCGATACAAAAGAATTAATATCAATTAGAAAAAATTTAAGAATCTTATAGGAAAAAAAAACTCAATTAGATTTTTATAGTTTTTTCTCTTCTATTTTAATGAACTAGTTATTAATAGATTAGCTTCCGAATTCTTTTCCTCTTTAAAATTGATAGAAATTATAGATTTTTGTTTTGAAAAATATTTAAGTAATTTAAAAATTATTTGCCAATGATTTTAAAAATATTACCTGTTTTTTTTGATCCAGCTTTTTTATCCTTTGGGCCGCTTTTTTTGGGACTTATCGATACAATCAAGCTGACAAGAATTAGGAACGATAAAATTTTCATTTTAAATCTAGACTGAAGAATATATTTTAAAATAGTTTAAAGTTAGAATCTTTCAAAATTTTCAATGTTATTCAAATGTCAAAAAAAGTCCAGTTGCATCAAGGAGACAATAGTCAAAACTCAAATACAACTCAGATCAAAAATTGAAGTGTTCTTGACAAATCGATTTTTGTCTTTTTAATTCAACAAGACCCTTAATTGATTTAATAGAACCAAAATTAGTTTAATATTTTTGTGAATATTTGATTCAGCGATTTCTGTTTGTAATTAATGATCACTCAAGAAGTCCAATTGAACATAAATGGCAATATTTTCTCTTTATCTAATCTTATCTTTGATTTTGATTGAGTTTATTTTATGAGTAAGACGAAAAGGCTCTCAGACGCACTCAATCGTCTTTAGGACTATTTAAAAGTCATTTGCACTAATTATTGGCCGCAATGGCGGTTTTGATACCTTAACTGGAATTAATCAGACCTGAATTAATCAAGTGTTATTTCACATCTCTTTTTTCTATTCAAAATTCCTATTAACCTTTTAGTCTGTAAATCTTTTTTTATTAATATTGAAATTATTAGGAAATTTTGTTGTGTTGTTTTTGTTGAGTCGAAGCACAGTAACAATTGGGTTCATTAATTAAGTAATTAATTACTGGAAGAAGTTTTTATATTTATTATCGATTATATAATTCGATGTGTTTGTATGCTCTTTTCATGCCATCTATTTGAGTTTTTCTATTATCCCTGAGCTGCTCGTTTTCTCAAAGCTTTTTATTATCTATTTTCGATTTATTTTTCTTAGATAAACAACTATTTTTATTGATTTATTTAAATTAGATTTATCGTCAGCTATTACCCATGAGGACTGGCTAATAAAATTTGTAGTCTCAATAATCAGATCAATTATTAAATTCCTAAACGATTAATAAAAGCAGGGTTATGTTAAATATTATTTTGTCAAGTCTATTTTATTTAGGAATAAAATCTTAAACCAATATTAACGGTATCGGTGGATTAAGCAACATTTTTTTCGCTTTACTATTATTTTTGCTAAACAATTTTACTTAATTAATTAAATGCACATATTTGTTTAAATAAAAATTTTCAAATTAAATCATTAAGAGAAAGATTAAATCTTTATTAATTATTCAACTGATTTAAGGTCTTCTAAAATTTATTGTTTGAAATTTTCTCAATTTTTGAAAACATTTTAAAATTGCAATCGATATATCCAAATTGTATATACAGTAAAAGCCGTCTATTTTAAACTCGTTTATAGACAATTTACGGTTATAATAAAGAAATCTTAAAAAGACAAAATCTTTTTCTATTCTCCTAATATAAATTTTGTTGTTTATTATAAATTCCTTTATAGTAAATTTTTGCTTATAGTAAACTATTTAGAAAAAACAAATGAGACTTTACAATAGAAAATTTGATTTTTATAGTAAATTTTTTTTTGAAATAAAATGTCGACTTGTATTAGAGGAAAGCAATAAATATTAAAAATAATAATAAGCGAGCAGCTTTAAGTTTACAAAAAATAAATTGATATTCTCAATTCATTAACAAATGGGTATGATAGCAAAACATTCGCAGAGAGTTTTTCTATTCATCCTTAAACAATTTGTGTAATAGAAAAAATGAAAAAAAAATATCCTGATCTCCATGCAAAAGACATTATTGAAAACATTGAAAATTAAAGAGTCAGGAAAGCACCATTAATTGAGGAAGCTTTATATAACTGGTTTGTAAATGCTTCTTCAAGAAAGATACCTTTATCATATGCTGTTCTAAAAGCAATATATAGATATATAGATGTTTACCTGACAGAAATATTGCATAAAAGACCGACCAAGTGTATGGATAAAAATAATAAAAAATAGGGTCATTTTTTTAAAATAAATTTCCGCTTATAATAAATTTTTTATTGTGCAAATAGAAATTTACTATAACCGGCTTTTACTGTTTATTTAAAAAATATGTTTTTTGGTCCGATTTCGCTGCTGAACCAACACTTTCGGCTCGAATAAATAAGCAATTTGCAAATTTCCAACTTTCTCGAGCCAAAATTAATTGGTTTTAGAAAAAAATTCTTAAAATATTTTAAAATTTTTAATTGTAAGATGGTTTTTTTTTTTATTTCATTTAAATAGAATTAAATTGAATCAATTTTAAGAGAAAAGTTTATGGATTAAAAATTATATCTTATCACGAAGAAATCATTTTATAATTTAAATTTTTTAAATTTTTCTTGATTTTGATGATTTTTAAATAAATAAATGAATAAATATTTTTTTGCTTTTTATAAATTTTTTAAATTAAATTAGAAAAGTGTGAACAATGTAAAACAAAAGAATTTTGAGCAATTTCTTGTGTAATACATAAAGGCAAATTGAATTTTCATCCTTTTTCAAAATTGAATGAAAATTTTCATTAAAATAAGAAAAAATACACCATATATAAACACAACTTTTTAAAATTTCTTTTCTTTTTAATTCTTCCAATCATTGATAAATAATTAAGTTTTTATTTTTATAACTAAAAAATATTCATTTATTTTATTAAGAAAAAAAAACAAAATAATTATTATTTTAATATTTTTATTAAAATGAAGCAAAGAATACAAATAAAGTAAAATCTTTTTAATAGTTAAAAAATTTTGTCGTAAAAATTTAAATTTTTGGAGCATTAAAAGTAATTATTATATTTGAATTTTTTGTGGCTGCTATTTAAATGGTCAGTTTTTTGTTTAAATGAAATGATCAGTTTTTTATTGAAACATCAGTATTTTATTTAAACAACCAATATTTTATTTTAATTATCTGTATTTTAGTTATAGTTTTTCAGCATATACGTTGTTTATTGAGTGCTTGATTAAACAAAATTTACAATATTGGTTAACCAAAAATTTGGTTATACTAACTTTTCAGATCTCTTTAATTTTAGTTAAAATTATAAACAACTTTTATACCAAAAACGTCTTAGAGAAAAATGGCCAGATGTCTTCGACTTAAATTAAATTGAATAAAATTAAATAGAAAAATTAAATCTATAACCCGAATTTATGGCCAACCGGATTTTTTGTTTATCAATTTTTGGCTTACCAAAATTAACTAACCACAAAACCAAGAAAAACCAACATCACTTTTTATTAAAAATAATTTTTGTTAATTGAATAATTTTAATTTTATTTTTGTTAATAATCAAACAAATGCTATGATGGTTTTATTTTTTAAATCATTAAAATAGAGACCAAAGTTTTAATCTTGTGTAAATGATTTTTTCATGCTTTTTTAATTTTGTTTGAAAAAATAAACATAAAACATATGATTTAATTGTTTGGGTTTGAATATAAAAATTTATCTACTACATTGAAAAAGTCCAATGCTTCAACTATTTTTTTTAGTTTAAAATAAAAAAATAATTTCAAGTTAATAATGCAAGCACTTTCATATTTGAAATTTAACTTTTAAATGAAATGGAATGTGTTTAAAATATTTGAACTGGGATCATTAACATTCAATCGTTAAAAAAATTGATCTAGTGAACCATAGTTCGCCTATTATACAAGCAATTTTTGTTTTTGGATTTGTAAATTATAAGTTCAACAAATTTTTTTGTTCACGTAAAGCTGAACCAAAATAGAATTAGGTTTTATTTTATTTAGTAAAAAAAAATAACTAGTGAAAGTCAGCTGCTTGAAGGTGGAACGCCCTTCTTTCAGCATATAGAAAACGCTAGTTTATGTTTTATAGAGTTAATTATCAAAAAGAATAAAAAATTAATAAATAATAAAAAGATTTCTAAAGTATTTGAGTAATTACAATTGTTTAACTATTTACATTCATTAAGTGCATTTGATATAAAATTGATTGTTTTGTAATGCTTAGAACACTGTATTTGTGAATTAATTCTTTGATGTGTGTATTGTGGTTGTAGTCTTTTGTAAGAAATGAGCTATATAACTTTAGGATTCTTTGATCGATCGGTGATAAATTAGAAATTGCGTTCATGATCTTTTGGCTTGTGAATTTTGAAACTTTGAATATCGACCTGATTGCCCGATTTTGAATTATTTGAATATCGTTTTTTATTTTTTTTAGATGCGATCATATACGGAAACATGCTGTATTGGAAGAGGGATTGAATTAGCGCTTTGTATATCGTTAAGAGGTTATTTGATTGAATGCTATAAGCTTTCGAGCTTAAAATTTTTATTAGGTTGAGTTTAGACTCACATCTGGACTTAACATCGCGAAAATGTTCCGCAAAAGTGAGTCCAGGATCTAGTTTTATACCTAATAGAGTTGGGTTTAACTTTTTTTGAATTGGTTGATGATTAATTTGTATGTTTAGTGTTGAACTAAAATAGTATGATGGGCGATTATAGTTACGAGCTAGTACTAAATAGTTCGATTTGTCAACGTTCAATTTTAAGCCTCTTCCAACTTTAAATTTGTAAATTACTGTTGTTGCTTTTTGAAGTATTTTGTTGATTGATTTGAGTCTTGAGCTTGTATACCAAACTGATACGTCATCAGCAAAGAGTGCAAAATTTAAATTTGGATGGACTTTTTTAAGCTTTTTTCCCAGATCATTTAATTTGAAGGAGCCTCAGAAATTTCATTTTCTCTGGTGAAGTTGACCAGGTATTACCCTTTCAACAATCCAAAATACCCAAATGCCCTCCCTACTTTGCCTTTAAACATAAATAATAAAATTCAATAAAATTAAAATTAATTTGTCACCGTTCAAGTGTTTGATTTTGGGAAACATTGATTCATCTATTTCGAAAATTTTACCTACTCTGCCCAACTTTAAATTTATTATTTAATAATTATTTTCTATCTTAATTTTTAATTTCTATTTATCAATTGAATTTTTATTTTTTTAATATCACATTTAGTAAATCGGACGCAGTCTCCTCCGTACCTCCCTTGCTTTATTTGTTTATCTTGATTTAAGATAAGCGTTGGTTTTTTTTTCAATAACTTTTTTATTTAACAGCTAGTACAGAGAGTACAAAAGGATATAAGTATTATTCTTTCCTTTGTATGTTTTTTTGCTATCGTAAAATCAATATATAAAATTTGTCGTTTCTGTTCCCGTAATGGGTCTATAGACTAAGTGTTAGTCAAATTTCAAATTTAGATGCCGGGTTAAAAATTGAAAAAAAATTAATTCATAAATGATTAAAAATTGTTATCTAAATTTGAATTTCAAAAATAAGTTAATGACTAACATGTATTATTGATGCCGCATATAAATTCGATTTTCAGGAATTAACGCGGCGTTTTCAACCGAGTTTTGGTTTTAACGCGGCTTTGAGCACCAAAAATCTGCATTTTAATGCACGCATCAAAAGGGGGGAAAGTTTAATATTGGTGTGATGTAACGTGATGCTTGGGCTAAAACCTGAGTTTTGGTTTTTGGTGCATGCATCTCTTTGCAAGGGTATACGATATTTATGAGTTTTATACTTTTAATACCAAAATGTACCATAAAAAATTCAAAACTCCCCTATATCTACAGTTAAGTAGTTAATCAAAAAAAACTTACCACGAAGGACACGAACTTAAAGTTTGCCTTAGCAAAACAAAAACATTTTTGATATCTTTAAAGCATTATTCCTCATTTGGCATTGTGATTAAATGAAAAAGATTTAAGTAAATTTTTTCTCAAAAATTCCATACATCCTTGTCTTGCAGATCAGTCCAATTATTGGCACTGAATTCGAATTCAATATTTTATTCAATTCATCGGGATAAATATGCTTTTTTAGCACGATGTTTGTTACGATAACAAATTTTCAATAATCTATGGAAAGTTTATCCGGTCAAGAGATAAACTTGGCCAAAAATTATACGTTTGCTTCTAATAGATAGGAAAAGGACATTAGTTAAATGAAATTTTAAATTATGTTTATAATGTATAATTTTTTTGTATTTATTTAAGCCAACATGATTTTTTTAAATCAAAGTGTTTTTTGCAATTTTTTTTGTTTAATAATGACAATTTAATTAATCTAATAAAATTTTTCCTTAAAGAACAAATAATTTTTTTTTAATTAAAATTATGGCACCTAATCTTTAAATTAATAAATTCATAAGAAGAGTTCACTTAAATATATTTTTTGATCGAATTCCTTTTGGCAAATTGTATTCCTTAAATTAATTAATTGTGAATTTTTATTTTAATTCTATCTTTGAATGTGTTTTTGCACTCTTTGTGTTCAGTATTTTTTTTTGTATCTCAAAATATATTAATTTAATGATAATTGTTTTTACGTTTTAATATTTTAATGTTTATAAAAAAAGAACATTTTTTTTTTAATCTTTTTATTATTTTTACTTTAATAAATTCAAAAGGAAAATAAAAACTCTGCATAATTTAAATAATTTTCACAATAAATAATGGAACAAAAAATAATAGGTCTATCTATTCTGGTAATAAAATCTTGTTAATATTGTATATTCATGCCTTTTTTTTAAATATATATTTAAAGGCCTTGCAAAATAAATTATATGAATGACAAAAAAGGTTACAAAAAATATTACAAAAAAATAGAAAACAAAAATAATTTTTATTTTTCAAAAAAAAAAGAGCAAAAATAAAGAAATATTTACGGACGAGAATATTTATAAAAATAAAATTGAAGAATCGGATCCGTTTTTGTCATCTTCTTTTTTTACCTGAGCATTAGACGAAAGTAGCGAACGTTCACATTTTACCATTATGGACACTTTGTTTGACATGGATTGACTATTGGCGCTGCTGTTTTGGTTTGAGTCCGCCAAAAGACTACTTTGATTGCTTTGAGTAGTAGAATTAATTTGGTTATTTATTTGAATATTATTGCTAGATTGACTAATATTATGGGAAAGCCGTGTTATATTAGCAGTGCCACTAGTAGCATCTAAGTTCTTTGAATAGAAATTCATTTAAAAAGCGAATAGTGCTGTGTTTGTGGGTGTTAGTTTAGGCTAGATAAGCCTGTTTGATAGTAGGATTTAAATAAAACTTCTCGTTACCTCTTTTTTTTCAAGATCAATGAACTTTTTTTCCAAGTCTTGTTTCTCGCTGTCCAGTTGAACCTTTGCAACAAAAAAAAAATCTAAATTAAAAAATTAAAAAATTAAAAAATTAACTAATTCTACCTTGTATTCATCTAGTGCTTTTTTGAGCAGATCAATTGACTTGTCTTTGTTTTCAATTGATTTTTTTAGCTCGAAATTTTCTTTCTTTGTTTTGGTGTAATCGTTCAATATGGTTCTGAGCATTTGTTCAAAGCTGTTCCTTGGCATCGACTGAAGTGTATTCTCGTCAAAAAATGCATTCTTTACATCTGCTTTGTCACTGCAAACACATGCTGAAATCGATTGATCGAGATCAGCGTATATACAGCACGATTTAGATTGGTATCCAGAATCGGCTGATTTGTTCGTAGTGGTCGAATAGTCCGATTCAGTGTTTGTCGTAGTGGACAAAGTGTCGCAGTTTTTTGGACTATATGTTTGAAAAACTTTTGACTTTTGGAACAATTCTGAATTGATGTTAATTATGGACATTTGAGATTCTTTGGACGACGAGGCACCATTGAAAGTCTCGGCCCGCTTTGGTATGCTTATTTGATTATCCTGGCTTGTTTTGGTTATGGTCTCTCCGGCACTGCTTGCACTTCTCATCAAATTAACTGTCATATGATTTGAGAGCAAATTGTTAAATGTACAAATTAGACCAGCTATGTCCGAGCTGATGGTGAGCTCGTCTTGCCGAGGCTCGCTAGTGGTCACTTTATCTTCCACATTTTCCTTGTTCACTTCTATAAATGGCGTAATATGTGTGTGGACCAAAATTAGCCATTGATTTCTGGATATTTCGTCCGGAAATTTAACTTCGAATATTTCGTTGGTAATTGTATGGGCAATGTATGTGATCAGAGATTCGTGAGTATACGATTTGGTGGATGCACTTTGGCCAGAATTTGCATTTGTTTGATTCAGCTTCATCGAATTGGATTGACTTACTGTCCTCTGATGATGTATTTGGCTCGATTGGCTCTGAAGATGATTTATATCAGTTTCTTTCGGTCTGATAAGTATACCATAATTGCAAATAATTACACTTTTCTTTAAAGATTAAGAATTTTATTATTTTTTTTTATTAAAATTTAAAAAATTAAAAAAATTTACTGTATCATTCATAAATGTGTATTTGGATGATTTTTCATTGTATTGAAGGAAAACAATCATGTCATTCATAGTGACACAAGTCACATTTTTGTATTCTTTGCCTTTCATTGACATCACTTTTACTGTTACCTGATTAAGGCTGATTATTTTTCGATTTGGTTTACTCGTCAAATCTGATTTCTAATCAAAAAGAAATTAAAAAATATATATCGCTAAAATTCTGAAATAAACGAGTGAATATTTTTAAAATAGACTTTGACACGAAAGAAATTATTCAAAAATTTGAATTTTTTTTAATTTAATAAAATATTGAAAATCTTCACGGAATAAATTAATAAAAAAAAATGGTGTTTTCTTGGACTCACATTTATTAAATTTTGAATGTTATTAATTATTTTTATAGTGAGATTTTTTTTTAAATACAAACATTTTTTTATATTATTGATTATTTTTTTATTATTTAAAATAAAATTTCATAGCAATTAGCAGGATTGTCTAAAAGTACCAAATTAAAGTCCAAGTCATTAAAATAAAAGCCCGACTTGACTTGAGACTTGGGACTTTTAAACAACTCTGACAATTAGTTATATTATTTATACAAATATTGTCTTTATTAATTAAGTTATAAAATCTTTGTTTTTTATTTCAAGTCAAACTATTTTAAAATTTTTCAATATTATTTACAAAAACTTTAGTAATATGTTTTTGCTGTAAAACAATTCAAAATTCAAAATTTCTTATATACCTTATTAAAGTTCTACATAAAAACTTAAATATGAAATTCTTATTTTTAAATCCAAAACGTGCTCGAAAAGAAATAATCTTGATTTTTTTAATTGAGAATATTAAAAATTAAAATTAAAAAAAAAAGTTAAAATATATGAAACTTTTAATTTAACTAAAAATTTTTGAAAATTTTCTCAACTTGATACCTTTTTGTACGTGTTATAAATCCTCACCCAAAAAATATTAATAATTTAAAAATTTCAAATTTTACCAAATATTCTTTAAATTTTTTATAATTGATACATATAATTGTTTTAAAACCTAACCCGAATAAAATTTTGAATTCATTTGAAATGTTTTAAGCTATTTTTTAATTGTTTATTAAAAAGTAAAAAAATTACAGTAAAGGCTCGCTCCTCGATATTTTTCTCATATTTGACAAAAGATTTTGTCTGCGATTTTTGATCAAAATTGTCCAGGTATTTTTTGAATTCATTATAATTTTGATAGAATGCAACTGCATCATTGACTCGGCTTAGAATAGATCTCAAATTTTCCAATGATTTATTCAACAGATCGATCTCGATCTTGTCGTCTTGGCTATTTGTAAGTATGTTTTCAATCAATGTCAAATATTTGGTCAAACGTTGAGTAATAATAGTCAGGCAATCCGGGATATGGTATCTTTTCAACCAAGAATGCTTGGATATTTCGATCGAAAATGATGCAACGGCTTTATTAGATGTGCTCAATTGTTTGAAAGTCTGTTTTGCTGTTACATGTGAACAACAAACTTTACTGTACAACGAAACCCACATTTCATTTTTTTCACTTAACTTTTAAAAAAAATTAAATAAATCTCAAAAAAAATTAATTTTGTCAATAAATAATTACAATATTTGAGAGAATGTCACCAATGTAGTCGATGTATTTATTCTTGCTGGATCTGTACCGGTCAATTAATTGATCCAACAAAACCTTATGCAAATCCATGAGTCTTTCAAGATCTGGAAATATTTGCTCTAAAGTCTTGGACTCTATTCGACAGTCATTTATTAAAATATTCTTGAACATCTTAAAAAAAAATCAATTAGAATTTTTTTAAAGTGTTTTTCATTTTTCTTTAACACATGATGTGTCAGACATTTTTTGGGAAAAATAGTTTTAAAAGATTTATTTAATTCTAATCTTTAAATTTCTCTGAGTACGGATAATTGAATCATTTTTAAAATATATATTTTTTAAGTGTTTTTTTTTCCTTTTTTAATTTATTATGCATTTTGATATATTTTATTTGATTTTATAATTGTTATTTTTTATTCAAGATTTTTTTTACCAAAATGTATCAAAAAGAATTCAAAATTAACCTATTTCTACAGTTAAGCAGTTTATCAAAACAAAAAAAATTAAAATTTTGTCTTAAGTCTAAAACTCGTTGCAAGATGTTTCATCTCAGCGGCGCAGTCAGATAGGGGCTGAGGGTTGCTCAAGGCCCCTTATAAAAATTAAAAGAGACTAAGCTTTAAAAAGTAATATTTATCAAAAATAATCATAATTTTTCAGTTAAATTACATATTTCCAAAAAAATAGAGAATTAAAAAGTATTCGTTGTAAAGGGTTGAGTTGAGTATATCTACTTGCAGGATTTTTACAGAAACTTAATTTCGGTGATAAAGAGTTTGCATCGGCTGATTCATTTTTCAGAACGAGTTTTACAAACTAAGCAAAAAGATTAAAAGAATGCAATTTATATTTTTTATTCTTTGTTTCAAAATTCACAATATCAAATAAAAAATTCAAAACACTTCACTAAACTTTGACATGAATTTTAAATTAATTTTCTAGTTCAATGCATATTTTAGCATTATTTTTCACTTTTTACAAAACTCTTCAATTAAATCAGGAATAAAATTTGTATTTTAGCATTGTGAAATTTCATTTAGATTTTCAATGCCAAAATAAAAATTTTAAATATTTTTTAATTTTTACCTTACTTTTTCTTCTTTTTTCCTGAAACGTTCAATTACCATTTCATTTTATCTATTCTATATTTTTTTTAGCTCATTTCATTTTTACTTTTTTGATTTTTAAGTACTTTTTTATCTGAAGGAGCTTTAGCTCGGTTCAGAAAAACACTTAAAAAAATAAAATAACAATTTTTGCAGCAATTGTCTAAAATTTATTCTTTAAATGAAAAAAATGTGAAATAACTTGGCAATTTGAAGTGCGTCATCAATTTTTGATGATCAAATCCAGAGTTGGTTAAAAGTCACAAGTCCCAAGTCAAGTCCAATTCAGAGCTTTTTTTTTTCTTCAAAAGTCCGAGTCAAAGACTTTAATTTTTTTTTAAGGAAAAGTCCGGGCTTTTAAATTTTGAAAATTGAAGAAGAATTGTGAAGACTTTTAATGACTTGGACTTTTTGTTTGGGACTTGTAAATAACTCTGATCAAATCATACTAAAACTATTAAATAAATTTTTATTTCTTAATAGAAATAATGCAGAGGTACATTTTAGGATTTAACATTGTATGTTAAATAAAAAGATAAACTCTGAAATATAATTACTGTACAACGAAACCCATATTTCATTTTTTGGGTACTGGGTACATTGTAGAATGCACACCATCTGAATCACATTTCAGAAGATGCTTTTTTAAGTGGATAATTTTTTATGGACTTTTGCAGATTATACCTTTAGATTTGACAAAGTATGTCAAAACCTAATTTGCCTCTGCACTAATTTTATTCAAAAATTAAAATATATTTTATAGTTTTAGTTTGATTTGAACATTTTGAGCATCATAAATAGATCGTAAACTTCAAATAAATTTTGTTCAACCTAATATTATATTCTGAAAAACTGTGATTTGACAGGCTTCATTCAGTTTCATCGCGTTTTATTTTCATAACTTTAAGTCTCATTAGATATCATTTTTTCTTCATTGTTGAAAATTTGTATTAAATTAAAAAATATATCTAGTTAAATTTTGTTTTATTGAAACGGTTTTATTAAAAATTATAATTTAAATTCTAGACAACACATCTTTTAACAAGGCTTGAACGCCTAACTTGGACAAACAATCTTAAACTAATTTCAAATAATTTTCAACAATTATTAATTTTATCAGTAAAATTAGTAAAAAAATTTTCAAATTCAACCTAATCCACTTTTAAAAAAATAATATTTGCCAAAAGTCTACTTACTCTTTGACACATGCACAAAATTTTGTAATAATTAACCTCTGTCTTGATAAACTCAAATATGTTCTCTTGTTTATTGCGCAATTGTCTACTCAGCGATTGCAAATACTTAAAAAAAAAATAAATAAATAAAATTTTATTATTAATAAAAAAACTATTGTTATACATCCTTGTCTTGCAGATCAGCCCAATTATTGGCACTGAATTCGAGTTCAAAATTGTAAAATTCCGCATTCAATTCGTTCATATAAAAATTAAAATTTGAATTTAGACCGGTGCCAGAGAAGATGGACGCGCTTGAAGACGAAGATCCATTGCTAGATACTGTGTTCTGGTTGAGCACCGAATTGATCATGGAACTCGACGAGTTTGTCGGATTCAAATTGGCCTCACTCTCTAGTTTATAGTTCAATGAATCAGTTGACTCCCTGAGCGACTTGATCGCCTCGTAATCAGCGCACTCTTCATTTATTGACTTGCTAAAATTAGGAAAAAAAATAGTGAAAAAATTTTATTCAAAAAAAAAAAAATTTAAAAATTTAAATGGTCATTATTGGGTACCTATTGCGGTAAAAAAATCTCCTAGTGGATGAACCAGTGCTGCTGGAACTTTTGAGAAACAAGTTTAAAGACGAATTTGACGATGTGTTTAAATTTTTAAGATATTTCTTATTTGTACAAATGGAATATGAGTTGGAATCGAGGCGGTTTGCCAGCGAGAATAGCTCGTTTAGACTAGTTTTAGAGTCAGCTTTGGTCAAGTATCTCAGCAAGTTCATGTTGCTTGGTTGGATGGAATGAGTCGAGCTGGTCGACTTGGTGCCATTTACGGAGTTGTTAAGCGACTCGTTTAGGGACGCGTTCAACGAGTCGCTTGATTGCAACAATGGACCGAACGCGGACTTGGGACGCTTGGTCTTGTGCGTCCGCATTTTTTTGTTCTTCTCGAATGCGGCACTTTCTTGCATTGTTCTACAAGATCATACTTAAATTCCTTATTATCTAGCTGGAAAAAAATTTGAGCTTGGGCGACCAGTTTAGCGATGGAAATACTTTAATGCGTTGTAAGTGGGACGCAAATAAAGTTGTAATTTGAGATTTAAAATTTTTGGAATTTTGTCAACAAAAATTGAGAAAAATTTCAGCGATAAAAGAGCGCGATAAAAAGAGAGAAAGAGTGTGTGAGTGAGTTGTGACCTGGATTTAATCGAATAGTAGAATTAGTTCTAAGAGTTTGTTTTGTGGGTTTTTGTTCGAAGTAGCCGAAAAGAAACGATTACCTAACTGATATCGATATGAGCTGGAGACCGAGAATTGTTCCAAATTATTAACCTGATTATTTTCAATGGCCTCTTCAAAAACTCTAAATAAACTATCAAGGTTTCTAAAAGAGTTGCAACCGCTCGGCTAATCGATTTGTTTTATTTTAATCTAAACCTAATAATCACTTAGCAAGCTTCTAAGAGTTCCATTATGACCAAATCAAGCAATTTAAAACTTTTATCCCATGCTAATCGGCATCATTTTTCGCAATTTTCCTACTGCTACAAATTCTCTTCAGACTTTGAGAACAAATTGGAAATTTTCGAATCAAAAAGTAAAAACCTAAACAAGTCGGCTCACCTGGAAATTATGATTTTACTGAAAATTTTTTTTGACTAGGAATAAATTTTAGTAGTTTTTAATTTTTTTGAATTTCGTATTTTATCATTTTGAATTTTAACTTTTTGTTTTTGTTGCACTCAAGAACTTAATCAAATAAAATTAAATTGTTTAATTTTTGAATTTTTTTTTTCTTCACAAATTCACTTAAAAAATAAATATTTTAATCTAGAAAATATTCAAATAGATTATTACATTTTTTTTCTAAAATTTAAAGAAATACTTATTCAAAAACAAAGACCATTAGAAAAATAGTTTTTTTTGTTCTATTTAGATTTTTGATTAATTGACTTTTTATTTAATTCTCTACTATTTTAATTTTTATGAAGGAAAAAAATTCGCCTAATTTAATAGAAACTTGATTTTAAAATTGGTTGACCATAGTTGAACATATTTTTATTAATCATATTCATGAGCTAATAATAATTTTGAAAAAAATAAAATAGCTTAAATTTATTCTTGAATTAAATATAAAAAATATTAACACGAATTTTTTATAATTCAAATTAATAAATTTTGTGAAATTTTAATTTATTCCACCTTTTTTTCATATTTGAAAATTTAACCAAGAATCTTGCCGACTAAGATGCTTCTATTTAATTGAAATATTTTTCTTGATCAAGAAAAAATAATTGCAGATCAAGATGGTGTTGTTTGATCATAAAATTTACCTTTGAAATTAAAATAGCCAACTAATATGACCAGTGGGTCCCAAAGCCGACTAGCCCTGGAAAGTAATTTTTATTTTTATAAGCTCAATGGGAATTTATTATCCTGGAATTCTAACAATTTTGCATTTAAAATCCTAAATATTAAAGAAAAAATCGTTTTTTATAAAAACTTAAAATTTCTTTTTGGATAAAAGACAAGTAAAAAGCGAACATTTTGGTAATTGTCCCTTTGCAAAGTGACGGGTTTGAAAAAAAAAAGCCTCAAAAATGTAAAATCTATGTCTCCATTGAGCGGAAATTGAACAATTTCTTTTGTTTTTTTTTGTTAATGAATAAGCATTTTGAAAAGGGTAAACTTGAGAGACTTGTTGTAAAAAATAATTTTAATTTTTTCATAATAAAGATAAAAATCACGGATTAAGAAAGTCCTAAACTCCCTCGACGACAAAACTAGTACAATAGTTCAGAGAGGACATAGAATAGAGCGAAAACAACCAAACGAGATTAGATATTTTCTATTTCTTGTTATTTCCTCATCTTACATAATTGAAAAAAATAGAAAAAAAATTATTTGAATAAAAAAGATTACTTTAGGGCTCTTAATGAGGATTCAAAAAGAAAAAAAAAAGCTTAAAGCCGCTTATTGTCACGACTTAGCAAAACCCAATCATGACCATTAGTTAGAATAGTCTCTTACCTGTACATGTTTGACGTTGACTTAGACAAATGAGCCTTTTTAGTATTCTAAAATGTTAATTAAACCTCATCTTAAAGAGCGTTTTTGTAAAAAAATCATTACTTGAAAATATTTGCTTATATCCATGGATTTTGGTCGATTATTGGTTATGTGAATTGTTTTTATGGAATTGGAAGGATTTAGACCATTTAGACCCACAATTATTCCTCCGGATGAATAACCCGATGCTATCAAATTGTCTCTGTCATCTGTCTCATCCAGCTTTGTCTTGTCGTCATTGGCAATTTTCACTTTGTTTATATTGAACGCGCTCGTCGATGATGAACTGTTCGATTTTGATTGTGAAAAAATTGATTTCTTGTAAAATAAACACTGGACTTCTTGATCTTTACATGGCGAATCATGAATCATTATTTGACAATCTTTATTAAAAATTAAAAAAAAAAATTTTTAATTTTTTTAAATTTTTAAAAAAATAGAAACAAAAATTTTAATAAAAAAAAAAAAATTTATTGAAAAAAAAATATAATCAATTATTAATCTTACTTTTGCAGATGAGTGCTTTTTTGTTGAGTAAACTTTTCTGGCATGTGTCACAAGTTGTTTCACTGGTAACAGTTTTGCTTACGAACGCATGCTGGTGTATTTGTGATGAGTATTTGTGTTTCATTGACTTTGATTTTGCACCTCGAACACTGGCCAATTTGAGGATGTTGCCGAGTTTTTTCGACTTGGACAAAGCTTTGGCATGGGAGTCCAGCTGATTTTTGAGAGGTGTAGATTGCTGTAAGATAAGCTGGTCATAGGATGTAGCAGAATTGGGTGACCGATTGACAGGAGATGTGAAGACCGTGGCCGGCTCAGTGGTCACCTGAGACACAAGACTTGACTTAGAGCTTGTAGCCGTGCTGGCACCCAAAGGGATCAAGTATGCAGGCTCTTCTACTTGGGAGATTTCACCGCTTTTGTCAAATAATTATTTAATTTTAGGCTTAATTAACTAAAAAATGCTCAACTACTTTTTTTGTGCCATTTCGAATTCCTTGAGAAATTCGTTCACAGTAACCAATTCTTTTTTTGAACTTGGAGAACCAGTGTCGACCGGACCGAGGTGTTTGGATGCCGAGCTAGACAAAAATTGACATTCATTTGAGTTGGCACAATTTTCAGTCTGAAACAACGGCAATTGCGTTGAAGGTGCAGATTCCGTTTTGTGTTGACTAAATAATTTAAAATTCATAAATAAAAAAATTTGCTTGTTTCATTAAAAATTCGTAAAAAAAAGTTGTCCTAATAAAACATGCAACACAGCTATTAGTTTTGAAGCTGTGTGTGTGTGTGATGCGCTAAATCATCACACACTATAGACCTTTTTTGTTGGCCAAAAAAGCATGCTTTTAGATATCATGTGAATGTACAAATTAAAGCTGAAAAAACTGTATCTATTCAGGTTTTATGCTTTATCATAGTCAAAAATGTTTACCTTAATTTTAAGTTGTGTTCACATCGTTTGTTCAGTTTCTGATTTTTCACCTCTAAAAAAAAATTGTTATTATCAGTTGTTTGTGTGCGTGTAAATGAAAAAATGCTTTATCTTTGCCTAAAAGAGGAAGTGATAATGCGATTTAAAAATTTAGTAGGCAGATTCTACTAAACTCATAAAATCGTTTTAAATGAATTGAAAAATATTTGAACATTAAAAAAATAAAAAAAATTATGAATTTGGAAGATTTTTATAAATTCAAAAATAATGACATAATTTTTTAAAAATTTTTATTTAATACCTTTTGAGCCTATTTAAATAAAATTAAAAATTATTGGCAAATTATACTCTTTTTTTAATGTGTTGAATTTGATATCCTTACATAATAGTTTAAATAATTTGTGAAGAAATTTATCTCCTCGTTAAACAAAACTAAATCGTGCCCTATTTGAAATCCGAAACTTAAAATAAGAATGATCATTTTGACAATTTTTGAAATTTTAGAAGATAAATTTTTATGTAAAAAATAGTTTTTAAAATTCTAGATTTTTTTTTTAAGATGATAATTGAGAGAATTCTAGCAAAATTTATTTCTTTTTTAACCATCTAAAGAAATAAATAGACAATATTTATAATAAAAATAAAAAAAAAAGTTAAGATTTTAAGTTCAAATAAAACTTTCACTTTTTTTTTTTAATTTTAAAAACTAAGCAGTATATTTGTCCTTTCTATGAATAAAGTCGATAAATTTTGCTTTATTATTAAATATTAAAATGATGCAACCAGATGATTTAAATAAATTCCAGAGGGAAAAAGAAGAGCTTCCAAGATAATTTCAGAACTGAAGCAAATGAGTAAAAAATCAAAATTTAAATTCTTCGTCGATACTTTAGTTGAAGTTATTAATTAAATAGATAAATGAATTAACTCTAAAATTATCAACAAAATTTATTTATAAAATAGATTGTAGCAGTTTTTGTAATGTTATTGGACTCTCATTTCATGTTCTTAAAATTCATTAAGATATAAGAATTAAACACTAAAATTAATTAAGTCATTTAAGGTCTAAATATAGACTATAGACATTAGTATTTGCTTAGCTTTTTTTCATTTACATAAATAATCATTTGACTTTAAACTACTAGCGAAGAATTAATAAGATTTTTTTAAAGTTTTTCCTTAAAAACTTCAAATATTTTTGCTTTCTTTATTTTTAATTTGATCTTGATTCCTGATAATGAGATAAGACTCGGAAATTTTTTTTTAAAATTAACTGTTATTTTTAAAGATTACAAAAAAGTCGGAAAGTAGGAATTTATTCTTTCCAATAACTGTGATAAACTGCACATCAAACAAATTAAGGATACACTTTGAAGGGTTTTTCCAACTACTAAATTTGGATGAAACTTTGTCTTTAACATTTTTAATAAGTAATGAAACCAGCATATTATTTAAACCACTGGCACTAAATTGTGTATTATTTTAGATTTTTTTTCAAATAGATATTTTTGAGCTTTTTTATTTTTTTTAAATCAGTTTTAAGAAAATATTGTCAATTAAGTAAATAAATAATTTACTTCCCTTTTAATTTTCAAAAATCAAACTTAGAGAATTTCAAATATTATTTATCTGGGTATAAAATTCTCTTTTTAAGTTCAAGAAATTCAAACCTTAAGTGCTATCTTAATTTCTAATTTTTGACTTGATATTCCTAAAGTACGTTCTTTAAAACCCTAAATTTCATTTTTTTTGAGGGGCTTAAAAAAAATTTTTTTACCCAGTGTTCCTAAAATAACTACCCCTTTAAAAAGTTTTAGTTCTTTCAGACCCATGCATTCAATGATAAAATAAAAATATTTTTAAAATTTATATATATTCTGAAATGGAATAAAATTCTCTTCACTCTAGTGTATATTTTTATTTAAAAAAAGGGTGTGTACATTTTACTTATTGAAAAACAGCCAAAAACAATGCTTTTTTTTTACTTGAATCGTATGTAGTCTTAGGGATCACTTGAGACTAAAATTTTTTTTTTAAAATAAACTAGACAAAATTGTGAACAAATCTATGGTTTTTCTTTTTTTTCTATTTAAAAATATATGTAATTTTTATTTTATCATTGAATACATGGGTCTGAAAGAGCTAAAACTTTTTAAAGGGGTATTTATTTTAGGACCACTGGGTACGAATTTTTTTTTTAGCTCCTCCAAAATAAATTTAGGTTTTAGGACGCAGTTTACAAATATCAAGTCAAAAATTAGAAATTGAGATAGCACTTAACTTTTGAGTTTCTTGAACTTAAGATTCTTTATATATTTGTTTAAAAAAATTTAAATAACGCTTCAAATTTTACTAAATGAGGCTAATTTTAAACGAAAAAAAAAAAACTTTAATTTTTCATTGAATCATTGTGCATATACAAACAAATTATTTTCACTATATAGATAAAGATATTTTTTTAAGATTATTCCATTTTTAAATTTGAATGAAAAAAATTTTTTCCATTTTTGAATCAAAATTTAAAAAAAAAATTCCACTCACCATTTTTGTTATTTTTATTTGAGTCGACAGTGTTCAATGAAGAACTAGAAAATGTACTCTGATTGCTCAGTCCAATTTTGTCATTAGAATCATCATGCTTGGCTTTGTTATCATTTTTAATTTTGTCAAAAATAGATGGAGTGGACGCAGCTTTCTGCAAATTAATAGCAGCAGATCCACTAGTGGACACTGGTGAACAAGAAGATGAATTATTTGGTGAATTGTTCGAGCTAATGCTAATTTCTTGAATGGCTAAATTGCTGGGCTTGGTGAAGCGTTTTGAACGCCTAGTGTTCAAGTTACGATCAAAATCGTTCTGAGAACTGGTCAAGGGGGCAACTGTAATCGATTGTGGTAGAATGCTGTGTCTTGGTAAAGGTGGCAAAAGAGCCGACTCTTGCTGCAATGAATTGGAAAATGTATTAAACAATTTGGCTATTTTGTTTTTAGGTTTAGGAGCTTGTTTGACCGAGCACATAATCTTGGACCCGTTTGGCTCAGTGTCGTCAATTTTTTTATTTTCTTTGGCCGTGTCAAAGCAAGATAAATCAATGGACCCGTCTGATTCAACATCATTGTTTGTGTCTAAATGTTCACCCTCATCGCTAGTGTTGTCCAGCTCGGACCCGTCCGAGTCAATGTCCTCATAAATCGAGTTCTCATTTAGCTCCTCGTAGTCATCGTTTATCTGACAGTATATTTCCTCTTTGTTCTCCGCGGCCTTGCGTATAATACGCGTTTTGTTGCGCAACAGACTTCTTGGCTTATAGCTGGTAGGGTCACTGGTGTCCAACTTGAGCCTCATTGACTCCGATTTGTGCGAGTCTGATGTCAATTTGTGCATGTGTTTTTCCAAGACTCGTTTGGACTCTTCAGGCATTGATGAAGTGGAAGTATTGCGATGCTTTTTGAGAATACCCAGTTGAGGTGGTTTTGCTGAATTTGTCTTTGCTGCCAAGCTATCGCTGGCGTCAGGAAATTTCTTTTTTTTTTAAATAAAGAATTAAATAAAAAATTTTTATAAATAAAGAATTTAAATTTTTTATTTTTTTATTAGGGTCAATATGGTTAACTTTATTGGAAGTTACCTTAAAATTTTGTTCACATTCATTAAAAGAGTTGAGCTTGGCCAGCTTGTAGGAAAAAGGATACTTGGGCAAAAAAATTTGATTCATAATTTCATTATCGATTAAGAAATGAAAATTGATTTAAGTTTGGACTTTCAAAAACATAAACACATATGAGAGATTAATAATTGATAATGACTAGAATAAGCGTAACTAATATTTTAGCAAACAAGAGGGATATTTAACGAGATTAGAATTAGTTCCGCAAATATTGACCCCAGCCCATTAGGACAATACTTACAATTTTTGAGTATAAACTTTCATTGCTGGACTTGAGCTTGGGTTTTATTTCTCGGGATAAATTTTTAATTGGCACTTTAATTTTTTATGAAAATAAATTTAAAAAATTTTGTTTTTTTTTTGGATTTTTTTATTTAGCTTACAGACTATTTGGTCATCATCGTCAACAATTATGACGTCTTCGGTGCTAATGGGACGATCGGTGAATATGGACTGTTTTATTGTTTCCGTGGGCGAGTCCATAGTTTCGTTTGGATCAGCTGTGGAAAGATTGGAAGAGAAATGTTTTATGTCAAAAATGGACAAATTGGATTGATGATGGTTTTGATGATGGTGATGTGGGTTGTGATGCAAATTGTGGGGCAGTGGCGGCATGCTCATCAAAGAAGAGATCGCCGAGTACTTTTGCGCTAATTTGGACTTGGTTCTTGGCGACGAAGTGAGCGACATTTTGCAACTTAATTTTTCATTTTTTGAATAAAAATCAAACCTTTAGGAGATAGAAAAAAAAAAAAACTAATGTCAAATATTTTCAAGTTGAGTTTAAGTGTCTGTATTGGAAACAAATTTACAAGCTTATGATGTGCTAGATAGAAGCGTGTACGAATAACATGAATAATTTTAAGTTAATATAATAAAAAGAGACTTCAAATAGACTTGAAGCAGACTTGAAGATTTTTGTAAATAGATTTTAAACTAGAGAATATAAATTGAAATTTAAGAACTTTGTACACGATGTGTTTCTATTTAACTAATGTTGATGATTCGTAGTAGATTTTCAAAAGGCTCTAAAATTTTTATCTCACCAAAATAACTTTGATCACTTGGCTTTTCCAAGTAAACTCAATTTAAAATAAAAAATAATTATTTTTCGAAATTCTTAGAAATTTTTGAATTAAAAAACTTTAAATTTAGAAGTTTCTAGTCAAACAGATTTTTAATTAAGCTGTCAATTTAAAACTAATATTGTCGTGAAAATGGACACTTGATTGAGAACAATTTTGAAATAAATCGCAATTGGATTATTGAAAACCAAAACTCTTAGCGGATTAAAGGCAGAAGAAAAAAAAATATTTTTGTTTAGAAATTTATTAGATTTTTATTGTTCACCGAAATTAGTTTTATTAAACAGAATGGGTCGCCTGAGACCTCAATGCAGAGCAACATCTTTAAGATACGAGTCAGCTTAGCCACAAATCTGATTAAGAACTTTGAAACGAAATAGAAATGCTCCAAAATTTGTTCTTTAAAGGTTTCTGTATAATTCTCGTTTTAAATTCAAATATTTAAATTATCTAAGTCCTTTGAATTGAAAAAAAATTTCTGAAAAAAAAACGAAAACTTTAAAGCCTTAAAATTGTAGTAATCCAATTTACAAAAATCGGAATACTTGTAAGTTAAAAATTCTTAAATGTTTTTATTCTGAAAAATAAAGAAAAAAAGAAAAACTGATTGAAATTTAGAAGCCTTTTCATATTTGTCCAAATTTTCATTTTAACATTTACTTTTCTTTTCAAACGAAACCATTTTTGTTCAGATTAACTTAAACTAATACAATGTATTGACTTAATACTGGATAAAAAGAAAATAACTTGGTTAGAATAGCTGCGCTGATTTTAAATCATCAAAAATCTCTTCAAGTCAGGCTCATGGAGTATACTGTATATATTATTTAAAATAAAATAAAAAAATAGATCAAAAAGCATTACCGAATGCATCAAAAATTATAACAAAATAATATTTTAAACTAAAAGGTTATCGATCATACAGCACTGAATAAGCTTGAATTTAATTTGGAAAAAAAAATAATTTTATTAATTAATCAAATATTAGATTTAGAAAAAAATTGTTCGGTCATTGAATTTTAACTACTTCAAAGATCAGAAACACTGCAATCTAAATATTTAAGGTTGTATTTGAGTTGCTATGACAAAAAGGTGTTTTAGGTGCCACAGACGATTTGATTTAAGATGTAGCAAAAAAATAATCAGATAAAACATAAATAAAAAATGCATGATAAATAAATTTTCGAGCCCTTTTTTATTCTTTCTCTAAAACTAAAAACCCAAATATTTATTATGGACCCAAAAACTTATTTACATAATTGGACTCGTTTTGATCAAATAACAAAATTAAAGGTGTCCAATTTTTATTAAAAAGAAAAATACTAATAAAAATCTACGCTAAATAAAATATCTATGGCTTCTATTTCGATTTTTTTTGACATATGATGACCAAAATTAAAATTTGAAATTGCGGAAAAATTTCAAAATGAAATTCGATTTTGTAACATAAAATGGATGAATTATGCTTCTACAAAAAACTCTACCTATTTGGCTCATGAAAAATGACGACACGATTTGACGAAAAAAATCGATTTTCTTGGTGAAAGCGAGCAATTAAACCCGAACTAAGCGAAATATTTTATTTTATTGTACAATCTTAATTATTCATAAAATCCTAAAAGGCTTATTAAATTTTAAATTTCAATGAAACAATGACAATTCAAGCCTTAATCTCTTTATCATTTGAAAATATTACGAAACCATTAAAGACTAATCGCTTTGAATTACGCAAATATTTATACTTTTGGCAATACATCAAATTTTACTTAGGCTTCCTAATTGGTAAGCGATGATAAGGTGAATTAAAAAAAAATAAATAAAACTTTTTGTCCACAAATGTCCTGCAATTCAATTTATCAAGAACTACTCACATTAATAAAGCTATCTTTTTGTGCTTCTTTTTTATTGCCAATTGACATGGCAGTTCACCATCCAGGTTAAGACACTCCAAGCCCTCGAAAGATCCAGGTAAATTGATTAAAATCGAGCAAAACTTTTTTAAATTGTGTCTGGCTGCAAAATGCAGAAGATTTTCTCTCAAGAGCTCTTTAAAAAAATTTAAATAAAATTTAAATAAAAATTTTTCTACTTTGTTAAATCATTTTTTTACTTTTATTGCTTGCTGAATTCTGACCTAGAAGGCTCCAATCTTTTGGTATCTCAACGTGTCTAAATGACTTGACCAAATTTTTGTCCAGTGTGAGATTGTCCCTACAAGTTGTTTGATTGTTGAAAAAATTTAGGTAAAAATTTCGAAATGGAGAATTGTCCACAATGTCGCGATCAAGTGGTGAGTGTGCAAAATTTCTCAGGTATTCGTATGGTGAAAAATGCTTTCCGATCTCGTTTGCCAGAGATTTAGTATCGTAAACACTGTGAATTAGAAATTCACTTAGGGTTATATATCTATCTTTGTAATACTTTATGTCACAATAGCCGATCAATACAGACTTATTAGTATTGGCCTGGGTGCTGGTCGATTCGTTATAATTAATTGATTCGTGATTGACGTGACAAATCGAATTTTTGAATACAAATAAATGACAATTTTCTTCTATTGCATTACCTTTGGAAAAAAATAATTTTTTATTGTTTTTTTTTATAGATAAAAGTTAATTGTTGAAAAATTTGGTTTATTTCATTGAAGGCATTTGTCCCGAAAATTGATTCAAATGCCATTCGAAATTTGTGACTAAGACCATGGGCTCAACCAAATTTTTCCAACTATCCAAATTATTATAAAATATTTTCGAGCCCTAGTGGCCACTCTGTCGAGCAATTGCTATTTTTTTTTATTTGATTTTTTAGAAACTAATTGTCACGTGATTGAATAATTTAAATTTTTTAAAATAACTGAAAAGGAATTCACTCTTGAGATTCTTTGCCCAAAATTAAATTTAATCATTAAAATATTCTCGTTTATTTAACATTTATGCTCAGGCTTCAATCTAAACTTTGTTAGTGCTTCGTTTTGAATTTTTTTATATAATTTAGCTTGAAAAACAATCTAAGGCTACAAATTTTGACAAACTTCAAATTTAACGCTTGATTTAGAAAGCCTTAGTTTTAAAAATTTAATATTCAAAGCATGATCCTTTTGTCCATTTGATTAAACAAATTATGAAATTGCTGGATTCTCAATTAGCAAAAGCAGCTCAGCTTTTTGCTTTGAACTTCAAGAGTACAAACCATTATTCGAATTTACAACAATGACTATTAATATTTTATATCCTCTTTAAAAAAATAAAATAAAAAAAAAATAAAATAAAAATAAAAAAAACTTGCTAATTTTGATCATAGAAAAATATTATTTTTAAATGGTTTATTCACTTTTTTTTTGTCGAAAAAAATTTATATTTGACCAGTCCAAGAATATTTACCTGACTGATTGTTTACACAATAAAGTCATTTTATGCAATTTATATTTAAAACTAAATTGTCTAAATCTTAACTCAAACACACCTAAAAAACTCCTTTGTCTCTTCCTTTAAGTCCCCGGTAAGACTGGGCAGCATTAATTAACTAATCTTGGATTAACTTAGGACCAAAAGTTAAGTGGACTTTTTTTTTAAAATAAAAGTGTGATATGCCGTTCCGATATGAATGATCCACATCTTAACTAAATTAAAATTAGTATCTTTATAAATTTGGCCTCGATGTACACAGCACGTTCTTTCTATTGCAACCGTTTCCTTCTGTTTTATGTTCATTTCCTTGTATTCTCTTTTTTTAAGTTTTGACATGTTGTCTTTGAAAAAAAAGATACGCTTGGATTAAGTTCGGACGTGATGTTATTTGTTCAGATTAAAAAAACCTCTGTTTTAGAGGAACAAAGCCTTAAATTTCCATCTTTCTTTAAAAAATATTGATTGAAATAGAATTCTAGCTTAGAATTTGATATCAACTAATTAACTTTGGCAAATAGACACAGTCCAAGACTCAATTTTTCATCTAATATCAATAGAAATTCTTCAATGACTGGAATTAGCTTTCCGGTGAAATAATCAATGCACCATTGAAGAACAGCTTCAAATGCCAGTTTTAAACACAATAAAAATATTTTTTAATTTCATACAATAAAGAATTTATTTTAAAAGAAAAAAAAATTTTATGATTCATTATATTTTTTTAATGGTTTTTAAAAATCAAATATCCTCGCTTCGCAGATCTTCCACTGTATCTTATATTTTTGCTTATTATTATAAAATTTTTAGAGTGAAATTTAAAATTTCCAATAGCTAGAATTCATGAGAAATTTTCAGACGGGCGTTTCTGAATTTAATTTAATCCAGGCATGGAAAATCTAATGAACATAGATAATCTAAGTGCTCGGACTAAACCATATATTCGTGTAGATTTTAAAATTCAATCTAAAGCATAACTTGGGATACTTGAACTAGTTGTTTTGCCTTAAGTTATCTATCCCGCTCTCAAGTAAATTTAAAGCTAAATTACTAATTATTTATGTTGAATTAAAAAGAAAAAATTTCAACTACCATGATCAAATAACACAAAGTGAAATTCAATTAAAAAATCAAAATCCGAAATTATTTTTTCTTTTCACAAATAAAGTTAAAAGAACCTGACCTGCACAAAGAAATTTAAAATTCTAAATTCTTCAAACTTTTTTTAAATTATTTAAATTTGTTTCGAGGTGATATGACATGAGAAAAATAAATTTCCAGAATACATTTAAAATTAAAATAGATTTGTGATGAGCCCCCCTTTAAATTATTTTAATTCAGTAGCAATTATTTTAAATTTAGCATTTTACACAGCCACCTCAAAGATTGTCAAGACCTGAAAACAAAAGAGAGAAAAATTAAAAATATTCTTTGTCTTTTTGTTAATAAGCTGCTATTTGGCTGTCTTTTTAAATTAAAAATTTACAATTAAAATATGAATTATTAAATACTATTAGATAAATATTATTTGAAACTGATTTTGCTCACGTTCTGCTAGAAATTAATTTAATTAATTCTTTATTTGCTGAATGTTAAAATAAGATTTGACTATTTTTTTCCGCTAATTTTGCCAGCTAAATCTTACAGCAAAAAAATTTAATTTAAAAATTTGCAAAACTTTTGGCTTATTTTTCTGATGCAATGGAACTTTGGATTTAAATAACACCATGGTAAACAAGTATACAAAAAAACACTTGTATAGCAAAATTTTAAGTAAACTTGTTTTTGTACGTAGTGTTAAAATGTCATTGAAGAAAACAAATTGTAGCTTAATCCGAAGAAAAAACATCGATTTTTGAAACTTGTAGATGAATAAACAAATGAATTTAATTAATAGCTAAACATGGCCTCGTTACTAGTTAATTTAATCGGACCGGATTCGATTGTATCAAATATTTGACTAATCTAATTTTGGCTTTATTAGCGACCAAAGATAGCTTGTAACATTTAGCCTGTTTGACAAAAGCAAAATGAACAATTTTCAAAAAATTTTAAATTTAAAATGGTAACCATTGAAAACAAAAAATTTCCAGAAAATTTTGAGTAAACAACTCAAGGCTTTTTTTTCTCTCACTTGGAATTATCCCTTTTAGTAGAAAAACATTCTTGCAGTTGATTGTGCAAAAATCTTGAATTGTTAAGGTGATATTTTTTTTATGTGTGCTGGTGAACAGGGACGCAGTAAAGCTTGTATAGTGCAAAAAATCCATCATGTTGTAATTATCCCATGTTTCTTCGATTTCGTTTATCTTGTCAAGCTCAATGTAGCAGCTCACATCGCCCTTTAGAAAAATATTTAGCTAAGGATGTTTTCTAATTTTAGATTTTACATAGAGTGGAAATCTTTCTGGAAATACACTTAGCCGTCGAGGGTGCTTAGGAACTAGAAAATTTTAAAAATTAAATTTTTTATTATTTTTAACTTACGGTTCGATGTGCTCTGATTAAGAATGTTCATCATAATAAATTTATCCTTGTTTGATATATTCATTCTGGCTGCTGTTGGTCTTGGAATAAAATCTTTTCTTTTTTTTTATTGACAAAAATTTTAAATGACTTGAAAATTTTTTTATCTATTTAAATTAATTTTAGCCTGAAAGCTTTTATTTTATTTTGTTTATGTGTAAGCGTGTATTTGGTGAGTTTTACGACTTCTAATTTTCGACAAATCAACCAAAAAACATAAAATTATGTAAAATTAAAAGTAGATGAGAAATTTTAAATCTGTTCTCTTCAAAATCAAAATTCAAATGCTTTTTGTTTTTTTTTTTTTATTTTGTTTTAACTCTAAGATAATATCTCTATCTAGTGATAAAAATTTATTTAAAAAAATAATAATTTCTGATATGATAAAACAAAAAAATTTAAATTAAATTATCAATTGTTGATTCGTAAATTAGTTAAATATTTTTTTTAAGTAAAATTCCATTTTGGTAAACAAGCTGCAATTGTTACGATTGAACCAAGAAAAACAAATATTTCATCAGGTGATTGTTTTTATAATCGGCGCGATTACGCATTAAATAAGCTTTGCTGAAATGGTGGCCTTAAGAATAAAGACTTTTTGAATGAGAGAAAGAGAGAGTTTTATCAAACTCGTGCTCGATGAAGGATCTAAAATAAATACTGAAGGTGAATAAAAGCTGTCTTAACTGTTATGTAACCAAGAAACTGTTTATTTTTCTAAGAAAATATAATTATTTTTAAGTCTATTTTTTTTCAAATTGAATTAAGTACATTTTTAGTAGATTTTAAAAAATCAGGCCTTGGAAATAGAAACAAACATATTTTTTTTTTCAAGTAGAGTAGACGTCAATCAATTAAAGTTTATCTTTTGTCTTGAGATAACTTGGAGTCCAGATGATGGAAAGTCTTTTTATCTAAATTTTAATTTGACCGTCATAAGTTAATTCATCTTCGCCTCAATGGGATATTAAATTTTTATCAGTCAAGTTCTAACACAATTTCAGCTGGAGTGAATTGAACAAGAAAATTTTTCAATTTTTTTAGAATATTTTTTGTATTAATTTAATTAATTTCTAATAAAAAATAAATGCATCATTATTCTAAAATAAAACTATGAAAATAATGACAAAATTTTAAAAAAATATTTTTTGTTAATTTAAATTAATTTATTAATTAATTATTTTAATAAAACTTAAATGAATAATTAATCTAAAATATAGTCATGAATATTATGAAATAAATAAATCTATTAAACATATTTTTTTTTGATATTAATTAATTAATTTATTTTTATTCTAATAAAACATAAATACATCATTAATCTAAAATAATCCATGAAAATAATGACAAAATTTTTTAAAGTATTTTTTGTTTAATTTAAATTAATTGATTAATTAATTATTTTAATAAAACTTAAATTAATCATTAATTAATGAAATAAATAAAATTTTGTTCAAATATTTTTTTTTGATATTAATTAATTAATTTTTATTCTAATAAAACATAAATACATCATTAATCTAAAAAAATCCATTAAAATAATGACAAAATTTTTTAAAAATATTTTTTGTTTAATTTATCTTAATTAATTATTTTAATAATTTAAATGAATAATTAATCTAAAAAATAGCCATGAAAATTATGTAAAAAAAATTTAATTTTTCAAATATTTTTTGTTTAAATCTAATTAATTTTTTATTTTAATAAAAATCAAATGCATTATTATTCTAAAATAAAGCCATGAAAATAATGACTTTAATAAAATGGGTCTCTAGATAGTGAAAAATTTTAAAATCAAGCTTTTAAAAATTTTTTTAAATTGAAAGCATCCTCGCTAAGAAAATTTCATCATTTTTTATTAATAGAATAACCAAGATCTCCGTATTCGCGTATGTTCAATTGATTCATTGTTCATTCAAGAGAATACATAAGTGTTCAAAAAGAAAAAAACGTGCTTTTATTCATCATGAATCCTCGACTATCTAATTTAGAATTTTAAAATCATTTTTTTTTAATAAGCTTTAAAATTTAGACACCAAAAAATTCTTATATAAATGTCAGGTCGATCACGCGGTCGAGCTCGCACCAGCACAGTGCCACAGCCCACACCAATACCTGCGCCAGGAGAAAGCACAACTCCGAAGGTGACCACTCCTCAGCGAGCACCAATTCCGCCAGCGGAACAAACAGGCCGCGGTAGAGGAATAGCACCGGAGCAGGAACGGATGCAGAGCGGACAAATTTCGCCAGTGAGTCGAAGCAGTGGCGAGAGCCCGCCCCAGCAGCATTCGCCGCCCAGAACTTCGACAACTTCAGGCCGAGCTGCCATCAGAGGCGCCTTTGCTCAAGCAGGAACATCAACTGCAATCGGTCAATTGGAAAGGATGACTTTGCGCGAAGGCGAGCCTGAAGCCAAACGCGAAATGAGGATTGAACAAGTGTACCGGACCAGACCTCAAGATAGAGTCAACACTGTGGGAACTGGTGGTCAACCGGTCAAATTGATGTGCAACTATTTCAAGATTATTAATTCTCCCGACTGGGTCTTGTACCAGTATCACGTGGATTTTTCGCCCCAGATTGACTCGCGCAAACTCAGAGTTGGCTTGCTGCGCAACCATGACCATCTTTTTCCCATGAACAAAGCATTCGATGGCAGCACTCTCTACTCACTCACAAAGTTGCACAATGAACTCACTGAAGTGGCCAGCAAGAGAGAAAGTGATGGAGCTATTATCGCAATAAAAATAAAGAGAATTGCTGAAATTGTGCCCGAGTCTCCAAATTTTGTTCATTTGTTTAACTTGGTATTCAGAAGGTGCCTTAAATTATATGGCATGAAAGAAATCGACCGAAATTATTATGATTTGAGGAATAAGATTACCATTGAGCGCTACAATTTGGAAATGATAAATGGATTTGCCACCTCGATTGCTTTGTACGAACACCACTTGTTGCTAAATGCTGAAATGATACACAAGTTGCTGCATAAGACATCAGTGTTCAAGGTGATGATGGATTTGTATGAAAGAACTCGTAGTGACAACGAATTCCGCGAGCTGTGTGCCAATGAGCTAATTGGACGCATTGTCATGACCAAATACAATGACAAAACTTATAGAATTAACGACATCGACTGGGACACAAAACCATCAGATAAATTTGAAACCTTGTATGGAGCAACAACATTTATAGACTATTATAAAAAGGTAAATAAAAAAAAATTTTAATTTAAATTTTTTTGAATCAGTGTCTCATTGAAAGAAAAAAAATTATATTTTTTAAAAATATTATCAAGGGTTTTTAGGGTGTCATGATATTCTGAGAAAAATAAGATATCATTGTTTTGCATTTTTTTTTTATTAAACTTTGAGTGATTACGTTAGACAATGCATAGATCTTGCTGTGGAAAAGTTGTTTTTAAATTACAATTTCAAGCAGTGAAAATAATTTATCTAAAATTAACTCGAATATAAGGTTTTATTTTAATAACTGTTTAATTTTTTAAGCAAAATTAAATCTTACAAAATTCGAAATTTTTAAGTTTTTTAAAAAAGAAAAGAGTTTAAGACAAAAATTTACAGAATTCTTTAACTCAAATGTTTATCTTATAAAATAAAACCCTAAATAGTATTGGTAGCGTGAATCTTATCAATAACCTTGGCGTGGTAACGTACAGCTATGGCAGTAGGGGTACTGATACTTCTTAGATTTACTAAGACAAAACGATGAATATAAATACTAATGGAATTTAATATGTGATCTCTTTTTTTTCTTACTTCTTTTTTCTATTTTCTTAAATCAGTAACTTAATTTTAATTTTTTTGTACTTCTTCTCCTTCTTAGGGGGTTAATTTTATCAAATAAATAAATAAATAAATACTGATTTTATTAATTACTGGTTCAAAATTTAAGAAGTTATTTCTTTTGTCCATTTTTTGTATTCAGCTCAACTCTTTTCCACTGTTTGAGAACCATCTGTCTAATCTTCCATTGAATTTATTTATCTAATATGTTTGGAACACTTTTCCACAAGCCTACCACTGTGTTTGAGAAAAAGTTAATTCTGGCGCTTAATTGACTAAATTCACTTGAAAATTAAATATTTATTTTATGTAAATAACTTTTCTTAATGGACCACTAATTTACATTCAAATTAATTAATTTTATGGAATTAATAAAGAATTAATCTAAGATATTTTTTAGCAATTCAATATCATGAATTTAACTTTAGAAAAAAAAATAGACTTTTAATTAATCTTTTGACTTTGAAATTTTTGACTTTTAAAAAATTCTGCATTGTGACTTCTGCAATCTTCTGTTTTAATTTAACATCTTGTAACTAAATTATCTTGAACTTTTTCAATTTATCATCACAACAAAAGAGATTTTTAAGATTTTATTTATTAATTTTTAATTTTTGTCAACTATCTAAATCAGACTTGTTTTTAAGTCACAAGTCAAAAGTCAAGTCAACGACTTAAATTTTTTTTTCAACATTCCAAGTCCGGACTTGTTGAAAAAAGAATTCAATTTAAATTAAAAAAATAAAAGTCCGAGCAATACGAATTTTTTACCGTTCCAGGTAGTTATTGTGGTGGTCTAGTCAAAGTCAAAGTCACTAAAATTACATTCCAGGTTAAAACTTTGACCAAAAACTTTTTGTGACTTAGACTTAAAACTGTAACTTATAAAAAAGTCTGATCTA
This sequence comes from Brachionus plicatilis, assembly GCA_010279815.1. Classification (NCBI taxonomy): domain Eukaryota; kingdom Metazoa; phylum Rotifera; class Eurotatoria; order Ploima; family Brachionidae; genus Brachionus; species Brachionus plicatilis. Next base: position 1,964,038 of record QEOQ01000508.1, read on the forward strand.
ATCACCGTAAACTCGTGACCACTTCTCTTGCAAATATGTCAAAATTCTGGTTATTCTATATGGAAAAAATACCATCGAAGCCATGTTATAACATTTTTTTGTTTTTTTTTAGAATAAACCTTGACTTCTGACTTTAAACCAAGAGTAAGCGCAAAAGTTTGTTTTTATTCTTAGAATAATTTCGAATTTCTTCTGGAATAAACTTAAAGAATTGTAGAGTTAAATTCGAAATTAAAAAAAATTAAAAATTAACCTTTATTCTAATTTTTTTCTTTGATCTAAGAGTAAAAGTAAAATAAAAAATTCGATTTAATAGCCAAAAAAAATGTATAAAAATATTTATTGATTATTTTGCCTAATAATTTTACCAATTCGTCTCGAGGTAGCCTTTTTCTAGAACTTTCCTTTGGTGTTAAATGATTTGAACAAGTTGCGATATTGGAAGTTATTGAAATTTGGGATTTGGCTTAATTGGTCTGAAGGTTCAATTCCCTAAGAGGATTTCGATTAGTTGGCTGTTGTCTATTTGTATTTTTGGTTTGAATAGACACTGGTGTTACATATGTTCTTGGATCTATATCTATTTTTGAGTTATATTGCGGAACAGCAAAATTGTTACTTTGACCAAACAAAAAAAGGCTGAATGGATTAAAACTATTTGGATGAATCCGGTTGCTGATTAATTTGAACAATAGTTGATTGGAATGAAGATATTGATGGTGTCTCTGGTTCAAAGTTAATAGCAACTTGAACCTCACTTGACTGCACTTCATTTTCAATCAATTTAACTTCTAGATTCTCATCGAAGTTATCTTCATCGTAGAAACCCTTGATTGCTTCTTCTTTTTCCAAATTATCTACATAATCACTCAACTTCAAGCTATGTGACACTAAATGCTTCAAAGTTGAATGTAAATAGTATTATTATTTTTTGTTGTTATTGTTATTTTTTATTAAAATCTAAATAAGTTTTTTAGTCAAAAGTAAAAATATATGTAAAAAAGAAATTTTAATACTAAAGGAAGAATAGAGTTAAGATTAATGAAGAAGAAGCAGTCGATAGATTGATAATTAAATTTTTTTTCGGACTGAAGGGACTAAAAATAAATTTAAAGTTTTTAATTTCAAAGCTGGATAAGGTTTTGGTTACCAATAATTAAATAATTTTTATTAAGAATTATCAACTGGATATTAAAGACCCAGCACAGCCATTGCTAAGCATTTTGCCCAGTGCAAAAGATAAACGAAGAGGCGTGACCAGGCCAATTTTGCTGGTACCCGAACTTTGCATATTGACAGGAGTTGATGACAAAATGCGAATGGACTTTAATTTTAAAAAAGCTGTGGAGACTTTTTCCAAAGTCGGACCAAATGATCGATGCAAGCGTCTCTCCGAATTTGTGCAGCGATTCAGGGTAGATGAAAAAGTAAAAGGAGAATTAGAACGATGGCAAATGGATTTTGAATCAAAGCCAGTCGAGATAAACGGAAGAATACTTCAATTCGAAACACTTTTATTTGGCAGGGTAAAATAAATATTTTAAAAATTTTATTTAAAAAAAAAATATTTTTTTTTCTAATTAGGAAATACTTAAAAAATTGAACGAACGCGCAGACTGGACAAACGACTTGAAAGGATGTCCTTTATTGAAAACAGTTAAGCTAAAAAATTGGATCATCATATTTCCACAAAGCAAACGAAACACAGCCACACAATTTTTGAACACTTTCCGATCGGTCTCCAAACCGATGGAATTTTTTGCCGATGCTCCTCAAGAAATTTCGATTCCCCGCGACAATGCCGAATCTTTAGTCAACGCACTCAAATCTCATGTCAATCAATCGACACAAATGGCTGTTGTTTTGCTCACATCCAAGCGCAAAGACATTTACGATGCCGTGAAGCGAATATGCTGCCTGGAGAGCCCGGTGCCAAGTCAAGTGGTGACCACAAAAATTCTAGAGGATGATCGCAAACACAAGAGTATTGTAACCAAAGTAGCTATTCAAATGAATGCCAAACTTGGTGGCGAAATCTGGGCTGTTAACATTCCGCTGACAGATACCATGATCTGCGGAATTGACACCTATCATGACAGTTCGAAAAAGAACCGAAGCGTGTGTGCTTTTGTTGCTACTTACAATCAAAATAAAAGTAGATTTTTTTCACGTGCGATGATCCAAGAAACGCACCAGGAATTGGCTTACAATCTCACTTTAACTGTTAAATGTAATTAATAAAATTATTTTAAAATTTTTTAAATTTTTTAAATTTTTTAAATTTTGCTATTTTAGCGGCTTGTGAGCATTTTTACAGAGCTAATCAGACATTTCCAAAAAGGATAGTTATATACAGAGATGGTGTCAGTGATGGACAGCTTCAATTAGTAATGGAATCTGAAATCCCGCAAATTCAAAAAGCATTTAGCTTGATTGATCCAAAATACAAGTAATTTTTTTCTTTGTTTAAAATTTGACTTAATTTGGATTTAAATTTTTTTGTCCAGTCCATTGCTGTCGTTTATTGTTGTCAAGAAACGAGTGAACGCCAGGTTTTTTGCATCAACTGGAAGAGGCTTGGACAATCCACCATGTGGCACTGTTATTGACACTGTTGTGACCAGACAAGAATGGTTTGATTTCTATCTAATCCCCCAATGTGTCACACAGGGAACCGTAAATCCGACTCATTTCAATGTTGTTTACGACAAATTGAATCTTGCCCCAGAATTGTATCAAAAAATGACGTATAAAATGTGCCACATGTATTATAATTGGCCCGGAACTATCCGAGTACCAGCAACCTGTCAGTATGCTCATAAATTAGCCTACCTTGTTGGTCAGTCATTGCACAAAGAGCATCATAATTTACTGTGTGATAAATTATTTTATTTGTAAAAAGTCAATTATGAGCTAAAAAAATTTGTTTTGATTTTGTTATAAAAGTAAATCGTTTGTGTATTTTTGCGCCTATTTTGTAAATTTGTTAAAGTGCTTTTAAAGCTTTAAATGTTGATTATTTAAATTTAAACTTAGCTGTTGTTTATTTGAACAAATTATATTTCCGTTTAATAAAAAAATTTATTTATAAAATATATCATTTTTTCTTTAATTTAAAATTCGAAAAACATCAATCTCATTACCTTTTTTGACAAAATTTGCTCAAAAAAAAGTGTTATAATATTTTATAGAATTATTGACGAAAATTTCTAGTAATAATCCATTTTTAAAATAATGCAAAAAGCTAAAAAAATTATCTGAGACGTGCCTTGACCAAATATTTTTAATCATTTGAGATAAATTGCCAAAATTTGGAATGATATTCTTTTTTCTAATTTAAAGTATGGATTGAAGACTAAAAACAAATAAAAAAAGTGAAACTTAAAAACAAAGCATAAAACAAAATCTTTTAAAATTTGTCTAGCCAAATTTGTAAATGGTTATCCAAACAGTGAATAGCCAACATCACTAATTTTAAGGATTTGATTAATTGTTAATTAATTAATCTATTATTTTAACATAAAACTAATAAAAAATAATGTTATGTACAACTATTTACACAGTTTTATCTAAAATCACTTATTTTTTCAACTGAAGAAAAATTTTCCACTATGACCACAAGATCAGCATCCTCATCTTCCTCTTTTAACAAAATAGCCAAATCTGAGATTCGATCTTGTGCCATTGAATTTCTTAGCCATTTTTCCAATCTCTTAAAATATGATTAACTTCTTTCGGAAGTAAATTGAGTAATTTTGGTTGCTAAATATACCAGAAAAAACTTAGCCGTATAGAGAAAATGATTTAAACTGAGTTTTAAAAAACAATTATTGTCTCTAATAAAATAATGTTAGCTCATGAAATTTTATTTTAAGTTTTTTTAATTATTATTAATAGTTCTTTCAATCCATTTGGAAAAAAAATCTACCCTCGCATTGACGCCAACATCATTACAAGATCCCAAACCATAGCTCACTATGCCAGCTACATACCATTTACCATCCTCTTTTTCACAAAGCATTCCTGCGCCCGAATCACCCTAATTGAATATTTTATTAAATTTTTATTTTTTTTTCAATTATCTTTTTCAACTTGACATGTATCTTCAGGTGATTTTGGATATCCCGTGCAATATTTTTGTTCTATTTCTTTTTTAACATGAACCGAGCATTCTGACTCACTTAGAACAAGCTGAGATAATTCTCTAAGAATTTCCTGGACCGGACCATCTTTGACAAAAATAGAAAAAATCTTAACTAAAAATTAAAACCAAAACTTGAGTAGGTTCGGCCCCATCCGGCAAAAAAACAGCGTTTCCTTTCAAAATTGTCATAAGTACTGGGAATGCATGCTGGAAAGATTTTATTTGTAAAAATTATCGGATTCTACAAAAAAATACTCAATTATTTAGCTTATAAAAAATTTTCAATTCTAAACTTTTAGTTTAATCAATGCAATATCAAACGATCTTGATGCAGTGTACGATTCGTGTAAAATTATTTTGGAAACAGCCGATCTTGCTCCATTAAAACCCCAATTCGAAATATTATTAGTACCTAAAATAATTCTATAAGCAGATGTCGCCAAATTTCTTTAAAAATAAGTTCAAAACTAAAAATTATTCTATTGTTTAAAAATTACGGAAAACAATGAGCAGCTGTTAAGACCCATTGCTCATTTATTAGGGTTCCTCCACAAATATGCTTAAAATTATAGTTTAATGATACCTTGAAAATTTTTAATATTTTATCTTATATTTAATTTTGGATTACTGTCCAAGGCCAAGAGTTTGTAGCTGATTCGGAACCACCGACAATGCGGGTTTTAAATCGAATGCCGCAAAATTCTAAGGAAAAAAATCAATAATTTTGATAATTTCTAGCCAAAATGAATATTTTACTAGATGTTTGGGTGCTAGCTAAAGTAGCTTCAAAATTAAATCATATAAAAATATATTTTTAAAAATTTATTAAAAGTAAATTACCAACTAGCGTAATAATCAAAAGAATGTAATTATGCATTTTATTTCATCAATTATATTTTATGATATTTTCTTTAATAAAACCAATTTAATTATGGGTAAAAAGCATATTGAACCAAGCATATTATTTATCTTTTGCAAAAATAGAAACTCAAACCGTGTAGTTTAACAAAATTTTCCATGTAAAAAATAAGTAAGTTCTAATTTTTGTATTGAATTTTTAACGCTGGATCAAATTAATTCTTCAGCAAATTTTTTTCTTTGTATTTTGGCAAAAAAAAATTTTCATATATGTGCATCATTTTTTCTTTAAAGGTTTAATTTAATTAATCAATTTAACATATACAGTTTTATCTTGTTATTTTGGTCCTTAATTTTCTGGAAACTCAGCAGCCGAATGATTTTTTAATTTCCTATTCTCTTTAAAATTCTTTTCCATTATAAATTATTTAATAATTCGGCATTATAACGCTGGATTAATTTTAATACTACGACCAGTTATTATTATTTCACAATCTACATTTTAAGCTAACAAAATATTTGCAAATCGAAGAAGATTTTACAAGAAAAAAAATATAAAGATTTTTTTTACTTGTTAAGGACTTTTTAGTAAGGACTTAAATTGTATAAATTTTGTGACCGAGATATTTGAATTTTTACATGAAAGTAAAAATAACAATCTAGTTTTTTTAATTCTTTAAAATGAACTAAAATTTTGTAATTTCCTAAATTTAACTTTTTGTAAAATAATTTCTTAGAGTTTTGAATTAAATAAAAGCATTTTTCATTTTGTTCTATAGCCAGCTATTTCCAAGTAATTCGATTATTCTGTTGTACCATTCAGGTATTTCTGAACCAGACTTGCTTTTGAGTCAAAAGCTTAAGTCAAAGTCACAAAAATTTAAAGTTAAACTTAAAAAGTTTACTTAAATCTTGTAAAGACAACTCTTTTTAGAACTAAAAATCTCACGACGATCAGCTTTAACTTGGTATCGGTTTGTTAAATGTCTGCCATTAAATAACTGAGCCATTAAGCTGAAAAGATGATAATAAGAAGGAGAAGGACTGGACGAAAGCTAAATGAAGGATTATTTAATTCCATTCTTGTTCATTAATTTTTTTTATGGTTTAGGTGCTATATGAAGTCTAGTGCTTTCTTATTGAAACAAACTAAGTTTTCGGTTGACCAAAATAGGTTTTTTTTCTGAAGAATAAATATACAAAAATGTTTCTGTTTCTAATTCATCAAGATAAATAATAAAATTGATTTTATTTCATCAATATTAGTATATTTTTGTCATTTTTTGATATATAAATTTTTAAACTTTAAAAAGACTTCTATTAACAAGCAAACAATTTAAATGAACAGTGGTATAATTTATTTATTTGTAATCTTAAATTATAATCTATCGCAATTTAAAATTTTGGATAATTTTTTCAATTAAAACTGGATAATTTAAAAAAAAATTCACTCATTGAATGTTTCATAATTCGAATTCCTGATTCCAGATGAATTAAACTTTTCAAGATTCGGGTCATGAACAGACGGATATGCCACTTTAATTAGTCTAAAATCAAATGAAAAACTCACCAATAAGCCCATTAAACAAAATGTCAAGATCCATTCACTAGCTGTGCTCACTATGTGTTCCAAGTATCCCTTTATTTTGAAATTAAAACTATTCAAGTAAAATTTTGCCTTATATTACTCCATCAGAAGGAAGCCACTTTCTGGGATTATCTCCATCAAACTTGCTTCTCGATATTGAACTGAAAATGGAAACTAAGAGCGAATTTAAATAAACAAAAATAAAAAATATCAAAAAAGTTACACATCATTGATAAAGTAAAGGAAATAATTAGCAGGATTACTCGAGCTAGTAAAAACTTTCTATCAGATTTTAGAAATTCACGTAATTTGTATGAAAGATAAGTCTGTATCAATGAAAAAAAAAACAGTCCTCCATAAGCTAATCCAGCACCAAAAAAATGCATTGTTACTACATTTGTTTCCTTTTTAATTTTTAATTTTTATTTATGAAAAAAATTTATTTAATTCTTTTTACCTGAAAACTTCCAACGATGGTGACACCAATAGAAGAAACTATTCCGATACAAAAACCTAAAATGTTAACTGTTGGCAAGCTTGATATCCCAACAAATTGAATTATTAGTTTGACATGGTGATATCTGATGAACGCTATCAGTATTTGTATAAATGCACCCAAAGCCAATATTTGTGCAAAAATACAGCTTTCTGGTGGCTCAGTTCCTGTATCACTAAAAAGAACTAAATTTTGATTTTTATCCAGCATCATTTTGAAAAAAAAAATGTCTTTACCTAATATAAGGAAGAAACGCTTCTACATGCCCATTCATTAATGCTATTACATAAGTGGTCATAAATCCAACAGGAACTAGACCAACTAAAATGTAGATTAATGTGTCTAAGCGCCTATAGTACATGTTTAAAAATAAATATTTAATATTTTATTAAACATTATTTTAATAAAGTTTTTTTTTTATCACATGTTTTTTTTTATCTTTTGAGTCACAATTTACATTACGTAATTAATAACAAAAATATATGAAATTTATCTTTTTAAAAAGTGTGTAAAAAGCAAATTGATTGAGAAATTTCTTAAACGATATGAATTAATTGCCTTAATAAATAATATTAGATTTCTATAAAGCAAAAAAAACAAGATTATCGAATCGAAAAAAATATTTTTTCTAATGTATAGAATTTTTTTAAAGAAAAAAATGACTAATTTCTAACAAATAGAAAATTAAAATTTTGGGCTTTTTTATGATGACGATGATCGCATAAACCGACGACGATATTTTTTTTCAATTTGTCAAAATTATCCAAAAAAATACTAAAAACAGAATGGCAAAAATCTTAAAAAAAAAATTTTTTGAGTAGTTTTTATACTGGTATAATTATTTAGACTGCTTATTTTTTTCAGTTAATTGCTTATATTCAGATAACTAATGCCTTTGGTATAGATTTACCAATAAATAAAATAATAAGGAAAATAGGAAGCTTGATTTCCAAAAATTATTGCGATCATTTTTTTAATGAAACAAATACACATTTTTACAGAATGATAATGTCGACAAATTGATAAAAAATTTGAAATGAAATGAATTAGAAATTAATATTTTTAATTATTTAATAAAAAATTAGTTTAAAATATTTTATTATATTATAATTATATTTTTTATTCTTTATCTTTATTTTTATCACTGAACCCTAGCCCTTAAATCTGAATCTCAATTAAAGGTTTTTTTAAGTTTATATTAAAAAGTTGCATTTAATTTTAGTTTTTTGATTTTAACAATTATTTTATTTTCCATTTTTATTTTTTAACTCCTTATCAAAGCCTGAAATTTCCGATTTAAGAACATGATCGATGAATAAGGGTCTCTATAACATGGGATCGATGGAACGTAGCAGTGGAAACAAACTCGGTTTAAGGGGACGGAATTCTTTGCGAGGTTAAAAGGTAATTATGTTCTATTCTAATTATATTAAAGTCATAATCTTGGGGCAAAAAAAAGGCTAAGAAATATTATATATTTATGAGAAAAAACTATTAAAGAGTATTTATTTTTTAAAAGAGTTTTGATAGGTAACAAATATTTGATTCATAAAAAATTGTCACTTTAATTATATTTAATTAAAATTGGTGATTTTTCAATTGATTTTGTTCCCAAATCAAATTAAATATGGAATTAAATTTTACCTTTTATAATTTTTTTAATGTTTTAAATGGCCTTCTAATGAAAGATTTAATTGTATTTTTTTTTCTTATTTAATTTAATTATTGATTTAGTGATACTTTCGTTTTAATACAATAATTTTTTAAAATTTTAATAAAACATCAAATTTTTAAAATTATATTAGTCGAACTAAAATAGATTAGTTTTGAATGTTTCTAAATTTTTTCACAAACAAAAATAAATGAACCATTTGAATAGTAATTTTTCAATTAAAATAAGAAATGGATAAGATTTGATTTCAATTTTTCTGTTTAATTAAATTGAAAAAATAATTAAACAGAAAAAAAAAATTCTGAAAATGATAATTCTATCACATTCTGAAGGCAAATTAACAATAGAAAAAGCAAGCGTTTTTAAATTTCTATGCATTATCATCAATGCATTATTATTTTTAATTTTATATAGAATTAAACAATAAACAAATTTAACTTTAAAAATTGTTGGGAGCATAAAAAATCATTTTCTAAAAGATTTTATCTTTAAAAAAAAAGTCACCTAATTAGTCGATATATTTGAATATCCAAGTATTACGAAATAAAGCAAGAAAATTTACAATTTCTTTTTAGAAAAAGGATTTATGTAAGGACAAAATTTTTGCTCTATGCAAAAAAAAATTTCAAATTTAAGTTTTAAAGCAATTTAAGAAAATTGAATTTTTTAATTCTTTTTATCAAAAATGTCTTCAAAAAGAACCATTGAATCTTTGAGTGATAGCGATGACCAAGATTCGCCGACTAAGAAAAGAGTCCGACCATTTAGTTCAGAACAGTCATCAAGTTTGGCAAATGAATTCAAACAAGCGCTTAACAATGAATCTGTTAGCAAAAAACTCACTCAATCTGATACTGGTGACATCGCATCTAAAATGATGCGAAAAATGGGCTACAAAGAGGGCACTGGACTCGGTCGTCACAGCCAAGGCATAGTGGCTCCCATTGAAGAGTCGAACCAACTTGGGCGTAAAGGCTTAGGCTTTGGAGATAAAAATTTTGCAAAACGGGTTGATTATTGGGACGAATCAAGCGATCCAGTCACTCATATTGAAACTCCACTTTGGTTAGAGAATTTGGAAAAAGAAACGCCTTCTCTAAAAGTATTAAAAGCATGGAAAGTTGTTGGAAGCAAAAAACGTACCCTTCATGATGAATATCAATTTTGTTCCCAGTCAACACTGCAAAAAGTCCTTGAGTGCAAGTCCATTTTTGATAATTTAGAAGACAAAGATATGAGAAATGCAAGATCTCGAGCTAATCCATTTGAAAGAATTGGTGCACAATTTTTCCAAAACAGAGCTGCCTTGAAAATGGCCAACATAGATGCCGTATTTGATTTTATTTTTACGGACCCGCATAGATCTGATGGAGTATAGCAATGAAATTTTGGTTAAAGAGACAATTTTTATTTATTTATTTTTTAACTTTTAGAGCTCAAAAGTAGAACAAGATGAGCCGCTTTACTTTTGTGATGTTTGTGCTGGTCCTGGAGGATTTTCAGAATATGTTTTGTGGCGAAAAAAGTGGAAAACCAAAGGTTTTGGCTTTACGCTAAAAGCTGAAAATGACTTTAAGCTTGAGGAATTTCTTGCCGGGTCTCCGGAACTCTTTGAACCTCACTATGGAATTAATGGTCCAAATGGTGACGGTGACGTCACAAAGACAAAAAATTTAAAAGAATTTCAAAAGTTTATTGTGGATCAAACAAATCATGCCGGAGTTCACTTCATGATGGCAGATGGAGTAAATTAAAAAAAATTCTATTAGCAAAATAAGAAATTATTTTTATTAGGGATTTTCGGTGGAAGGAAACGAAAATATTCAAGAAATTCTCTCCAAACAATTGTATTTGTGTCAATTTTTGTGTGCATTGTCGGTTCTTAGACTGGGTGGCAACTTTGTATGCAAACTATTTGATCTGTTCACCCCGTTCAGTGTTGGCCTTGTGTATTTGATGTACTTATGCTTTGAGCGCATTTGCATACACAAGCCTGTGACGAGCCGTCCTGCCAACTCAGAGCGCTATATAATTTGCGAAGGTGCAAAAGATTCTAAAAATTTAATCTGTGATTATTTATTTGATATAAATGAGACTTTAAACAAGACATTTCGCGACGAAACTTGCTCGTATGATGTTGAAACTATAGTTCCAATTAGTGTTCTTAAGAATGATGAAGAATTTTATAAATACATTTTTAATTCAAATGAAGCAATTGGAATAACTCAATGCTTAAATTTGACAAAGATCCAAGCATTTGCCACCAATAGGTAATTTTATTTTTGGTTAAAAGTTAAGTTCAAAATTTTTTGTTCGTGTTGGATAATTTGATCTCAGCAAAAAATCTCTATTAGTAATTTAAAAAATGAAGATGAATTTTCAGCTTGCTTAAAATTTATTCTGCAAATACACTGTGAAATATTGAAAAGAAGCAAGAGACGTCGAAAAGTCTTAAGTTTTAACTCTAAATCCTAATCAAAAAAATTGTTTTTGAAAACATTATCTAAAAAAAATTAAACATAAAATATTGTGCTGCTACGATACCATGAATTTACTATATTTTACGTAGTTATGGTAAATTCACGATATTTTACGGTATTTTTCGTATAATAACGATAATTATCGTAGATTTCCCATAATTATTGTAAAATTCCGTGACAAAAAAATTCCAAAATTTCTCGCAAAAATAAACCAATTTTCATGAAAAAAATTTTTTTTTGAATTGTTTAAAAAAGTAAAGAAAAATAAAATTTGATTGACTTTTTTGACCAAAATTAACGTAAATTTCGGTAAATAATTGTAAAAAATGGTGAAAATTAGTAAAAATTCAACAAAATAAGAAAAATGGATTTTTTATTATTATATTAAATTTTTTTAGACTTCAAAATATTTATATTTTAATTGTTTATATGAACCAATTTATAATGAAGTTTAATAAAACTAAGATTAAAAAGAAGAGTTAAAAAGATTTAGATAATCTATTAAATTTTAATGTAATATAATTGCTAAATTAACTCCCATATATTTTTTATAAATTATTTTGAAACATCGCAATTTTCCCATAATCAATTTATATAAAAAGACGAAAAAATAAACCATAAGCTAGCATCTTAAAAGCAAAAAAGACTATAAAAATAAAATCAAAGGCTTTAAAACAATTAAATTCTTTTAGAATTTCTAAGTATTTTCTTGATATTTTGTAAATAAAAATTTAATTTTAATTTCCATAAAGTGTAAAAAATTAAATTTAAAAAAAAAGAATTTTTTGTTAGCTATTTTTCACCATTTTTTTCCAATTATTTACCGAAATTTACGTTAATTTTGGTCAAAAAAGTCAATTAAATTTTATAGTTCTTTACTTTTTCAAACAATTCAAAAAAAAATTTTTTTTCATCAAAATTGATTTTTTTTTTCAGATAATTTTACAATAATCATGGGAAATTAAATTTAAGTTTTAACTTTTTTAGAACAGAATTGACTGAGACATTAAATTGGAATAAATACTGCTATTTTTTTAAATTTTTGATTTTATTCCAAAAAAAAATCTATTAAGTTATGGCTAAACAGATTTACTATGTTTATCAGCATTGAGCATTGTTTAAAAGTACTTAGAAAAAAATTTTAGCTTTGTTGTCAAGTCTGATCCGTTCGATTATTTTTTTTATTAAGAATTAGCTTTAAAGTTTTTTAAAATAGAAATTAAGAAAAAAAAAACAAAAGAATGATGAAAGAATTATAATGGCTTTTTATAAAAATTTTGACTTTGTAAAAAGGAAAGCTAATTGATTCAGATATAGATCAAATATTGAATGTATCAAAAGAAACCTAAATTCCTTTTCTTTTCCAAAGAAATTTAAAAAATTTTCATTTTTTTACAATTATTCACAAATGGTGGATAATTTAATCAAAATGTATCAAAATCTTTTTGCTTAATTTATAAATATTTTAATTTTTAATTTTTAATTAATAAAGAAATCTGAGAGACTCCAGACAAGGTCAACTGGTCGAAGATTGTTTACAATACTGGAAGCTACCAAATCAAAAGCGATTAATCTATGCTGATAAAAAGCAATTAGATCAGTTGAAAGACAGGAATGAAAAGTTTCGCACCAAAGTGGTTCCGCCAGAGCCAGACTTTAAAAAAACGCTTGACAAGCTTGACAACGAGCTTAGAAGTTCAAAGCTGCAATGGGATCTGTCATCGTTTGCCAAGGCTCACATAAAGGAATTAACCAAAAGTTCTATAAATGAAAATTTTAAAAAAAGTAGCATTTATGACTACAAATGTGCGTTGACATGTGGTACCTTAGTCCTGTTAATTGGCTGTGGTCGAAATGTGGTCTACGAGCTTGAATTGAATTCTCCAATTAATCTCAATTCAGAACGAACAAAACAATGGAAAAAACTTGAAAATTTTAATATTGAATTACCTAAAGATACCTTATTGTTAGCAGAGAAAGTTGTTGAATACAGAGGATTTGTAAGCAACTCACTTAAAATACATGATTTTTTTACTAATTTTTTTAAATAGGAAAAGGGACAACAAAAATTCAATGCCATACATATAATAGACGCCTTATTTATACAAGGAGAAATGATGCTGATAGATAATAACAAAATCGAAAATTTTGAAGAAAGGTGAACACTTTTTTAATGTGAAATAAATATTTAGTTTAACTTTTTGTTGTTTAGACATTCGAGGCTTAAAATTTTTGTAAAAGCAATTCAAAAAAAAAGTCGAGTCGATCTGAACACAATTCGACTTAAAGATTTGTTCAATATAGATGACATTGAGTCAACTATAGTTGAAAATTTAGTCGCTAAATCGGGAAAATATAATTCAAAATCAAAACAAGCTATCCATATTCCTCTGTATTTTGCCAGCGAATTTTATGTTTATCCCACAGGTGTTTATTTTCTCAAAAGCATCCAAAGCCCCTGGTCTATTGTGAAATCGAAGTCGACTGGCAATAAATATTATTACAGAGCGGACAAAAATCAATCAACTTATTCAGTGCCTAATGATCCATGGCTTTTTGCCAGTCCAAAGTCATTTTATGAGAATGGTCTCGTTTGGATATGGAATGAAGATGAAGTAAATGACCCATTGGACTCTTTTGATGCTCAAAATGAAATTTTAACTAAAGACTATTTTATTGATTTTTTGAGAAACTTTGTTGGAAATTAATGCTTAAATTGTTGTTACATTTTTGTTTTTTTATTTATTTTATCATTTGTTTGATTTAAATGAAAAATAATTTAATTACTTTACTTGATTAAAGTGCATAAAAAATTTTACTTCACTTATTTTCAAATTTTATTTATAATTTTATTATCAAAGAAGTTGCTATGATTTTTTTTCATCAATTGTTGTATAATAAAAATTTTCAATTTCAATATGTATATTTTAGAAAATATAAAATAACGATAAAAATATGATTTGAAATATTGAATTTACTTGAATTTAAATCAGAGTAGTTTAAAAGTGCCAAATTAAAGTCCAAGCCAGGGCTTTAAATCATTTTTTTTCGAACTTAAACTTTATTTCTAGACTTTGAGTTAGAAATCAAGAAATTTTTAAGCCGAAATTAATATTTGAATTTTTATCGTTCCAGGTAGTTATTGTGACGACCTAGTTAAAGTCCAATACCGGACTTAAAAATAATAAAAAATCTAACGCCTTGGACTTGACTTGATACTTATGACTTTTAGACAACTCTGATTTTAATTATTCAATCTATTGCAATGGACGATTTTTAATAACAAGATTTAAAATTAAAATTTCTTTGGACTTTTAGAATGAAATGAATTTGGAATCATATTTATTTTTATTTTATTTATTTGTTAGCTGTACCGAGCTTAAGCTCCTTCAGAATAAAAATAAAAAAATAAAAAATAGAAAATAAAAATTAAAAATTAAAAATTAAAAAGTTAAGTAAATTAAAATCAAGAAATAAAAATAAAAATATGAAAAAAGCTTGTTAGAGTTAAATAACCTGGAATTAAAATAGATATATTGAAACATGATGAAGTTTGCGTTACGTGTTTACAAGATTGAAACTTTAGAAAAGCAAGACAAAAAAAAAAGAAATTATTAAAAGTAAAATCAAATAAGACAAAATTAATGCAATAGAATTTTTTTTTATCATAGAATGTAAATTTGCTTAAAGTTCCTTCAATTTAAGTTTTTTGCAAAAAATCTGGAATTTCAATCATAGCTAAAATTTTCGGATCCAAGGGATAATCAAGTAGATTCTTTTTTTTGGTTCTACAAACCACTTGTCTGTCGGCCTTGTATGAAGGTATTACATTTTGTATAGCTTTAGAACATGCTTTGGTTGTTTCTTTTAATTTTCACCAACGTTCCATGTTGTCTAATTTCGATAAATCAAGTTCATGTTTGTGTATTTGACTTTCCACATCATTGAAATATGCAATGTATTCCTGACCAATACTATTGCCATTAGTAATACATTTTGCTTTGCAGAATTTTTTAGTTTCCCTTCGTCGCCAATTTTTTTTTTTTTAAATAGTTTATATAATATTTAAAATATATGGCTCTGAGTAATAAAACTCCTTTCGCCATTCGTATTTAAAATTTAAAAAAAGTGTCCATAAAAGAGTTATATTAAATTAATTAAGTTAATTAGAATTTGAAAGAAAAATTAGAAATGTTACAGGAAAACTGCTGTCCATTGGAAGAGCTCATTTGAGACTTTACAAAGTAAGGTTTTAAGTTCAGAACTTCTTGAGCTTTCAACAAAAACATCAATATAATCCTGTAATTCGTGGCTTTGCCTAGTGGTGATAAATTTTGAAAAAAGCTTGTTTCCTCTGTCATATCGATCAAGTCGATTCTTAGCTCTCTATGGATTGTTTTGATACTTGTCTTCAGAGTTGTTTAAAAGTCCCAGAAAAAAGTCTAAGTCATTAAAAAAAAGTCCGAGTCCTGAATTTTTTTTTTAAATTTGCTAGATCAGGCTTCATATCAAAAAATGTATATACTCTTGGGTTGTCTAATGCAATAGATTTGCCATATATCAGAATTTTCTTGCAATTTTAGCATAAATTTCTTCTTCAGTATTCAAAATTTTAAATCCTCGACTTGGACTTGACTTGAGACTTGTGATTTTTAAACAACTCTGCTTGTCTTTAGTGGAAAATACTTGATGATTCGCAAAATGCGATTTTGCATTTTTTGCATTTCGGCTTTTATCTTCTTTCGCCTGATTGAACTATTATAAAACAGTAGTCGAATAATGATCTTATGAGTGACATATATTAAATTCTGTTGATCTTAAAAGAGGATCCCCATTTAAAACTTTTAATCTTTCTGATTAGGTTTATTTTGGAAATTTGTTTTGAATTGATAATTTTCAAATGTTCTTTGTAGTTGATTTAGGGATCTAATTTAATATCGAGGAATATTGGATTTGGGTCAAGAGGAAAATGTGAGTTCCCGATTTTTATTTTCATTCCATATGGCAAGTTTTTTTTTCTATTTAACTTTTTTGAAATTTTGAAATTACGTTGTTTAATTTAAACTCAATACTTAAGCATGTTAAAATTTGAAATATAATTACGCAATTATTTCTAAAAATGTAAAATAGAAAAAAAAACTTGCTATATCTTTTCTCATAATTTTTTCGAAGGCCAGCTTTGGTAAATGTTGTGTAGCAAGTTTTCTTTTCGTTAATTTTAAATCCCCATTTTTTGAAGTACTCAGTGATTCTATTCACTGTCTTTTGAAGAATTATTTTAATTTCTCTCTTACTTGTCCTGGATTCCCAGATACTGAGGTCATCTGCGAACAAGGCTATTTTAATATCTGAAGGAATACTATTTGCTATATCGCTAAAAAACAGAATAAAAATGGTAGGGGACTCCACATTTAACAGACTTATTTTTTGAAGTTTGGCCATTGTAGCTGACTCTTAAAGAGCGGATTGTGAGAAAGTTTTCAATCCATCGGAGAAATATTCTATGAAGATTGTGTTCTTTTAATTTTGCAGTTATACCATTGTGTGAAGTTTATCATGTTTTTTTTTATTTGCTATTTTGACATAGAGCCCTTTTCTTGCATCAATTCAATGGATTTAATAGAAAGACAGAGCTCAATCATATTTAGCTCATTCCATGCTTGTGGTTTGATGAACATGGAAAGAGATTCTAGCAAGTTGCTCAGATCTTTTTCTAATTGATCACTGGATTTCTTTTCAATTGTAAATTAATGGTCATTTCTGGATGCCAAATTGGTCAAAACCAAGATAACTTGAACTGAGCATCACAAAAAAGTTCTTAACTAAATGTGTTCTTAACTAAAGTTCTTAGCAAAAAATTATTTAAAGCTAAAGGCGATCACTAGAAAATATTTAAAAAAATTTCAATATTTTTGAACTGTTTTATTTTATCTCATTGTTTTTATAATTTTTAAATTTTAGAAGATAAAGATTCAATATTTAGTTCATTAAAAAACTTCTCAATTTGAGCTAATACTACTCATTTTTGTTACCTTTAATTATAATCTGATGGATGGCGTTTTTATAAATTAAAAACGAACTTCGAAAAGAAAATAAACTAAATTGAAATTTTAGCTGAATGAAAATCTTAGCGAAAATTCAATATCAGGAACAAAACTGAGCAAAATTAATGTTAGATCAATTTTTAAAGTTTATTCATAATTTAACCATTTTTTAAAATTATTAATTTTTTAACTCCAAAATGAAAATGAGTATATGAATTCTATTTTATATTTTAACATAGCTTTATATACATAAAGTATCAGCAATTGCTATATCTTTTAATAAACGACGCTTACAATAACGATTTAAATTATATTTTTTCAGACCTAAAATAAAATTCAACTAAAAATGTCTGCATCAAGAGGTTCAATTTTGTTCAATCGTTTCCGTCAAGTAGCAGGCCGAAACAAAAGCACATTTGTGTACGAAGCCGATAAGACTATGGCTCAACGTTGGGTTGAAAAAAATGTGAAAAAACAACAAAATTTACAAAAGATGTACGCTGTAAGTATTATAAGTTAAGAAACAAAACAATATTTTAGTTAAGTTCCAATTTTTTGTAGGCTGAAGATGGTATTCCAATATGGTGGAAAACTACAGGCGATAAATTTTTGGTAACCTTAGTATTCGCTGGTACCGTTGCCTCTTTTGGAGTTACATGCGTTAATTTATTTAGATATGCAAGAGGACAATTGTAAAATTTTCCCTTGATACTTAAAAAATATTAACTTTAAGACTTGTGATGATTAATAAAAATTTCCAAAAGTGCATCAAACTTTTAAAATCATTTACGAAAGCTTAGAAATTTAAGAATTTTTATTAAAAAAAAATGAATTGATAAACAAATCAACTAAATCAATTTGTTGAAAAAAAATATTGTCAAATACTTTGATCTTTGATTGGAAAAAAAATTTGAACGAAAAACTTACTTTGTCTCCAACTATTAAATATTACCGAATTAATAAGTAATAAATTTACGATTTTTGGCGCAAAAGGTTTTGTGAAATTCAGTAAAAAATGATAAAAAGAACAGAAAAAATGTAAAAAAATTGAATAAGTTTTTTTCTAAATGTTTGAACTTAATTCTGTAAATGCAACTTAGTGCAACATTCAAAGTTGCATCAAATATCTGCTAAATTTGCAGAATTTAGCAGAAATTAAATTTCAATATAATCGAGCCTAGGGAATTTTGCAGAGATTTTGCATATCATTAGCAGACTTTTACAGTTGATACAACTTTGAATGTTGCACCATTCTGCATTCCCAGAATCAATTTTAAACTTTTTGAAAAAAATTTGATAAATTTTTTTACTATTTGTTTTGTTCTTTTGTTCTGAACTTCACAAAACCGCACAAAAGGTCTTGGTTTTTTTTTAGCAGCAATCAAAAATGTCACCCAGATTACGCAAATTTAAGCTTAATGCGTAAAAATGGGTAAATCGTTTAATTTTAAGGCAGAAATTTATTAGAAAAAAAAAATAAAATAAATATTAATCTAAATTTATTAAATCAGTTATTTTTTGTAAAAATTTCTATTTTACAATATTTTACTTTGTTTTGCATTAAAAACGATTAATTTTGCATAACTGATATTATTCTTATTAATTTTTCTAAATCGTATTAAAATTATAAATTAAACATAATCATACTTTTAAAAAACTAAAAATCAGCAGATAGACGTTTAACTCGATTTTGAGCATCGTTTTAAGCCAGATAAGGATGTTTTGTACAATTAGATTTTTTTTTTGAATTGGAACAATATTTGGATAATTAAGAATATTATGGTATATATTTTGGTGAAAAATGTGAGTTCAGTAGTCTGGTTTCCAATTAAGATCTCAATAATTCTTTGCTTATTACAATTTGGTTCATTTAGAGGCAAAGAATAAATAAAAAATTTTTAAAAATGTTAAATAAAAAATTGTTTTTTTTTAAATTTAATTAAATATTGAAAAAATTAGCATCAAACTTGATTTTTGAAATAAATTCAAATTTTTTAACTTAAAATTCAAATTTTTAATTTTTTAATTTTTTAATTTTTAAATTAACTAAGTAATTTTATGAAATATAAGTCATTTTTATATTCATTAAGTAAAATTGGTAAAAAATCAGTAATTTTAGTTAATGAATTAGCACACGCCAAAACTTTTCTGAAAAAATTGATTTTTTTTAATTAAATTTCGATTTTGACACAGTTAATTAAGCACGGTTAAAGTCCTTTATGAAATCTTAACTGAAAAGATGAATTAGTTCTAAAAAATTTTTAATTTTTATCATAAGATGTGATAAAGCGAAATCTTTGTCGATATCTCTGGATACGATTAGCTCAATTATGAACATTAAGAATTTTTGAAAAAATTTTAAAAAAATTCTAAACCAGACTTGTGCAAAAGTCAGAAAAAAAAGTAATTTTAAAGTCTCTTCAAGTCACTGAGTTGACTTTTCAAGTCAAAAGACATGACTTGACTTTGACTTTATGACTTTTAAACATCTCTGTTCAAAACTCATAACTTTTGACAATTTTTTATTGTTTTAATAAACAAATTTTATTTATTTTCAAAATTGGAATGAATTATAACAAATGATTAAAAAAATATTGAAATAGGCAGTAAGTAATAAATGAGGCCTAATTGGTAATATGCTGTTAACTCAATTCCAAATTATTTAAATATTACAGTAAACTCGGATTTATAGACGCAGCATCTACTTCGAGAACGATATATAAACTCAACATGGTTACTCCGTAGAGGACCATCTTAAAAAAAATCAAAAAAATCAATTTTAAATTTTTTGCGTTTAAGGCAGGATTAGGTATTACATGCATGGTAAAGCCGGAACTTGACCCTATAACAGCATGCAATTTTTTAATAAAATATTAAAATAAAAATTAAAATAAAATTTAAATGCGTTAATAGTTAAAGTTTATTTCATTTATTTTGGTATTAGCGCATGCAGCAAATTAAAAATTTTAAAAAATAATGCGAAATCTAAAAATGAAATTGGGAGATACCCAGAAATGTTATACCTGCTATTACTGAAACACCTTTAACAGTTGGCTCTAAGCAAGCCGTGAAAAAGAGGCAACCGCTTATTAATGTTACAAATACCAGTACAACACAAGTAGTTCAAAATGAAAGACCAACTCAAACTGAAAAAAAAAGAGTAGGTAGACCAGCTTTACCACGTGACACAAATGGAAAAATAATTAGAAATTAAAGTTAGATATTTTTAGAATCATTTTATTTCAATCAATTTAATTGAAATTTTTAGGCTAAAAACAATTTTCTTACAATTTTTATTCATTTTTAGATTTCGCATTATTTTTTTAAATTTTTAATTTGCTGCATGCGCTTATACCAAAATAAATGAAATAAACTTTACCTATTAACGCATTTAATTTTTATTTTTATTTTTTTTGGTCGCGTTTATATTAAAAAATTGCATGCTGTTATAGGGTCAAGTTCCGGCTTTACCATGCATGTAATACCTAATCATGCCCTAAACGCGAAAAATTTAAAATTTATTTTTTTGATTTTTTTTAACATGGTCCTCTACGGAGTAACCATGTTGAGTTTATATATCGTTCTCGAAGTAGATGCTGCGTCTATAAATCCGAGTTTACCGAATAAGTTTGTAATTTTTTAAATTGATTTTATTTTTGTAAACAAAATCTGTTCATTAAAATAGTTTTTTGTTTTTAGTTATTTTTTTTAAGTTTTTACACTATATTTACTAAAAGTAAATTTTGATTAAAACTTCAATAAAGTCTAAGATTTTTATTATCTCTCTTTGAAATAAAATTCTTTTTTTCGCCATTTATTTCAAAAAATAGCTTTAATTACTATAAATATCAATATTTTAGCCCAAATGAAATTTTTTATATTACTTTATTTCACAGTTAGTCAGAAGTCAAAGTCAAGCCTGGACTTTGACAGCCAAAAAAATCCATATTTTGGGTTCTTATTTGTCGTTCCAGGCCCAGGCCGCCACAATGGCTACCTGGAACGGCAAAAAATCATGTGGCCGTGATCCTGACTGATGGATTGCGGTTCCTTGCCGTTCCAGCTAGTTATTGTGGCAGCCAAGTTCAAGTCTAAATCCCTAAAATTAAGGTTCAAGTCCAGACTTAAACAAAAAAAAAATTCAAAGTCAAAATCTGACTTGGACTTTTAACGATTCTGAATTTAAACTTTAAACTTTGACTTTCGACCAACTCTGCTTCATTAAATATTAAAAGATAATTTTATCGTAACAAAGCAAAATTGTATAAGATAAATTTAAATAGAAATGTATTTGATAAATAACATTACTTAACTAATTATTGAATTAATATTTCATTTGCTTAAGAATGGTATGTAACCTGTGAAAAGTTTAAAAGAAAAAAAATGTTTTAAACGATTGTATTTATTTCATGAAAAAATTCTCAATTAAAATTTTACAAAAATAATATTTTTTAATTATTTGAAATTATTCGTAATTAATAAAAATAAATAAATGGATATTTCGAAAAATAATGAACAATTTTTGTTTTAACAAACAAGCTTAAATATTTTGTCACACAAAAAATCCTTAATTTAAATCGATAGAGTTTTCAAGTGACTTATGAATCATTTTAACTCCTTTTATGCACCTTTTTCTCATTTCAATGTTTTTCAATTTTTCTACTGTCAATTGAACTTGGAAAACTTCCTCCCATGCTTTCTTAAAGTATGTTACAAACTCATTTCGCTCATTTCGGTCAATAAAATAAACGAACCAATATCTCATCTTTGACGAGTCCGTATCATCATGCTAAATCCGTGAATTAGCTGACATTTATAAAAAATAATTTTGAAAAATCTTACCAAAATACAATAGAATGGGTTGTCGTTATCGAATGAGACTCGATTTATTTCCTCCAGCTTAATTGTTTCAAGCAAACGATAGAATCCAGTTACCAAATCCTCGTGGCAAAAATATAATTTTTTACTAGTAGTAACAGCGCAACATGGAAGACAAGATAAAGTTGGAACATCTGTTGACTGATAATTCTGAATGAGAAAATATTTATTAATTTAAAAAAAAAAATTTAAATTTCAATATTGACTGATTGAGAAGCTTGATTTTATTAGTCTTACCTTTATTTCATCCTATTGATTTTTTTCCAGAAGTTAGTCTGTTAGTAAAGCTTATTAAATAAATAATCGAAAAAAGCTTACTCCGAGAGAAATGATTTTGCAAAAGCTTTGAATCCAATCGCTTGCTTCTTCCTCATTTTTGGCAGAAAGATACAAATGTGAATTAGCAAATATAAGCTCTATGGTATGAGGTCTTGACATTTTGTTGTATTTACGGCATCCGGAAAATTCTTCTCCACTACAAATGCATATCAATAAATATTTATAAAAAAAATAAGAAAGTTAGAAGAAATATTTTACTCTAGCTTTATCACTTGAAGTGGTCGTCTATCGCCTTGATTTTTATATTTGGTCAAAACGTCATTTCTAAAATTCAACAATAAAATTAGATATTATTAAATTCCAAAAATCAAAATCATTTCATTTTTTCAGTACTTTTTTCCTAGTAATAAGCTATTTCTGGGACAAAAGTACTGACTCGACTCAATAAAATCAATTTTAAAAGTTTTAATTTTTGGTTTAAAAAATTTAGTTAAAAATTTTAAACCATCTTAAATTCAAAAATAATTTTTAAATTAAATGCTACAATCTAAATTAAAAAATGTTTTAAAATTGGTAGAACTTTTTCTTTAAATGCAGTGCTTAAATTGATTATTTGTAATTTAATTAAAAATTAGCTTTATAATTTACAAAAAAAGAAACTATTATATTACATATACACAAATGTATCAAAATAACAACTTTTATTTACTTTATTTATTTTTAATGACAAAGATCTTTGAAATTAAAAGCAATATTTTAAAACATCTATTCTGATTGAAAATTTGAGTAAATTGGATTTTGGAATATTATATTTTTGATTATTTTTATGTAGCTTTTAATTTTTTTCCATAAATGGTCCTGGTCTACTTGTCAAGGCTTCATGATCGTATGAAAATGATTTATAATGAATGAATGCTCAGAAATATTTGTTGGTGAAGAAACAATCTCATATAAAATCAATTTTAGATAATTTAAATAAAACAATCAAATTTTTTCAGAAGTTATTTTTTTTTGCAAACTTTGCTATTTTTGAATTTTATCAAAACTAGAATAAAAAAACCTAATTCTCTAGCCGAGTTTTTCACAGAATAAATTTTGACTAAACAATTTTTTTTAAGCTTGTATAATTTAACTTTATCTAAAGTAACTTCGGGAAAAAATTTATTAAATTTCCATCTTTAATTTTTTTAAATTATATTTTTTATGTTAAAACACTGGTGATTTTAAAAAAATTAAATCACAATTAATTCAAGTAATTATTCTTACTTTAAAACAAAAAATGCTTTTTTCCATTCTGCTGTTGACAAGTTCGTGTTGTTTGACTTTAAAAAATAATATAACATTCCTTCTTTGTGTATAATTTGGTTAATGGCTGATGCCTGGTCCTCCCAAAACACTAATGAATATCCATTTATCCCAATATCCTGTGGCTAAAGTAAAGTAAATAAAAATAGAATTTTTAGAAGCATTGTGTCATAATTTTTGCTTATTTCTAATAAATTAAACTTATCTCTAATTTTTTAAAGTCAAAAAATTATTATCCATCTCACTTTTATCATAGCAAATAATTTTTCAACATTAATTTATCTAATAAATAAAAAAATTAGGGTAATTCTAAAAATAAATATTATTATTTTGTACTAATTAACTAAAATAAGCCCTTAACTTTTATTAGATTTTTTTATTAAAATTTAACTCTAGATCATAGGATTAAATTTTTAAAATAACATAGAGACAATTTTTAATAATAAAGGATTATGCCAAAAATTCACACTTTATTTTAAAATCATTTACTTGTGCATTTTCTTCACTGGAAAGAAATTTTTTTAAAGCCAATTTTTGTTGAGTTGCTTCGTGAAAAACAGGAACTTTGGTGAATTTCAAAAATTTATTTTGGATTCGAGATGTTTGTAAATTTTCCAGCAAATTACTAAAGCCAAAAAATTTAAAAAAAAATAAAGAAAAAAACAACTAAAATTATTACTTGGTCAAAATGCGTGAAGCAGTGGTTATCCACAAATTTGATCGCTTATTAAAACAAACAAAGTGAATAGATTGATCACCTAAAGAGACTTCTATATAATCTATCTGGTCATGACTCATAAACAATTCCTTTTCATACTTAATCGCATTTTGTACATTAATCTCACTTTGAAATTCGTTAGACTGCTGGTTTTTCAAAATATACAAACCATATGTGGTGATCAAAAGAAAAATAGATTCTATTTCGCCTTGGCAGTGGCCACGAGTACACTGATATAGCTTTAGAATATCTTCGTTTGAACCATTTTGCAAAATTTCCAGTGAAAGTAAAAGTTTGGTATTGTTGTCAACTCTAAAATAAAATTTAAATTTTTACTGTTGAATTTTTTATTTAAAATTTCAACCTAATGTCTTGTCTCAAATCTTCCATACAATTTGTATCATCCAGATAATTGTTTTCGTTCTCAACTTTCGAGTCTACCGAATAGTGATCCTTGTCATCTTTCGAGTTGCTTCTAGTTTCATCTAAGTTGGTGTTGTTGGTGTGCAGTGAAGATAATGAAGAAGAAAAAAACAAAACATTTCTATTATCTTTTTCACTTGAATCGTTCGATTCGGCCAAGTCGATGGATTTATTGACCGAATCGTCATAAACACTGTTAATTTTGTTCTCATTTTCGACTTCGGTTGACAAATCTTGATCAACCTCGTTGCTTTGGTAGAATTTTTCATAATTCTGGTACACATCGCTCATGTCCTTAACAAAAGCGTCCATGTTCATGGTCGCATTTTCGATTATTTTCGAATATGTTTCTATGTGTTCAATTTTCGAGTCAAATTGACTGCTGGCCGTAAGTGATCTGGCAGCCAAGTCATTCGGCACACAAGATTTTGAAATCACCTTTTCACTAGCTTGTCTTTCTAGTATTTTGCTATTTTCTTTTCTCAATTTGTCTATTTCACTGTCAATTTGTTCGCTGGATGAAATTTCATCATTGGACAAAGCATCCATGGACACTGGTTTTCTGGTCTTCTTTTTTATTTTAACCTTTGGCTTGACAATAGTTCCATTTGAGTTGTCTTCACTAATAGACACATTGTTGGCAGGACGGTGCTTGGCTTTCTCCTTTGGAGGCGATTGACTCAGATTCATGGACGCTTCCATCAAAGACTTGTTCAAATCGACCATTTTCTGTGTGAGTGTGTGCGTAGGTGAATTTAAAATTTGGTCAATGACTTGTCTTTTAAGCTTTAGGTGAGATGGCCAACAACAATGGTCCAAATATGGCACATCACTGAACAACTTAAACTCAACATTTTCCAAACCGGACACTAAAGTGACCAAAACAGACAACGACTTAAAATAATTAGAATTAAAACAAGAAAAAAATATTTTATGGCATGGTGAATTTTGGTACAAAAAACAAAAACAAAATATTAAAAATTCTAAAGCTTAAGTTCTGAAGGACCAAAACATGTTCTGTAAATTGTAGCAGCTGATACATCCTTTGTACCACCAATATACTGATTCTGCAAAGCTGTGCAAAATTCAGAACATTGTGAATTATTGTACAAAAAACAAAAACAAAACAAAAAAAACGTCAGAACTTTAATCTGGACCGACTAAAACATGGTCTATAAATTGTAGCAACTGATACATCCTTTGTACCACCACTTAAAGCTGGATTGGATTTTTAATATAATGTAGTATCCCAAATTTACTATTTTCTGAGTTTTGCAGATTTAGTATATTGGTGGTACAAAGGATGTATCAGCTGCTACAATTTACAGAACATGTTTTGGTCCTTCAGAACTTAAGCTTTAGAATTTTTAATATTTTGTTTTTGTTTTTTGTACCAAATTTCACAATGCCTATTTTATTAGAAAAAATTTTTATTAGATTTTACGGATTACCTGTTCATCGGAAACAAGAGAGACACCGGGTGAATAAAATTTTGATACTAGTTTTTTATTATCTAAAAAACATCTTAGATAACTTTCCATTAAGTTTTCATTGAGTGCATGATAGATCCAGGCTCGTCCTCGGCCTATGTTAGTGTTGACGTTTAGTAATTTTTTAAGCTCCTTTAAAACGTCTTTGTGCGTAAATTCGAGGACAACTTTCCAGTAGCCTTCATCTCGATTGCGTAAGCCCAGAAGAAATACGTAGTCGAACTGCTGGCAAAGCTCATGAACTTGGTAATCGCTGTTGGTCATTTTTTTGTCTTGGCTGTTTTTTTCCAAAAAAGACTTTTGCACTAATTGAATGGCTTGGGACAAATCGTTGAAGATTTTGTTGGATATGGATGCGAAAGACTGAGGTGCATTGTAAACGGGCAAATTTGATGAGAGGTTGATTGAACTCGAGCGCATTGGTTTTGCTTCTTGACTTATCATTTTCGAGTCCGTGAACGAGGCCGCACGGTGCGATTTTCCATGTAGACTGGCTTGCATTAATTGCCTTTGAAAGCAGCACCAAAGTTTAGGCAAAAATAAAATCCAGATAATTTATGTTTTTAAAATTTATATAAATATTAATCACATGAAATTGTTTAGTTTGTTTTTTCAAAATAACAAAAAAAAATTCTATTTTAATTATTTCAAGGGGCCAAAAATGTTGAGGCTTTTTCGCAATTTGTCTATCTTATGTTCTAGTTATGCATAAGATTGAAATAATTAAGACGAATTTATTTTCAAAAAGTTTTGTTTTTAAAAATAAATTTCGTATTATGAGATTTTATGAAGTTTGAAATAAAATTTCTATTCAAAAAATTTCAAAATTAAATTACCCAAATTTTGAATTTTTATTTTTTTTTTTAGTTAGAAGCTTTAGTAGATTAAAATTTTTGGGTAAAAAAAAAATTTAATTCGAAAGGATATGAGGCAATATGAAAATTTTCTATTTGTAATCTTTTTCGATTGTGTTTATTTCACGGTTCGAAACTATATTACTTAATAAATGGATAAAATATTCATCAATTTCAACAATGCATACAATTAAAGAATGGTATTGTGATTGAAAGGCTGGTGCAAGTGCAAGCATTACAAGTGATATATGGTATCTTGGATATTGAATTCATAATAAAAATTTACATACAAAA
The DNA here is from genome assembly GCA_010279815.1 of Brachionus plicatilis. Lineage (NCBI taxonomy): Eukaryota > Metazoa > Rotifera > Eurotatoria > Ploima > Brachionidae > Brachionus > Brachionus plicatilis. The sequence continues at coordinate 1,991,561 of QEOQ01000508.1, forward strand.
AAAGTTTTATGATTTTTGCTTAGACTGTGACAAAGATGATTTAACTGAAAATGATCCTTCAATTTTTGAAAATGACAAACAAATTTTATCTGAAACAGAATAAAAATAATAAGATGAACTGAAATAATTTTCATTTTTATTATTTAATATAATTTAAAGCTTTTAAGTTTTTAGAAGCAGTTTTTTAACTTTAAATAAAAATATCTTTAGAAACGAAATAATGTGGTGCTAGCATTTTTAATATGTTTTAGACCATTAAAAAAGGTTACGGAAGTTTTGTTTTTCTGGTCGAGGTACCGATGACATGAGGATATTTGAAGGTCTCAAAAAGTAGCCATCCCTGAATTTTTGTTTTTTAAGAGCTAAAGAATTAATTAAATAGTTCAATGATCAAACTTACATTTTTTTAATTGCTGTTTTTATTTTGACCGTTTAAAAAAAAAAATAAAAAAACTCTTAAAATTTGACCATTTTAGGTAATTTATTCATTATAACTTTAAGCTTATATATATATATATACATTAGGAAAGTTCCGATCTTAAAACTGTTGATATTTTTAAATTCAGCTCGTCAAGATCTTTTGGAAAATATCATTAAATTCAAAATTTTGATTTTTTTTCATATTTTCCCATATCCTTTTTCACTAAAATTTAAATTTAAATTAGATTTTTTAAGGAAGATATTTTTAATGACAATTAATTTTTTATTGGAATCCATAATCGTTAAATCCAATTCAAATTGCAATTCAATTTTCATTTTATTAAGGTACCAAAAAAATTTCCAATGGTCTAAACCAGTCTTTACCTAGATAATATAAGTTATAAGAGTTCAAATTATTTTTTAACATTCTTAACAATTTCCGATGATATGTTTATTAATTAATAGTAAAAATTATTTTACGTCAAACTTTTACAAAAGTCCGATCAAGTCTTATACAAGTCAAAGCCATGACTGGTTTTTAAAAAATTTAATTTTTTGCTTTTCTGAGCTGTTAAGGTTGTGAAGTTCGTTTCAATTCAGAAAAACTTTTTTACATTTTTTACTAAAAGAGATAGCTTAGTTCTGTAAATGCTTAATTTTAAGCAAGTTTGTTAAATGAAGTATATTAAGTTTGCCAAAAATCTTGTAATTTTCGGCACTAAAAGTTTTTGCAGACATGTATTTTCGGATCTCGAAATTTTCTTAAACATTAAGCATTTTATAGAACTAAATTATTCGTTTTATTTAAACGTTTTATTTGAAAAAATTAAATTTTTTAAAAACCAGTCATGGCTTTGACTTGTATAAGACTTGATCGGACTTTTGTAAAAGTTTGACGTAAAATAATTTTTACTATTAATTAATAAACATGTCATCGGAAATTGTTTAGAAAGTTAAAAATTATTTAAGTTCATGGCTAAACAATCAATTATTATATACCTTAATAGAATATGGACAAATTAAAATTTTAACAATGAAAAAAATTTTAAAATTTAATCTAAATTTAAATTTAGTAATAAATTTTTAACCAAACTTGAATAATTGATTAAATTTCTTTAAATTTGAAATTTGAATTTTTGAATGTTCATCAAGCATTTCTAAACATTTTTTGAATCCACTTTGAATATCTAATGTTTGTTTTTACACTATCATTTTTTTTAAGATAACAGCTTTTTATTTTTTCTTCTTTCTTTCCTGAACTGTTCAAAACTTAAACTTTTGTAGCACATATCATTACTTATTTCAAATTATCTTTTTTAAATGTCTTCAATATTTTATTTTAATTTATTTTACTTTTTTTATCATCATTTTTTTGAGTTATTTCTATTTTTAATCTTGAAAAGCTTTAGCTTGGCATAAATAAAAAAACAAATAGGAATCTGATAGATTTATTTACAAAAATCTCGAAGCAAACTTTCATTAAAAATCATAAAAACACTAAATTCAAAGAATGACACCAATCTCTATTTTTTATGAATAAATTGTCTTATGTTTATTTTTTTCTATTCACTTTTTTTTGTATTTTAAATCTTCATTTTTTACACAAAAAGAAACGAAATTTATCTGAAAAATTCGACAATTTACGTAAAATTACCTTTATTACTACTTCTTTACGTAAATAGTAAAAGGGTCAAAAACTAACAAAGGAAATTTTATGATCAAATTTCAAGCGCTCAATCTTGCTCAAATGTATTTTGCAATACTGAAATAATTAATTTTTTATTTTCATGCAAATTCATTATTATTTTTCTAATTTAACATTTTCTTTTGTATTTTTTTAAATTTAATTTTAATTTTCTCTTTATGTTCAATTTTGAAGACCTCAAATTATTTTAGTAGTTTTATTTTATTTTTTTCCATAATAAATCGGAATAAAATTTTATTCGGCGCTAATGGCCATGGGCACCAACGATACCCACCTGTTCGTTCTGAGCCATTATTAAAGTCGTGTCAAACAACGGTGGCCTCTTGCAGATCCGGAATTTTTTAATTTTTTATTAAATTGATTTTGTTTCGGTTGTTTTGGAAAAATAAAAATTGGAAGATAAAAAATTTATTTAACCAAATTTAAATATTAATTTAAAAATTTTAAAAATTATATTTTTAACAAAAAAATTTTCGATATTCTTTCAGATTTTTTCTTAATATCTTAAAATACAAGAAATCAATCCTAATCAATTTGTTATATTCAAAATCAATTTATTCCAAGAAAGGTTTAAAATTTCATTTAACATCAAACTTGTTATTGACAATAAATTTGTTTCAAAAAAATTAAAATGTTATTGCTTTTATCATAATAGTTTTGAATTGATTTGTTCTTATTTTTATTAAATTGCTGCTTAGGTTTAATGAGGACCATTAAAAATCCTCAGATAATATAAACAATTAAAAAAGAGATTTTTATTTTAATTTTTTATTTGAATACAGCAAAAATTAAGATCATGTTGTCTTTTTCTCATATTTATTTGTGCTTTTTTAAATTAATGATAAATCAAAATAATACACTAATGCAGCTTTTTCTTTGACTTCATTGATTTTGGACTTGATTTCCTGAGAGAATATTATTTAGCTTATTAAATCAATTGTTTGTAATAAGATCAATCATACTTGATAAAATGCATATTTTAAAAGTTAAAAAAAAATTAACCACTTCTATTTAATAATTTATTAGTAAAAAAATATTGAAATCTTGTCGAGAATCACTCGAGTCTCATATCGGTCTTGTGATATGTACAAGAAGATAAAATCCTTATCTGAAAGAGCTTTAGCTCGACACAGATAAATAAATAATTAATTATAATTAAAAGTAATAATAGGAAAAGATGAAATTTTAACAACATTTTTGTTAACTTTACTAAAAGCACTTAAAATGATTGTTGATAAGTTTATCTTACAACCCAATTTTTTTCTCTAAATTTTTCTCCATTTTCAACATCTTTTGATAATGGACCAAATATTAGAGGCTTATCAATCAGTAAAAAATAATGCAATACGTGGAGACTTTATTGATAAAATTCACAGCAAATATTCAATCGTTGTAATATTTGTCTCTATTGCTGTCATACTGATACGTTTGGGAGACGGATATGGTATAAATTGTTGGCTTCCGACGCATTTAAGTGACAGTCAAACAGATTACACTCACCAAATATGTTGGATTAACAACACCTATTATTATCCAAAAGTTAAGGATGCAGATTTGTATCCTCAAAGCCCTAAATATGTTATCCACTACTATCAATTTATTCTTTTCATTCTATTTGGTCAAGCGTTGTTATTTATGCTACCTGATTTCGCTTGGAAAATTCTATCATCAAACTCTAGGGGATATGTAAAAAAACTTTTGGATCAACTAAATAAAAAAAATGTGCTAAAGGAATCAATAAAAAATGCGCCAAAAACAACAGGGTTATTGCGTTCAATGTCTAGAGAGACTGAAATGGCTCCTCTTTTGGTCAATGATGAGCTAAGAAAAACTCTAACAACCAATTTTCATTCACTAGTTCATCAAGAGAACGAGAAAATAAAATCCCACGAGAGAAAGAATTCATATTATTCAAAAGAACTAAGTGATTCCGATTCTTTTTCCTCTAACAATTTAAAACGTAGATTTAAAAAATTTTTAAAAACAACAATTAATTCAAAAAATAAAATAACGAGCTTTATGAGACCAAATGAGGGCTTAAAAAATTTAACCAGGCATTATATGATTTTAAAATTTCTAAATTTATTTAATATTATTTTTCAGTTGATACTGCTGCACTTAATATTTGGCCAAAATTTTTATTCATATGGCATTGATTTTTTTATTTCGTTGTGGAAAAACAGAAATCCCTACAATTTGACAACTCAATTTCCGATCAGAACCATATGTGACTTTTTTGTTCACAACAATTTAAATAAAATTTACTGGTATTCAGTTGAGTGTCTTTTGTCCATTAATATTCTAATCGAAAAAATATTTGTAATTTTCTGGTTTTGGTACGTACTTCTTCTGATTCTTACAATTATAAACATTTTAGCATGGAGTTATGAAATGATTTACTCGGAGAAAGTTAATTTTTTATACAAGTATTTGAATATTAGAAAAAATATGATCAGACCAAATGAAGAAAATACTAAGCGTCAAGTAATATTCAATGACTTAAAAAAAAAGGTCGAAGATTTCTATGAACACTATTTGAATACTGACGGTGTTTTGATGTTACATTTAGTTAAAAATGTAGCCGGAAATCTAATATTTATTGATTTGTTATACGAACTGTGGATTGACTATTTAGGTAAAAACAATTTAATAGAAATTGAAAAAAACGATAATGATAATGATAATAGTGATCAAATTCAAAATTAAAAATAATCGAAATAGAATTTAAAATAAAATTTTTACAAAAAATTATTTATTTTTTCATGAGGTATTAGAATAATTCAAAACATACTTATTCAATAATTATTTATAATTATGTGGCTAATGTTTTTTTTTCTTTCAGATCTTCAGAATTAATCACTCAATTTCATTTTATAATTTAACTAAAATTAAATTTTGTAAAAAATTTTTATAGAATATTTTGATTTATTTGAAGTTTTCACATTTAAAAACTTTCAAATAGCTAATCAAATTTAAATGAAAAATTCAAAAACTGGAACTGGTTTGTACCAAAGAACGATATCATCTATACTTTCCTGGATTGAAATGACTGCCACTTTACCACAAGCTAGACAAAGTAAAATAAATTTCACGTCCATTTTAATTAATTGAATCATTCAAATTTTAAAGCTTTCAATTTTAAATTTTGAAAAATTGTAAAAAAATTTTACTTTTCTTTCATAGGCTTTTTACTCTCCGCTATCTTTATCAATAATTTAATTCTTATTATACGGACTAAACAAGTGAATTTTAATGAGATTGGTAAATGGTGCTTAAAATTAAAAAAATTGAGATAAAACGAAGTGGAAAAAGTAATTTCATAGAAGTTTTTTTGTTAGGCAACAGTTCATAAAAAAGTTCATTAAATTTTTAAAACCTAAAAGTACATGTCTGGGCAAAACGTTATTTATTGTACATTTTTATATTTTTATATTTTTACATTTTTACATTTTTGAGAGAAAAAATAAAAATCTCAAAATAAAAAAACTTTTAAAAAATTTCATTAAAGAAAAGTAATAATAAATTCGCAATTAATTAAAAGGGATTTTCAAAAAATTATCCTTGGTTTTTACATTTAAATTTTTCCAAAACTCCTTTTTAAGTAATTGCGAATTTATTATTACTTTTCTTAATGAAAATTTTTAAAAGTTTTTTTATTTTGAGATTTTTATTTTTTCTCTCAAAAATGTAAAAATATAAAAATGTACAATAAATAACATTTTGCCCATGTCTGGGCATGATAATTACAAGCTAAATGGAATGAGGAAAATACATTAAAAATAAAACTACTGTCAGAGCAAAAGGAATACTCAAATGAAGTGATTTTTTGGACTAAAATATTTCAAATATTAATTATAGTGCCCCAGATGATAAAGGTAAGTCGGAGGTCTTTTTACCTTCTAATTCAAGAGTCTCTGGGAGAAAAAGTAAATAAGATGTTGTCATATGCCTACCAACTTTTATGGATGAGACATTAAGCTTTTAATTAAAAATTTTTTGATCGAGGAATTAAATTTTTTGTTGTTCCTATCCTACTTACCTTTATAATTTGAGGCACTATACAATAAAAATTTTTCTATAGAAAATTAATTCAATTGTTTGAAAATTTTTAGATAAAAATTGAGTTTTTTGTGAAGATTTTTGACTGCACTGTATCATAGAATTAGAAAAAAAATACTCATTATTTTTTACCTAACAATTAATTAATAAATAAAAGAACGTTTATTTAAAAATTTAGTTTTTTGTCACAGAAAAAGACTATTTCACTTTTTTAAATTTTTGATCATCTTTTTATTTAAAATGTATCAATAAAATTTAATTTTAATTTGCAACATTGCAAAATTAAAAAAAATAAATAATAATTTTATTTTTGAAAGCATAAACAAGATTTCAAGCTCTATAATTATGTGGTTTATCACAGAAAATTGTTCTATTCATTTACGCTTTCGAATCCACCCAGTTCTTAATTATTTTGTTTATTTAAAATACCGGTTTTTCTAAAAAAAACTTTATTTTTTGAATAAAAATAGGAGAACAAATTTAGTTTAAGATTTTATTTTTGAGTTCAAGCAAAAATTTGATAAAATGGCTGCGGTAAATAAAGGAATGGGCAAAATTGTAGATGGTATTTTAAGATATCAAAAAACCATCAAAGCCGAAATATTACCAATATTTAGAGAAATATTAGACAAGCCTTCTCCCAAAATGGCTATTGTTACCGGCATCGATAGCCGAATTGTGGTTTCTCGTCTTCTTCAGGCTCAACCAGGCACCTTTTTTCTAATCCGATCGCCTGGCGGATTTATTCCTAAATTTGAGTCTAGTGAAAACAGTGTAGCAAGCGGAACTCCCGCGGCTCTTGAGCTTGCATGTGTAAACAACAGTGCCAATACCATAGTTGTTTTTGGACATTCTAATTCGAGAGTATGACTGTAAATTTTCTTAATAAAGTTTATAAAATTTGACTCTTTAAGCCTATTAATATGCTTTACGATATGAAAGATAAATTGGACTATCATGCTACTGATAATTCTAGTGCTCTGAAAAAATGGCTTATCCTAAATGGAAGCGATTCAGTTACTAAATTTAAAGAGTTCGAAAAAAGTGGCTTCAATAAATGCTTGACTTTTTCTGAAGGACATCCAAATGAATTTCAAGCCTATGTTGACCCAGAGAATCAATTTAGCCTTAGGGATAAATTTTCGATGGTAATATTGTATGATTTTTAACTTGTTAAGTTAATAACATTTTTTTTTCAGATTAATACCTTAAAACAACTGAAAAATGTGAATAACTATAATTTTTTAAAAGATAAGATTGCCAAAAAATTGCTTAGAGGTTATGCTCTGTGGACCGATACGACTACTAATGATGTTTATATGTTTAGCTACAAGGAAAAACGATTCATCAAAGTTGACGAATCCACATATAATGATTTATATAATGAATGTGACACTATACAGTAAAATTGTCCACATATAGATAATTAAACATCAAGTCTTATCGTATTATAGAATAAATGGAAACTTAGATAAAATTTTAGTATTTAAATTCGATAAAATTGTAATAAATATTTTTAAAAAAAATTTTAGTTTTGCTCTGAAAAAAATTGGGTTGATTTTTGAAATTGGTTAAGATTGATTAAAAGAAATAGTTTTTCGTTTACTTCTAGTTTTAACATCAATAATAAAATCTAGGAAAAAAATTATTTGTTCAATGGTAAAAAAAGTAACGCTATATCTAGTCATTTCTAAATGATCTATTGAGGTACCGATTTGAATTAAATTTGAAAAATTTTGCATTCATTCAATTTTAAATTGTTAAGCGCACTTTTATCGAAAAAAATTTTAATATCTTTAAAACATTTTTCATATTTTGAAACAAAATTTTTATTAATAAATCAATTGTATTTAAAAAAATTAATAAATTAAGAGAAATTTAGATTGTACAACACAAAATTTTACTAAAATACCTCAAATTATTAAATTTTTTCACAATTTTATTATGAAAACCACAAAAAAAAGGATACCCAAAAAAAAATCCTATTTTTTAATAGATGACCACAAATTAATTAAAATGACAATAAAAAAAAAACAATAATTTTTTTATTTTATTCCACATTGATTCGGCCAAGCCCAGTAACTTCTTTTCTTCATTTGCGCGCCGCATTTATTTCTTTATTAATTTTATTAATAATTAGTAATTTTATTTCTTTGTTACTTATCTCTTAACTCATTGACTCAATTCTTGCTCTTTTTGGAACAAATTCTTCCTCAACTTCAGACTCATCAAACTCGATGCCTTTCGGAACAGTGTTTGAAACTTGTGTCTCATTTGGTTGTCTTATCAATGCTCCAACTGTTTTTAAAGGTCTACATTTTTTGCGATTTGATTGAATCGGAATGTCCATTCCAACTGAGTCGAAATTGCATTTTTTTCGAGCTGCTATCGCTATTTGATGATGGCAAATATAACATTGAAAACTTTCAACACCGAATTTTAAAGAGACTTTCTCGGTTTATTTATAAGCTATTAAATTGTGAAAATTCACCAACTGGTTTAAAAATGGCTCTTATCTATAAAAGGACAAATCGGAATGTTTACTCATTGAGAAATAATAATGAATTTGTTGTGCCTTTTAAAGGTAAATTTAATGACTTCAAAGAAAAAACATTCGATTATTTTTATTCAAAATTTATTAATAATTTTCTTCTAAATGATTTTAATTGTAATTATTATCTATTTTGTCATCGAATAAATAATAATATAAACTTAATTTTTATTAAATTTTGTAAAATTTTCGTTAACTTTGACAGGCAAATTGAAGTTCATGATCAATTGTAAATTTCAAATCAAAATTTTTAGTTTTTGATTCAAATAAAATGGTAATTTGTATCAATTTTTTAAAAATAAATGACTATACTTTATTAAACATTATTTGTTTAATCTATAATTAGATAGAAAATTATATGAATTTTTATCTGAAGTCAAAAAAATTCTTAATCAATATTTTGAAATTTTGCAATACAAAATTTAACTTTGTTTCGCCGTAATATATTTTAATTAATATTAAAATATCACTTAAAGTCATAATTTGGATACCTTAATGTCGATTTTAAATTTGTCTTTAAAATTTTCAAATAAAGATTTTAGAAGAATCAATTAAAGGTCAATTAGAAAAAAAAGATTTGTTTTTTATAAATTAAAATAATAAACATCTTATGTTTAATTTTAAAAAAATTTTAAAAAATCTAATTTCATCATTTTTATTAAGATTTGAATCAATTAAATTTTGATCATTTGATTATGATCATGAACTTCAAGTTGCCACTTTGACATTTGTTATAAACAATTTTGGTATTATTAGACTTGTATTTTTATCTTGATCAAATTAAATTCTTTTTTTTATTATTTTATAAAATTTTTTTTTTTAACTCAATAAATGGGTTCATTCGGCTCAAAAGAGTTTGGCACTAGCCGTTCGAATGAATTGAATATATTAGAGATGAACTTGGCAATGATCAAATATTAGAATGTTATTATTTAGATGGAGAATATAAAGGTCAAAGCAAAGGTTTAAGGCAAATTGAAATTGAACTAGCATATCAAATTGATCCCAGTTTAAAATTAAAGGATATTAGAAATCATTTGTCTTACCATCCAGCTTTTAAACCATTAAACAAGCTTGAAATTCTTGGAAGAAAATATGGGGTTAAATTAATATTTAAACCAAAGTTTCATTGTAAACTTAATGCAATTGAAGGATTATGGTGCTCGTACTGGTCAGACTTTTCAAAAAATGAAAGATTTGTTTGATGAATCGTTTGATTATTTTAGAGAAAAAGATGTAAATAAAGAACTAATTAAAAAATTTTGGAGGGTAATAATTTGATATGATAATGGTGCAAATTACGGAGAAATTTTAGGTACAAATCTCTGGAAAATCAAAAGGAAAATTGAAAGAACACCTACGAATATCAAATAATCTTTTGTCGTAGTTTTTTTACAAAAAATGTTACTTTTATTAAGGATTAAAATTAAAAAATAATGATTAAATCTTATTTTTTAACTTATATTTTTATTTAGGTTTTTTTATAAAATTTCTTTACTTTTTTTGAAATGAAAATAAAATTTAATGAATAATTAGAAAAAAATAATTTTAAACAAACTTTAAAAAAATTAATTATTTCATTAAAAATTGAGAAAATACTCTCTTTTTCAACTAATTTATTTAGCTTAGAATCAAAATTTTAAGCCTACAATTTGTTCAGAATTTCCTCTAGTTTCAGAATTTGTTTATCTCATTTGGGGTCAGGTGGATCCCCTGGGACAAGATAAAAAAAAACAAAAAAATGGGTAAAATTTGTGATTTTTTTGAAAAAATCTCGAGACCAAATTTTTTTCTGGAAGAAGAAAAAAAAAATATTTTCTAGTAGAGAATTTTTTGCTCTACGAAAAGATATTCTCATCGGACCGAAGCATACTTGTGACAATTAAAAAATTGGCGTTCTGAAGCTTTTACATATGCAGATTACGAATGTGAGGTCGAACATCGAATTCTAAGATAGTGTGGACGTTTTGCATTGCCGGAACCTTATATCCTCATAATAAGAATTAGCAATCTCAGAATACTTAGAAATTACTATGAAAACAAGATAAATTTTCCTTAATTCATTTCATCACAACCATTTCATCACGCTTTTGTCTGTGTGGACACTGACAGTAAAGTACAAAATGGAATTTTTTTTATATTAAATTCAAAATCAAATTTAATTCTTAGATTTATTATCTTTTTGTCTAGGCGTTTAAATTTAGTAAAAATTAAACACATAAAAAAGCACGAGTCAAAGATTAAGGTATTCATTGTTGTTTTATTTTTTTTTAAAGATAGATTAACAAGCTATTTTTTCTTTTTTCATTTTTATTTTAGATAATTTAAATTCTTGGGCAAGTTTAAATATTTAAATAAAAAATAATATGTACGGTAGTAATTTCTATCACTATTTAATGACATGGAAGATTTTTAAATAAATTTTTTTTCATATTAGATATTTTTTAATGATATTATTACCACAAAAAAAATAATAAAATTAATCTAAAAATGATTAGATTAACACATAAAATGTATTCACCAAAATCTAAGATATAAGACAATTGATCAAAATTAAACAAATAAGAAAAAAACAAAATTAATTTAATCTAATTTTAATTTCTTTCTTTAAAACGATATTGTTTTTTTCAACAATATATCACAGAATTTTTAAAAAATTAAAAAAAATAAAAATAAATAAAATTAGATTTAAACAAAAACAAAAAACCAATTATTTTTATTATTATTACTTATTGCTAGTATTAAATCGATTTTAATTAAATTAAAATAATTTTTAAACTTTAGAATAAGATAATTTGATAAAGAAAAAGACAAATACGATTGAAAAGATTATTCTGATTCATTTAAAAGCAGAACAGCAAAAATTAGATTTTTTAGCTTTTTTAAAAAGTTTATTTCTAAATTAACTTGTCTAGCAAGATTTAATAGACTATTATTGTCTTTAAAAGATCTAATTTTATTTTAAAATGTGCATTTTTTTCAAGTAATTTCGAAAAAATTTTGAGAATTTTCGGGATCTTAACTAAATTATCAGTGATTTATCGTTGAAAAAAAGCTGCGCCAAAAAATTGTCTTGAAATTTCTTGAATTTTCCATTTCATTCATATTTGATTTAAATACAAAGAAAGCTTTGAAATTTTGAAAATATTACAGAGTAAAATTTAAATATACTAACAAGTATCGGTAGTCATCCTAATTATTTTTTAAAATAAACCATTCTAGAATATTCTCGAAAATTTCAACAAAAAATTTAAAATAAATTTAACTTAAAAATTAGCTAACATCGTGCTTGAATTTTTTAGAACAAAAAAATGAGTACTGCTGATGAACTAAAAGCAAAAGGTAACGCTGCCTTGCAAGCGGAAAAATTTGATGAGGCCATTAAGCACTACACCGAAGCCATTCAAATAGATTCCAACAACCACATTTTGTACAGCAACCGCTCTGCCGCGTACGCCAAAGTAAGCAAGTACGCTGAATCGCTTGAAGACGCCGAAAAAACCATCAATTTGAAAAGTGACTGGCCAAAGGGCTATTCCCGAAAAGGCGCAGCCCTGGAGCTGTTGGGCAGACATGACGAGGCTTTAAAAACCTACGAACAAGGTCTACAATTCGACCCGAACAACCAGTTACTGAAGGACGCCTTAAAAAACTGCAAAGATAATTTGGAGACTCCGCTAGGCTTTGGCGGAAGTGGTGGCATGAATCCATTCGCTGACCCAAAATTTTTGGCCAATTTAGCCATGAACCCAAAAACCAGAGGTCTTCTGAGCGACCCAGAAGTTCAAAATTTACTCAAGGATTTGCAAAAGAATCCGAATGACATCGCGTAAATTTTTATTCTTATTTTTTTAATTTTCGATAAAAAATAAATGGCTAATTTAAAATTAAAGTAAGCTGTTGAATAATCCGAAGGCCTCACAGCTTTTGGGCGCCATGTTCGGTGGAATGGGTGGCGGAGGCATGTTTGATAATGAAGAAATGCAGACAGAAGAATCTAGACCAACACCGGTTCCTGAGGAAAAAAAGCCTGAGCCAAAGCCCGAGCCAAAAGATGACCGAACGCCGGAACAACGTGAAGCGGCCACCGAAAAAGACTTGGGAAATGAGGCATACAAGAAAAAAGACTTTGAAGCTGCTTTAAAGCACTACGATCGGGCATCTGAACTAGAACCCACAAATATTACATACATGACAAACAAAGCTGGTAAAATTTTCTAAAAAATTTTATTTTTATTTAATTTTTTTATTTCAAAAATTTTATTTTAATTTTTACTTTTTGTTATGCCATCTTAATTTTTTTAATATCCAAAAATTTTATTTTTTTTTTTAATTTTTTCATACCATTTTAATTTTTTTGATTTCAAAAATTTAATTTCAATTTTAACTTTTTGTTTTGCCATCTTAATTTTTTATTTTCCAAAAATTTTATCTTTATTTAAATTTATTTTTTGCTATTTTTAGTTTGATAATTTCTAAAATTTATTTTTATTTAACTTTTTTTGTGCCATTTTAATTATTTTATAATTAATTTCAAAAATTTGATTTTTATTCAAAATTTTTGAAATATTTATTAATATTTATTATTATTAAATTATTATTTATTATTATTAAATTTTTATTTTAAAGCTGTTTATTTTGAGCAAAATGAGCTGACCATGTGTATACAGTTGTGTGAGAAAGCGATTGAAGTTGGTCGCGAAAACAAAGCTGATTTCACTTTAATAGCCAAGTATTTTTAATTAAATTAAAAAAAAATAAAATTTTTTAACAAATTTTTTAAAAGGGCATATGCCAGAATAGGAAATGCTTATTATAAACAAAAAGATTTAAAAAATGCTTTAAAATACTACAATCATTCTCTATCGGAGCATCGTAATCCAGATATTTTGAAAAAAAAGCAACAGGTCGAAAAAGAGATTAAGGAAGAAGAATTGCGCGCTTATGTTGATCCGGCAGAGGCAGAGAAAGAGAAAAATCTTGGTAACGAGGCATTCAAAAAAGGAGACTTTCCAACTGCCATGAAACATTACAATGAGGCCATCAAGCGAAATCCAAATGATGCAAAGCTGTTCCGAAATCGTGCTCTGTCATACTCGAAGCTAATGGAATTCCAGTTGGCTTTGAATGACTGTGACCAAGCGATCAAGCTAGACCCCAGCTTTGTCAAAGCCTATGTTCAAAAAGGCGCGATTCTAATGCTGATGAAAGAACAAGCTAAAGCCATGTCTGCATACGCCAAAGCTATTGAGCTAGATCCTGATTGTCAAGAAGCTATTGAAGGATATAGATCTTGTGCCATTAGCTCGGATCCAGAAGAGACTAGGAAGCGAGCAATGCAAGATCCTGAGGTTCAACAAATTTTGGGTGATCCTGCTATGCGTTTGATTTTGGAACAAATGCAGACCGATCGACATGCTGCACAAGACCATTTGAAAAACCCGGCAATTAAAGCAAAAATTCAAAAGTTAATCGAAGCTGGTCTAATCCAAGTTCGATAGGCGATTTTCTAAGAGCATCACCTGTCAAATTTGAATTGATTTTTTTTAGTTTTTGTCCTTAACTTTAAAAATTCAGCTTCAAATATTCTTCAAAAGTTATTTGTTCAAAGTTTATTTATAAATCGAATTTTTTAAATAACCAAATATTTTAATAAAAAGTCAGTCATTGGATTTATTTACTAGTTATTAATAGAATATATATTGAACAAATTAAAATTTAATTTTTATGTTAAAAAAATTAGTTTGATCGAAGTTTTGTAGGCAAGCTTGTAGTTTAGATTGTTTTGGTAGCTAAAGAAGCATTACAATGCAAAAGAATTTAAAAATTTTCCATTTAAGCTGTTTTTTTGTATCTAGAATCCAATACTTAGAAACAGTAACCAAACTTCTCAAAAGAGCTTTATTGAGGTTTGCTTTATTAAATTTTTACTCTAACAAAAAAAACTAATAGGTGATTTTTAGCTAGTTTTACATCTTATTAAAACAAATTTTCCCAAAATACAAAATCTTGGTTTCGGAATCTATTTAGAGGAAGTCTCACTGGTATTAAAATCATTTTTCTTTAAATATAAATGATATATTGTTTTATATTAGTTCTTAAATTTTTATATTAGCCACTTTATTTATTTATTTTTTAAAAATATAGTTAGGGAAAGACTTTTAAAATTAAAAAAAAAAGAAATACATATCGAAATTTTTGCATGTATTGTTGGCATTTTTGAATAAAATGAAAAATATTTTGATTGGATCAATAGAAATCATTATTCTAACAAAAATATATATTGACCATTAGAAATGTAAGAATAAAAAAAAAAGTTAATTGACCCTAGCAACAAACCCAAAGCCAAGTGCCGATTTTAGTTGCCGACGATTCTATCCTTTTCTCGTCTAATTAATTGTCAAAAAATTTTAAGATTTTCCCTTTTGAAGGATTCTACATGGATATTCCCCCTTTAAATTTTCCCCCTCCAAATTTTCCCCTTTTAAAATTTCCCCATTAAAGATTTTCCCCCTTATTAATTTTCCCTCTTTATTGATTTCCCCTATAAAAAAATTCCCCTTTTATAATTAATCAAATAATTTATCATTTTTAAACATTTTTGAGTAATTTAATTGAAAAAAAGCGAAAAATAATAAAATGATCTAATTAAAAAACACTTTATAGTTTTACGAATATGCTAAAAAAAGTTTAAAAAGCGACATATTTATCTTCAATAATTCCTGATAAACACCTTTGTGCTAATTCAATTAATTAATATTTTCTCGTAAAAATTTAAGTAAATTCGATAATTTCATTTTTTATAATTTATATTTATTTTAAAATTCAAATTTGAAATTTTTAATTTTTTGTTTACAAATTTAACTTTTACCATTTTAAAAATTTAAGAATATAATCAAATAATATATTTTTTTGTCTGTTTTTTCAAAAATCAAATTAAATATTGTGACCAGTAAAATTTTTTCTAAAGAAGATTTTAAAAAATAATATTGTTCATAGAATTAAATTTTTAAAAAGGGGAATTTCAGTAAAGGGGAAAATAAAAAAAGGGGAAAAAATTTACGGGGGAAAAAATAAAGGGGGAGAAAAAAAAAAGGGGAAAAATTTACGGGGGAATTTTTACGGGGGGAAATTTTAGAGGGGGAAAATTCATAAAATACCCTTTTGAAGTGTTCATTTTCAAAGACTCTAGATCGATTTTTTTAATAAATTAAAAAACCAAAAATGCACAAATATCTCGATATGAATAGCATATTACAATAGAAAGATGTTCACTTTATTAATTTAACAGGACAAATTTTAGCGGATTCTTTACAGCAAAATTAATTAAGCAAAGTAAATTAAGCATAAATTAAAATTAGCAAAAAAACTATCTCAGCATAGAATCATTTTAGCCTGAAATCAGAGTCGTTTAAAAAAGTCAAAAGTCTCAAGTCTAGCTCAGTTTTTTTTTCTTATATCCAAGTCAAAGACTTTTTTCAATTTTTTTTTCAAAAGTTCAAGTATAAGAATTTTAAAGTGCACTCGCTTTATAACGAATACACATTTTTAAAACTTTCCTTTATCGGAAATCTCAAATTCAACTCCTTAGCATCTTATATTTTTGAGTCTTTGTTTAAATCCAATCAATTTAATATCCAGAATAGAATTATGTCCTTTGGGCGAGACATAGATATTCTTGAATCTTATTTTGGGAAAAGTATAGCAAAGTAAAATTTTTGATCAAATTTCAAGCGCTCAATTTTGCTCAAACATTTTTAAATGCGCGATTAAATTTCATTGCATTTTTAGAAATTACAATCCTTTTTCAAAAGTTTACAAATAAAGCTTTGAAATGTTAAAAAATCAGTTAAAAATCTTCGATGAAATTTGATTGCGCATCTAAAAATTTTTGAGCAAGATTGAGCGCTTGAAATTTGATCAAGAATTTTACTTTACTAAAAATATACGCTTTATTATGAATAATTCACAACAACTTCAATTAGATTTAAAAAAAGTCTAATCTCCAATGAGGGGTTATCTGACTCTATACTATGTCTTAACAATTTACGATTCAAATTTTATAAAAATATTTTAAGAGACTTAATCAGAACTTTCTGAGATAGGATGTCTTCAGCCGCCTTGGTACATATTTTAATTTAGCATATATTTGATTTTTTTCTTTTATTTCTTTTTTTTTTATATATAAATTATGTTATATGTGATTATTATTTAAAATCATTTTATTTTATTCTTTTAATTTTTACTTCTCCTCAAAGGAGGTTAATTTAAGCAAATAAATAAATAATGAACATTACATCATTTCCTTGATATCTCAAGGAGCTGTGGGAAATTTATAATAGGAGGTGATCTCAACGCGAGGACAAAAAGTTGAGGTTGTTTGAGAGAAAATGAGAATGGTTTTATCATTGAGAAAATTCTAACAAGCTCAGCCTCACTGAAATTAATGATAAGACTCCAGCATAAAATAAATTTAAAACTTTGTACTGAAAAGTTTTTTAAGTCTAGCCTTCCAAAGAATATTGTTACATTATTTAAGGAACAAAGGAAAATAAGAAGACTTTTCCAAAAATCAAAACGTCCTTTTTAGACTCCTTTCCATTTTAATAGCGTGCGCTATTAAATAAAAGAGAGAGAGAGGTAGAGAAAAGAACATTTCTTCTCTACTTCTTTATTTTAAAACTAAAACTAAAAATACTAGCAATATTAATCCAGTAAAGCCCCAGAAGACCGGAGTCTGCTGGAGGAGGTGTTACACCATAATTTAAAGAATTGTACATTTGCAAAAAAAAAGACATGAAATTAAAAAATGGGACTGAAAAATTTTGAAAATTTTTAAAAAACCAAAAAAAAATACTACCAATTCTTAATGATTATTTATTTTTGGTGAAAAAATATTTTCAGCCACTCAGTTATATTAAAATAGTTTAACTAATACAAGAATATTAATCATTCTCAAGAATCTTATTCGAACCTTTTGACTCATTTTGTCGGAATTATAGAGGATAACTTATATATTTTAAAGATAGATTTTAATTAATAAAAAATTAAAGTATTTAAAACCTTTATTATTTAACTCATATGTTGCTAACACATTCAACTTCTTTAATATTCTAGATTTATTGTATTAAGCTGTCTGGTAACTTTATTCGGTGGTATTTCTGGTGTTTAATTAAAATAAAATATAAAATTAATTTTTCAAATTTAATTTTGATATTTAAGTATGAATATTGAATATTTAAATCAGAGTTGTTTAAAAGTCACAAGTATCAAGTCGAGTCCAAGTCCGGATTTTTAATTTTATAATTTTATTATCTTCGACTTTAACTAGGCTGCCACATTAAGTACCTGGAACGGTAAAAAGTTCATGTTTTTCGGACTTTTTTTATGACTTGGACTTTATTTTGGGATTTTTAAACAACTCTGATTTAAATTGATCCATAATTTTAATTTAAATAAACCGAATAAATTTCATATTATTTTTACTAAAAAAAGCGATTTAAAAAATAAACTTTGTCCATCGTTATTAACCTTTTATTTAAAGAAAAATTAAAAAAAAAATCAATTATTAATTCCTAAAAACAAAAGCGAATATTAAAAATTCATATATTAGGTTCTAAACGAAAATAAAATCAATTTATAATTTTAAGATAATTTTTTTATGAAATAAATATTTACTTCTTAATCAAGCAAAAGACATTTGCTTTTAGAAAGCTTCTTAAGTTTTTTTTCAAATAAATATAAAAGAAAGTGAGGAAAGCTAGCGGAATTGAAAAAAGCATTTCACTCAAGTCTTCAACTATGGTACATACTTTATTATAGATGTAGCAAATATTCAGCCGCAATAAGTTATTTGAAGTTTTTTCGTATAACACAAATGAGCTGATAATTAGGTCAATTAATTTGAATATAATTATTGAAATTAGAAATAAAATCAAAATTTTTAGATTTTTTTGTAAATTATCTGTTTTTTTATCTATTGAATTTTCGATCAGATTTTGTTTCCTGCTTATCAAGTTTTTTACCTTGATAAAAACTGTTATTTCAATAACAGTGAAAAATAGCATAATAAAAACATCTTGAACCACAAAATTTATGATAAAAAAAGCAATAATCAATTTTGATGAATTAATTCCTTTGAAAAACCCAAAAACTGGAAACAAACTTATTGGTGCTTATGTGCAATGATATCCATTTGAAGTGTTACATTTACCAACCAAATGAATCAATCGAGTAACAAGGTACAAATTATTCACTATTTAATTATAAAACATCATTTTTTCTAGAAATATTTTTTTTATATTCGAATTGAGTATTTTAAGTAAAATATAAGAATTCAATGAATTTGTTGCCAAACCAAAAATGATTATAACATATGTAGCTTTGTCCATGTTGTTTATGATGTCTGATTTGTTGCTAAAATTTACTTTTAGATTTTCATTAGTGCGCTTAATCCATTCAATTCCTTGACTCAAAAAATACAGCTTGTTGTCAAAAAATAAATTGATTATTTTTATTCTGATCGATTCAAATACATTTATATCTATTGATTGTTTTAAAACATATATTTATAGTTCCTGCATATTTTTAAATATTACCATACTTTTTACCAAAATTCCTTTGTAAAAAAAGAATCCAAGCTTATTTACAGAAGCATTTACTTGTTGATTAGTGAAAGAAGCATCAAAACTTAGCTGATTAAATCGAGTGGCAGTTTTGGACAGTCCGTGAAATTTTAATTCATATGTTGAAGTTTTTCTGAAAATATACGGACATGTATTTAGAGAATATTTGACAGTGAATGTAAATTCAACAAGACTTATTCCATCAAATAGTCTTTTTTTAGAAATTAAAGGGCATTGGTGACAACCTTTGTCAAATTTTGAGCGGTAAAAATAAACTTCCACTTGCGTAAGCCTTTCATTTAAATTTTTAAATAGTAAAAATGAAGAATTAAATCCTTTGATAAAATAAAAATATAATTTTATTTGGTTTTGATTAGGTTTTAACAAAGAATCAATTCCTCTGAATGACAGAGTGTGGTCTAGTACAAGATTTTGACTGGGCCAAAATTCCAAAATTCTTTTCGAGCTATAATGGCTTAAATTAAAGCGAAAAAAACATATCTTTTGAAATGAATTGAAGTTTTGAAAAACCAAATTGCTTGAGTAATCCAATTTGGCATAATCTGATGATTTTGAACAGAGCTGATTATTTGAGTTGATCCATTTACCAAAAACTACATAAAAAATACTTAAACTGAACCAAAAAAGCATTTTAATTCAAATAATCTAAGAATAACTTAATAATATTTTTAAATCTATTATTAACTGTTTTATCTCTTTGACACCTAATTTGATTTAATTGAAACAAATATATATCTAAAAAAACTTTTTTTCAATAATTAATTAAGACCTTCTAAAGCTGATTCCGACAAGATGAATTTATTGGTGTTATACAAAAAGGAAATTTTTGAGCTAGACAATATTCACTTTTCTCAAAATCTCAAACAACTTAAGCCAAGATGAGTCCATCAGACCAGAACAAGTTAAAAAAACTGGAGGAAAGGGAAAAGTTTACCTTCCTTTCTGTAGTTTTCGTAACTTAGAATCAGCTCAAGGAAATCTAGCTATGACTTTTGCCGTTAACGATTGAACCTGTAAGCGGGCCACAGAGAATTTGCCTGGCGATGTCATTTGGTATCAATGTACAAAATGTACATTTCGTTTAAAGCTTTATAGTTTTAACGACCCTATCCTTATTGAAATGACAGACGAGGTTCATGATCATTCAAAATGGGAAAAGCAAAAGACGAATTATGTCATCAGAGAGCCAGCGAGAAGTAAAATCATTGAATACGAAAAAATGAGTAAGTAAATCTTTTAAATTTCTAAGATTAAACATTCATTAATTTTTATTTTTTCAGATCTGAAACCATCAGCAATTCTAGACATGCTAGATAAACAAAAAATCGAATGTTCGAGCAAAAAACAACTGAACAATTTTCTAGCAAACTATCGTCGTAATGAATATTCAAAACATTAATTTAATCAATGTTATTCAAGTTAATCGAGACGAATGGGAGCTTAGCACTCGCAGCTGCGAAATTGGCTTAAGAATTATAAATGTGATCATGTTATTGCAGTCTGTTCTCGGCTAAGTAAGTTTTTACTCACCTAACAATTCTCTAAAACTTTTACTAAATTTTATTTTAAGAACTTTTTCATATCAAAGAAATAGCAATGAACATTCCACTTGAAAGAAAGGACCGTCCAGGTCGCCCTAAAGCTACAACCAATGCCTTAACTCGTCAGCCAAATGAAACTCAAAACGTGAATGTTTTGTGTTTCAGCGTATCTGAAGAATCAGATTCGGGCGATCCGCCTGTACAATAGCCAATATCAAAAAAAATTCGTCTTGAAGAGACCCTTACCGTTACTCCACAACCCCAAGTTAAAAAAAAAACGCGGTAGACCAGTTGGATCAAACAAACAAAAAAAAAAGTAAGTTCTAATTTGATACAAATTGTATTACTTTTTTTATTTATGTACCTTTTTTATTATAATAGAAATAAAAAAATACATTTGTTCCTTAGTTCAGTAATTTTGTTTTTTATTTCAATATTAATAACATAATTGATAATTACATGCCATAAAAAATACTTAAACTGAACCAAAAAAGCATTTCAATTCAAATAATCTAAGAATAAAAACTTAATAATATTTTTAAATCTATTATTAATTAAAATTTTTATATTGTTTACTAGATAATAAGATTTTTGAATAAACAAATTAAAAAAAATGTATTCATAATTAATTATACCAGCAATCCAAATACGAGTTTCTAATTTTATTTAAAAAAACCCAAACATTTTCGTAATTTATTGTAATCTGTTTGTTACGAGAACTTTTAAATATACCCAATTAATTTTTTTTTTTCAAAATAAAAAAACAAGGTAATCAAATATGATTTAAAATTTGGAATAAGATTTAAACTTTGAACCCAAGTAAACATAGCCAAAATTTTAATCGAAAATATTAAGAAAATTTCTTAATTCATAAAATATAGTCAAACAATTTTTTTACACTAAGTCAATCTTAGCCTTGACCCTACGGACTTTACTGTTTTAGGCTATCATTCAGTAAATTTAATTGTAAAAATATGAAAAATCAAATTTTTCTTTAAAAATATCATATTTTGTTCCTATTAATTTAACCATACTATGAAAAACACGCTTTATTTTTTTAATCAATGGCATAGACACCATAATTTTTTATTACTCTATTTTCCTCATCTAAAAAATATCATCTTTCTTAACACTCAAAAACCGGATTTTTTTTTATACGTTAATTACTGAAGGGGTCCAAAAAACCCCTAAATTAAATTATGCCTTTAAACATGCATTAATTACCATAATTATACAAAATATTTAATAAAATATTTACTGAATGTAAAAATATATATCTTAATTTATTTTTCTTTGATAATATCTTTGACATTTAGGGCATAATACACCTCTTGCATAAAGGATACCGATAAAGGATAATATGTCTTCTTTTCTAAACGAAAGATTAGGATCCACATCCTTCGAGTGACAATTGGTACAGTTGAGTATTAAATTTAGCATTGATATGTCAAAAATCATAAAAAATGCAGACAGTTTTGACTCATTTATTTGACGTGTAGCATAACTTGCTGGACCAGCTTTTTCATTAAAACTTATCTTTTTTCTTAGACTTGTCTCTTCTCCGTCATTCAATCTTACCCATATTGTTCCATTTTTCGAAGTTTTATCAATTTTAGTTTCTTCTTCTTCAGGTTCTTCATTATCTGAGCCTTCATCTGAGTCGTCATTTTCAGAAAAAGGGATATTTATTATCTCCATTTCTTCTTCAAAATAATAATCATCATTATTCTCATAAGAGCTTCTAAGGCAGCTTTTCTTTGTGACATGATTTCAAAATTTTTTTTTAATTATAGGAATAAATTGATATTATATAGAGTTTGAAGTTAAATGCACAATTAGCCGTGTCTTTAGTTTATTTTACAAAAAAAAAGACAATATTAATTGAGGGTCCAAAAAACCCCTCTCCGGGTTTAACGTATACTTTTTTTTATTAGCATGAAAATAAAATTATTTTGTATCCAAAATTAAATATTTATAATATTTTTTTTATTTTAATTTTGATGGAAAAATAAAATTTTCAAAAAAGATAAAATTTTTGGAACAATAACCAAAAGAAGTACCAAAAAGGGTCGAAAAAACCCCTCCGGTTTTTGAGTGTTAAACAACAATCTAAATTTAAATAAATTTTGATATGTTATCATAGATCCAAAATAAAGATTTAAGTATCTTGGCGCTATATATATTTCAGATAGTTCAAATTTAAAAATTAATAATTTAGATATTTATTTTAATTTTAATTTAGCTTCTCTGTCATTAACATTATAAAATGTTCAGCTTTAATTTTGCCTGAAATTAAAATCAAACTGAATTCTAGAAATAGAAGTTTTAGAAATTCGCTTTCTTATAAATTTGAATTAATTGTATAAATTACGTAAAAGCTTGGAAAATTCCAGTAAAATCAAATAGTTCGGAATGGATCTTAGTCCTTTCTTTCAGTCAAATGTACTTTAAAAAATAAAAATAAATAGAATAAGAGAAATAAAATATCAGATAAAAATAAATGCTTTAAAAAATGATTTAATTTAGAATAGCCGCTATTCTTTTAGTCACATAAAAAATAACGGCGTTATTTTTATGACCCTACTTTCTAAAATTAAAGAAAAAATTAATTATATTTTAGTTGCTTTTTAAAAAAAAAATAGAGTTTTTTTACAAAAATTTATTTGAAATTTCAAAAATCTTAACAAAAATAAATTATCGTAACGGGAACAAATTTTAACAAATTTTGAGTTTTTATACATTAACGAAGCTTAATTTAAATTATTTTAAATATTTTAAAGAAAAATAACTTTTTTAAACAAATTTTTAATTTTTAATTTTTACATTTTGCACATAAAAATTCCATAGTTTTATCTTTTTTTATTCTCTATTGGTAAACAATTATAGCACGACCAACTGGTACAATTTTCACATGTTAGCCAACTATTTTTGCTAGAATTACCTAAATCGAAGTTAATTTTACAAATAAAACAAATTATAGAATTATCAACTATTTCGTTTTGCTTTTTTTTATTAACACTCCTAAATGTTAGACTTTCTAAATTCTCGTTTTTTTTATCAATTTTTTTTCTTTTTTTACTGTTTTTTTCTTCAGTTTGTGCACGTGCGTCATCTTCAGTTAAAGAGTGAGCATAGTCTCTTTTCAATTTTTTTCTCTTTTCATTTAATTTTTTATTTTGAGAAAAAGTTTCTTTTAAGAAATTAATTAATTTCGGGTAAATGGGTTAAACAGGTGAATTTGCCGGTTAACCGGGTGAATTTGCGGGCTAACCGGGTGAGTTTTTGGCATAAATAGGTGATACCCCATTAACCCCTTTGCCCCTGAAATTCACACCAAAAAAGAACTCGTGTTATTTTTTATCAATCTTATTCAAATTTTAGGGTGACGTTCTTGATTCTCTTTGGAACTTATAGGCTAAATAGGTAATTTGGAATAAATAAAATTCACCAGCTTTGACCAATTCTCCCAAATACATAATTTGTTCCAAAATCACCCCTTTTGACAAAATTAATTTTTGAGTCTAAATTTGGAGGCTAAGATAAAACAATCAATGAAAAAAGGATCGTTTTTTATTAATTTTGGCTCCTGAAAAATATAAAAAATATAAAATCTTAGGAAAATTTATTAGTTTTCAGCTAGAAAAAAACGAAATTTAAAAGTTGTCACCCCATTCACACATTAAATAATTGCCCCATCTTACTATATATATTTTAATATACAAAAAGAGTTTATCTTTAAATTAAACTTGAATACAAATTAAAAAAAGTGCTATATTGTGTATGCCGCTGGGTGGGTTTTTTTCCTTACAATGAGACAGAGAAGTGAATCAAACTATCTTAATGTTTAACTTATGCGAGTATGTGGGCGCCTTTTCCTTAATAGCTTAATAAATCCCTATGAGACTTATGCAGCCCCGTATGGATGACTTTTTCGGCCAGAGCCTAGAACCAATCAGTTGGTTCTGTTTAAAGTCTGTTGATCACCAACCGACTTGAACTAACTTTTCCAGTTGGTTCCGATTATGGAGTCACCTTTTCGGCAGCTCTTCGAAGCAGTAAGTCTACTACTTCTATCTTTTGATATTTATTAAAATATCCAAAAGATTCGAGTTCTTCTTCAGAACTCTGAATGACTTAAATAATATATTATATTTAAATATAATATAAACTTTTGAAATAAAATTATTTCTAAATTTTGGACTTTCATTAGTTGATCCACATTACTAGATTTTGCATTTTAAATTTTGGATGTTCAATGTTCAAATGCATTTACTTTGTTTGATTTAATATTTTTGAATCACAAAAAATTGTTTTAAGTTTTCTTTTTCTCTTTATTGCTAACTAAAATGTCACATGACCATCTCACATTCATTATCATTGTTACACGACGAAAAGAACATCTTTCTTTTTTTAGTTTTTTTCTATTTTTAAATGAATTCTTTTTAAATTAAAATAAACAAAGCTTTTTCGAATGTATAAAAATATAAAAAATAGAATATTAAAAACAATACCTTCTTCCTATTCTTATCTGATTATACATTCAAAGTGAAAAAATGCACATATAATATCTTGTCAGTCAAAATAGATAATTCAATAAATTAAAGAATAATAATCTTTCATTTAGAAATTTGTCAACAATCAAAATGATTTTTTCAAATATTTTTGTTTTTGAATCATTCTTTAATAATTTGACAACAATCAGTTTGAATTTTACTCTTTAATTAATTTAATTTTAAATTTTACAAATCCTAAAAATTATTCTTCCGAATATTAAGATTCGATTAGCAATGTTCTGGTTTGTTAATTTTCCTTCGCAAGAAAGAAATGTAAGAGTCAAAAAAATTTATTTAAAAATCTAACTAAGTAATTCGTCTTAAAATATAAATTATCTTTTAATCATAATAATATTTTAAAATAGTAATTTTAAACCTAAAAGGTTTAAAAATATTAAAAGAAAAAAATTAACAAAATCTTTTTGAGATGAATTGAAAGATTCATTGTTGCATCCATCGGTTCGACAGCATTCTAGACCTGAATTATCAGTAGATGATTCGGTACAAGTTTTCTCACATGCTCTGTTAACAGTCACTTTTGAAAAAGACCAATCATCATTATTAAAATTCTCTCCAGAACCATATAATGAACAAAATGTTTCATCCGCTGCGCATTCCTTTAGGTCATTTGATTTAACTGTTAAACAGTTTTGGCAAACGTAACATCTCAATGCATTAGCACTGAATATTTGAAGTCCTATTAAATATAAACTTAAGACAATTTTGGCTGACAAAAAGAACATTATCTTTCTTTTTTAAGCTTATTTCTATTTTTAAAATGAATTTTTTTTAAATGAAAATAAACGAAAGTTTTTCGAATGTTTAAATAGCATGAATTAGACTATTAAATAAAATTACTTCTTCTGATTCTTATCTGATTATTCATTCAAAGTAAAAAAATGCACAATATCTTTTGAGTTAAATTAAAATAGCTAAGTAAATTAAGAAATAATTATCAATCATTTAGAAATTAGGCAACAATCACTTTGAATTCTTTTATTCTCTTTTATTTGAATCATTTTTTTTTAATTTGACAAAAATCTGGTTAAATTTTTTCTTATTTATTCATTTAATTTTAAATTTTAGTAATTCCAAAAATTATTCCTCCGGGTATTATTATAAAAAAATTTTATTTTATTCACTAATTTTTAGAAAAGACAGCACCTCAAGTTCTCACTTACAGCTTCGAATCGAAGGCTTAAAGGTTTAAATCTTTGTTTTAAAGGTCCAATACAGACCCACAATAAGATAAAGAAAGAATCGCATCAGCCAAAAAAATTTAAAATCTGAAAAATGATCTTTTCTTTAATTTTTCATTGCGGCTAGAAACTATTTTCTATGTTCAATTATCAATTTAAAAGATTAATAATATATTTTTATAAGAAAACAATCAGTTATAAAATCAGAAATTTGCTGAAGATAATAATATTAAAATTGTTAATAATTGTCCCATTTTCTACGCTTGCTCAAAGGAAGGCGCTAATCTCTTTTTTCAGTACCTTTAAAAAAATAAAAGTCTTTGGCTCGGACTTTTGAAAAAAGAAAAAAAGTCCGGACTTGCACTTGACTCGAGGCCTGTGACTTTTAAACAACTCTGATCTAAAAAAGAAAAAAAAAAATTAATCATAAAATAAATTTTATTAAACTTTTAGATAAACAAAATTTTTTTATAATTTTTGAGAACCTTAATTAATTTATTAAAAAAAAAAAACTTTCAAAATGTATTGAGAGGCCTAATTAAATTTAAATAATTAATTTCAAAAGAATTTTTGGAGAAAAAAAATAATCAAATTTAAATTATTTTATTAACTTGAATAAAACAGCCTAATTGCCTTCATACATTCTTAAGACATTGATTTGAGTCTTTAGATCGATTGCTTCATTAAAATTTAGATCAATTCTAGACGGATAGACACTCTTCAAGCAGGAATTAGAATCGACTAGTCTAACTTGTTGAACTAAAATTGTGTGTCTTAACTTTTGTTCATCGCTTTGATCTATTTTTAAATATTCGACTTGCTCACTCAGATCAAGTTTAGACACAACTCCTGCCTCAAACATTCCAATAATTAGTTTTTCCATTACTTTTTTACAAGAATCTATAGAATCAGAGCTTGTGATTTCGACCAAAATCTCTTTGGTGCTTGGAGACACGCGGGTTTTGTCAGCATTTGTCAAAGGTGGAAGGGAAATAATTGCTTCTGAGTCTTCTAAATTAGCGAATTTGTTTTGCTTTTCTATCAATGTTAGATATTTATAGATTCCTGACAACTGATTGCGTTTTTTTGCTTTGCGTTCAGCTTCAGCTTCGTCCAGCAACTTGAAAAAAAATTCACTTGCCTGAATTGGATACTTTCTCCCCAATGGAACCAACTACAAAAATTTAATTCAACTATTAGAAAAAATTAACTTTTAAAAAACCTCTATTTTAGTTGGATCTTCAGCCATATAACACAATTTATCCTTAATTTTTTGCAAATCATGAGTGGCTATTGTGGCCAGAGTTCGCTTTTGACAATCTTCTTCATGCAATTTTGTCTTTAAAAAATTTTGATTTTATTCAAAACAAAAATCTTTTAAATTACTTGTAGGCTTAGGAATTTTTTTAAATTTCCAGCAGTCTCTAGGTCAATGGAGCGAAATATGGCGCAGAGAATAAACGGTCTCACATCATTTACCGAGTCACTAATTCTAATTTATTTGCAGATAAATTGTTGGTCCTGACAATGGTACACTTTTATCAGATCATATTCAGTGACTTGGTCTTGTTGTTTTTCTTTTTTTGAGCTTTGGTCTTGTCTTGGGATTTTTTTTTCAATTCTTCCGCATAAATCCGTTCTAAATATTCAATGATAGGCTTCATTTTATTCTGGTCGACCAATTTTTTGAGTCTGTTGTCCTTTAGTTTATTTTCTTTGAGAAGTAAATCTTTTAGCTTAATGCATTGGCACAAGTTAGCTGGAACTTGTTTAATATTATTGTTTTCTAAATTAAAGAGCTTGAGAGATGCGAGTTGGACTAGGTTTTCTGACAGTTCTTCTAATTGATTGAATGAAGAATTCAATTCAGCCAAATGCTCAAGTTTTTCCGAGCCTAAATCATCCGGCAGCGATTTAAAGCTGTTTCTGCTAATTTTTAAAACTGCAAGTTTTGACAGCTTATTCAAAGGGAACAAGGAAGTTAACTGATTTCCGCTTAGATTTACAGTGAATAATTCAGTTAAATTGCCTTAATTGCCTAGTTAAATCGCCGAAAAAACCATCAATTTGAAAAGCGACTGGCCAAAGGGCTATTCCCGAAAAGGCGCAGCCTTGGAGCTGTTGGGCAGACATGACGAGGCTTTAAAAACCTACGAACAAGGTCTACAATTCGACCCGAACAACCAGTTACTGAAGGACGCCTTAAAAAACTGCAAAAATAATTTGGAGACTCCGCTAGGCTTTGGTGGAAGTGGGGGCATGAATCCATTCGCTGACCCAAAATTTTTGGCCAATTTAGCCATGAACCCTAAAACCAGAGGTCTTCTGAGCGACCCAGAAGTTCAAAATTTACTCAAGGATTTGCAAAAGAATCCTAATGACATCGCGTAAATTTTTATTCTTATTTTTTTAATTTTAGATAAAAAATAAATGGCTAATTTAAAATTAAAGTAAGCTGTTGAATAATCCGAAGGCCTCACAGCTTTTGGGCGCCATGTTCGGTGGAATGGGTGGCGGAGGCATGTTTGATAATGAAGAAATGCAGACAGAAGAATCTAGACCAACACCGGTGCCTGAGGAAAAAAAGCCTGAGCCAAAGCCCGAGCCAAAAGATGACCGAACGCCGGAACAACGTGAAGTGGCCAAGGAAAAAGACTTGGGAAATGAGGCATACAAGAAAAAAGACTTTGAAGCTGCTTTAAAGCACTACGATCGGGCCTCTGAACTAGAACCCACAAATATCACATACATGACAAACAAAGCTGGTAAAAATTTTTAAAAAATTTTATTTTTATTTAAATTTTTTTATTTCAAAAATTTTATTTTAATTTTTACTTTTTGTTATGCCATCTTAAATTTTTAATATCCAAAAATTTTATTTTTTTTTAAATTTATTTTTTACTATTTTTAGTTTGATAACTTCTAAAATTTATTTTAATTTTAACTTTTATTATGCCATCTTGAATTCAATCGTTTCAATTCAGAAAAATTTGAATATCTTTTTTACTTTAAGGAATAATTTAGTTCTGTAAAATGCTTAATGTTTAAGCATTTTTGCTTAATCCGAAAATATTTATCTGCAAAAACTCTGCAATGTACTTGCACACTTTTATTTATTTTATTTATTTAAAAAATAATTTAGGGGAGGACCCCTGGGCACGTCCGAATGGTTCTAGACCTTCGTTTAAGCCCTCATGAAAATCTATGCTAGTATAAAAATTGACTGATTACAAAAGTATTAAAAAGGAACTTGGTGGAACTTGGTACTTGCACACTTGATTAGAATACTTTTAAATAACGTGCAAAATGCAGAAAATTGCAGAGTATTTTGCTGACCTAGTTTACTGCATTAAGCAAATTTGCTTATAATTAAGCATTTTATAGAACTAAATTTTCTCTTTTAGTAAAAAAGTTTTTCTGAATTGAAATGATCGAATTGAAACAAACTTCACAACCCCTTTTATTTTCAAGAAAGAACAATACTCTATTTGCATTGAAATTTGGACCTTTTACTTAACAAATGAATTTGCAACGATTTTTTTTTAGCTAAGAAATATATAATGCATTTTTTTCTTTCACAAACAGTTCACTATACAATTATACAATTAATTTCTGGCCAGAATTTCATTTCAAGTTAAGTAAAAGATCCAATAAGGGAGATATTTAAAAAAATTCAAAACTTGTAAAAGCACACGTAGGCCAAAGAAACACTATAATTTATTTCATTCTTCTCGAATAAGTAACTGCAAGCATGTCGAATCCTGACCCCTTCGAGTTATTAAAATCGAAAAAATGGCCATCAATCACTAGAGCGCCACAGCAATGCGTGAAGGATCATCGTGACTGGATTAAGAGGCTAACAGAGGAGGTCTTGGGATTAAAGAGCGAGGTTGAGAGCCTAAAAACAATGTGCTCCAATAACGAAACTACTATCAACGAGCTGAACAAAACAAAACACCATAACGGCGTTACGAGAGGAACTCGCCATGTCTTCATCGTCTCTTAAAAATGATCTTGAAGGTAACATCAAGAAAGAAGCAGAAGATGCTGCCAAGAACGTCACTTTGGCCGAAGTGCTAAAGCGTGGATTGAACACCAAAAGTTCGGACTTTGAGATCAATTACGCTCTTGGGAACAGTAAATTGATATGAGAGAAAGAGAAAAGAGCGAATAACATCATGATTTTCGGCCTCAAGTGCGACAATGACAAGCAACCTGACTGTCAAGTCAATGACTTAGTTGGTGTCTTGAGTGTGAACTCGTGTCAGGTCAAGCGAATAGTAAGATTTGCTGCTAAGAACTCGAACCAGACACGCCCTCCACCGGTCCTGTCGAGTTTGACAGTCCCAGCACCCGCGAGATTGAACTTAAATCAACACGTTCACTCAAAACTCATGAGCGATTCGTCGGTGTACAAGTGGCGCCCCACCTGACGCTCAGTGAACGCCTCGGCCTCAAACTTGAACACAACGCATGCGTCGAGTTAAACAGCAAACTAACAAACCTGCGGATAGTCCATTTGAGTGGCGTGTGCGCAGTGACGAGAAGACCAAGATTGATAAAAAAACAAAGCGCTTTTACAAAATCAGCATAAGGGCCGAACCGTCAACCAACCATATTGTTACTAACCATCTAACCAAGCCACAGTCCATTGATTTAGAGCACTGACATTTGTTCTGCAAGCTGCAAACAAAAGAGATCATTGCCTCATTTGATCTCGATGAATCAGTAGAACAAAACAGATCCGAAACAATCAAAAAAACAGTCAGCAAAGCATTGAACAACTCAACCGACGCAACTTCCCTTAAGAATTTGAGCGACTCAGCTGTCTCCATTCGATCCGGAACGACCGTAGTATCAGTCAACAAGGTCTTGACCGACTCAACCGACTATAGTCGAACAGGAGCAACCAAAGCAGAAGTCAACAAGGCGTTGACAGACTTAACCGACTACAGTCGACCAGGAGCAACCAAAGCAGAAGCCTCAACTGACTCCAGTCGACCTGAAGCAACCAAAGAAAGAGTCAACAAGACCCTGACAAATTCAACTGACCCCAGTCGATTCGGAACGACCGAAGCAGCAATAATCTTATATGTATCTCTAGGAATAAACAGCAACACTTATTATCAGGAAGTAAACAAATTTTTAACATTAATACTAAAGGATCTTAACCTGATCATAGATAGCTGGTGTTACTCTTATGTTTCTTTTCCAATTCAGACAAACCTTTTTGACTGTGGTATTTTCATTTGTCTTTTTTTTCGATATTTTATCCATAGCGCCCAATTGTCCTTTAAACAGGATCAATTAGATGCCCTTCGTAAGCTTATTTTTCATGAAATTATCTCTAAAAGTCTTCTCTCTATTAATGGAATCGATAATTTATTTACTACCTCATATTCTTAATGACTTGATACAGAAAAATTAAACCAATCATCAAGATTAATTGGTTCCGACTTTGTCAACGATCTTATAGGAGTAACTAAAGCGACAGGAAATTTTTCTATTCTCCATTTCAATGTTAACAGATTTTTTAATAAAAAAGACCAAATATTCTCAGTCCTTTACTTAAGAATAATTGATATAATAATGCTCAATGAAACATTTCTTAATGAATTTATCCATCCTTTATCCTCTCTTAAGCATTCTTTCTACAATATCATACGTTTCGATAGGGAAAATGAAGAAGGTGGAAGTGTTCTCGTCTATGTTCGATACGAATACACTAAAAGGAAAACAAAAATTTTACCAACAATTGAAGGTATTTATCTTCAAATTTATTAAAAAAAATATGCTTTAATTTTCTCTCATGCTATAAAGCCCCAAACATACATTAATGATAGTGATTATCTAGATAAAATTGGAAATTTCCTCTTATTCATAAACATCGAAGATCCCCTTTTTCTTATTGGAGATTTTAATATAGATTCTTTAAAAAAAATGAAATCTTTAATGTTTTCTTTCAAGTTATGGACTAAAAAACTTCGTTTTATGTCCAACTGGAGTCACAACAAATTTTTTTTAAAAAGAAAATAAATTCATAACAAGTACTTTGGCCTAATTTGTCTGAGTAGCAATTAGAAATTTTACACCAAATCTTTTCATAAATTTACTGAATTTTTGAAACAAGTATTCGTTTATATTAATTTAACTATACCAAACTGTTTCTAATTTTTAAATAGTTTGAGTAAAAATATCAAAAAAATTACTTGTTTCAATTCTTATTGATTATTTATTAAATTTTCAGTGAGTCAGTTAAATTAATAAAAGAATTTTTGTCATTTCCAAAAAATCTGAAAATTATTTTTATAGTAATAATCAATCACTTTTAATTTGTTTTAAAAATTTTCATTTGAATTATGCGTTTAATTAAAAATTTATAAATTCTCAAAAATTGTTCCTTCAAATGTTAATTAAAAAGTTTCTTTTTATTCATTGATTGTGAGCACTAAAATTCATTTAAAGACTTGATATTTTAATTGAAAAAAATCTAAAAAAGCTTAGTCTTTTTTTTCACTAATTTATTTTCAGCTGTATAAATTAATTTATATAATAATATTTTATTCAATGAATGTCTTGTATGCGATGTAAAAATTTAAAAAAAAAATAATAAAATAAAGTAATTAAACAATTAGGACAAAAATAATTGTTAGACAAATGAATAGTACTTTTCCATATCTATATTAAAAACATTTTTAGCGTAAAATTATTTTATTATGATAAAATTGCTTTATAAATATAAAATACTTTTTCATTATAAAAAAACTGTATGAATGTAATCATTCAATCAATTTTTTTTTAGTTCGAAAAAAAAATTTAAATATCTAAAATTGACTTCTAAATTCCAAAAAAATCGACGCCTTTTTCTTTCATTTTGGTCTTTATCTTTATCTTGAAATAACCTGAGTGTCTTGAGTATCCATTCTTTGAATAAAACTACAATCGGATCCACTTTCCGGATCAAGCATTTTAGAATTTGGTGAAAAAATAAAATCATAATTTGGGAAATAATTCTTAAAACAACAAAAAAATTATTTATAAAAATTTATTTTAAATACATTTAGCATTTTTATGGAGTAAATTTATTTTAGTGATGAAAAAATTAGTTTTGGTTTCATAAACAATTTCTAGCCAAAAAGCTTTTTAACCATTTTTAGTGATACAATTTTAGCATTAGAATGTTTTGACAACAAATTATTATTTATTTTTTTCCATTAAAAAAAGAAATATTATTGAAATATTATTAAAAACAAATTTTAAGCATTTAATTATGTCTAGAATTTCAACTGAAATTTAGCTATTGATGAAATCGAATACACTCTCGAATGATATTTAAATTCGATTTTTTTAAATTAAAAACGTATACATATGAAATTTAATATGAAATTAAAGCAATGAGAACCAAAACGAGTTGTTTGACTCATGTTGTGAATCTGGAGGATAATTTATATATTTAAAATATATATTTTGATTAATAAAAAATTTAATTATTGAAAAAATTGACCTATTATTGAACTCATTTGTTGCTAACACATATCAACTTCTTTAATATTTTAGATTAATTGCCAAAAAGCATTAGTGCTAAATTAGACTAAGATGAATAATTGTTTTTACAAATCCAATTTTGATATTTAAGTTTGAATATTTAAGTTTTTTTTTGTTTTTGGAAGGTCCAAAATTTAATTTTAAATAAGTTGAACAAATTTCATATTTTTTAACTAAAAAAAGCGATTAAAAAAAAATAGTGTCCATTTTTATTGATCTTTTATTTAATGCAAAATTAAAAAATAATTAAATCAGTTATTAATTTTTAAATGAAAAATCGAAAATAAAAAATGTATAAATAAGGTTTTAAACGAAAATAAAATCATTTTATAATTTTATGAGTATTTTTTTTTATTGAAATATATATTTACTTCTTAATTAAGCTACAGGGTTCAGCTTTAAGAAAGTTTCTAAAATTTTTATTTAAATAAATATAAAAAAATGTAAGGAAAGCTAGCGGAATTGAAAAAAATATTTCACCTACTTCTTTAACAATGGTACACACTTTATTAAAGCTGTAGCAAACATTTAGCCGTCTTAAGTAATTTGAGGTTTTTTCGTATAACACAAATGAGCTAATAATTACGTCAATTAATTTAAATACAATTAATGAGATTAGAAATAAAATCAAAATTTTTAAATTTTTTTGTAAATTATCTGTTTTTTTATACTTATTGAATTTTCGATCAGATTTTGTTTCCTGCCAATCAAGTTTTTTACCTTGATAAAAACTGTAATTTCAATTACAGTGAAAAATAGCATAAAAAAAACATCTTGAACCACAAAATTTATGATAAAAATCGCAATTATTAATTTAGGTGAATTAATTCCTTTGACAATCCAAATAGCTTGAGACAAACTAGAAGGCGCTAGATTATTTGAAAAAGAAAAATCTTTGTCTGGATATTCGGAATAATTGATCAAATCATCAATTTTAGCTTGAAAAAAATTCATTTTTTTTGTAAAAATTTGATTAATATAGGATACGAAAATGAAATTTAAAAATGATATAATTGATATTAAATAAAGATTTTTTGAATTTTTAATTATTTTAATTTTTTTTCTTAAATTTGGATCCAAATTTAAAAGACGATTTATTGACACAATTATTAAAGTCAAATTGGAACAAAATTTTAAAATAGACCCAGCAAAATCAACAATATAAATTTCAATAATTTGAAATGACAAGCTTCTATCTAAAAATGTGCAATGATATCCATTCGGAGTGTTACATTTACCAACCAAATGAATTAATCGAGTACCAAGGTACAAATTATTCACTATTGAATTATAAAACATCATTTTTTCTAGAAATATTTTTTTTGTATTCGAATTGAGTATTTTAAGTAAAATATAATAATTTAATGAGTTTGTTGCCAAGCCGAAAATGATCAAAACATATGATGGATAGATTAAAATAAGATCTAATAATTCAAATTTGTAAAATAGAACTAATTCGGAGGCTTTTTCTGGAACACGCTGTTTTGATACTGAGCATAGATTTTTCATTTTGTCAAAGTTACATGCTTTTATCATTATTTCGACCAAAGTCTCATTTGAACATGAATTTAATATTCTCACTTGAGGAATTCGAACATGTTTTAGTATAATTCTAGAAAGTTTAAACAACCATATCATTAAGCATGTACAATTTGATGAATGCTGTGATGAAATTGTTGGTATTACTAGATTATAATCTGGAAAATCTTTAAATATACAAAAATGATTGTCATCTAACCAGTCTAGATCAGTTTGTCTATTAAACTTAAAGTCTTGGAAAGAAATAATTGTAGCTTTGTCCATGTTGTTTATGATGTCAGATTTGTTGCTAAAATTTATTCTCAGATTTTCATTAATGCGCTTAATCCATTCAATTCCTTGACTCAAAAAATACAGCTTGTTGTCAATAAATAAATGTATAACTTTTATTCTGATTGATTCAAATACATTATAATCAATTGACTGCATTAAGCCAAAAATTTTTATTTCTTGTATATTTTTAAATATCATCATACTTTTTGTCAAAGTTCCCTTGTAACAGTAAAACACAAGTTCATTTACAGAAGCATTTACTTGTTCATTAGTGAAAGAAGCATCAAAACTAAGCTGATTAAATCGAATGGCACTTTTTGATAGTCCGTGAAATTTTAATTCATTTATTGAAGAATTTCTGAAAATATACGGACATGTGTTTAGGGAATATTTGACTGTGAATGCAAATTCAACAAGACTTATTCCATCAAATAGTCCTTTTTTAGAAATTAAAGGGCATTGGTGACAACCTTTGTCTAATTTTGAGCGGTAAAAATAAACTTCCACTTGCGTAAATCTTTCATTTAAATCTTTAAATAGTAAAAATGAAGAATTAAATCCTTTGATAAAATAAAAATATAATTTTATTTGGTTTTGATTAGGTTTTAATAAAGAATCAATTCCTCTGAATGAAAGAGAATGATCTAGTAGAAGTTTTTGACTTGGCCAAAACTCAATAATTCTTTTCAAACTAAAACCGCTTAAATTAAAGCAAAAAAAATTTATTCTTTGAAATGAATTGAAGTTTTTAAAGACCAAATTGCTTGAGTTATCCAACCTGGCAAGCTCTGATGATTTGGAGCAGAGTTGATCATTTGAATTGATCCATTTACCAAAAACTGTAGGAAAAATACTTAAACAGAACCATAAAAGCATCTCAATACAAATAATCTAAATATGAAATTTTTTAAATAAAAAAATAATTATTAAATTAAATCAAATTTTATAGTGTTGATTAGATAAAAAGGTTTTAGAGTATACTTACTATTTAAAAAAATATTATTCATACAATATATCAAATAAAAACAACAATTCAAATACGAGAATTAAATTTCATTTAAAACAGCCAAAAATTTTTTGAATCTATTGCTTACGTCAATTTAAATTTTTTTATTAAAATTTAAAAATTAAAGTAATCAATAATGATTCAAAATTTGGAATAAGATTTCAACTTGGAATCTGAGAAAACATATCCAAAATTTTTATTGTAAATATTAGGGATATTTCTAAATTCATAAAATTTAGTCTAAAAATGAAATTTTTAACCTAATTAAATCATTAATTAAACCCTATAATAATTTGTATCCTCGAATCTACTGACTTTTACTTTATAGATTTACTCACAATGATAATATTTATGTCACACTCCAATGACCACTACTGTGCATAAATATAGCATTTTCATATTTAATAGATTATTTGCTTTTAAATTGCTTTTAAATATTATAAAGTTACTTTGTTTTCAAAATATTATATTTATGTACAGTTTTATAAACATAAAAAATCGAATTTTTCTAAGAAAGATCGAATTTTATTCCTATTAATTTCACCGTAGCAATAAAAACATGTTTTGTTTTTTAATCATAGACATTAACATCTTAAATTTCTATTTCTCTTTTTTCATCATTTAAAAAATAGCATCTTTCTCGATCAACCATCTAAATAACATTACTTATTATTTTTTAATAAAAATTATCAATTTGTTAAAAATATTGGATTTCTATTTAATATACCGTAAGCTCGGACTTATAGACGCAGCATCTACTCCGAAAAAGGGTGTAGGATTACTTTGGATATTTCGCTAAAGTATAAAATGAAAAGAGTAGGTGAGAGACAGTTACCT
This sequence comes from Brachionus plicatilis, assembly GCA_010279815.1. Taxonomy (NCBI): domain Eukaryota; kingdom Metazoa; phylum Rotifera; class Eurotatoria; order Ploima; family Brachionidae; genus Brachionus; species Brachionus plicatilis. The sequence continues at coordinate 2,029,435 of QEOQ01000508.1, forward strand.
TGAGGTACACCACCGTGTATGTTCCTTGAAGACGAAAAGCAGTTGTTGAGACGTACTCTGAAATCTCGATTAGTAATGAAACTTTGAATCCACTTTTTAAGGCTTGGACTGATGTTTTATAAAAAAGAAAAGCCTTTTCAAGGTCGAAAAAAACTGCTCCAACAAAGCGTTTCTTTTTTTAGTCAATTAGTTATCGTTATCTAATTGTTTAGCAAAAAAAGGAAAAAATTGGAAGCATAGTGAGATTTAAAGCAATGTCTCGAAATGAACATTTCGAGACATTGCGTGTACATTTGCAAAATACCAAAAAATCCAAAAAAAATTTTCCGAGCTATCTATTTTAACCCTGACTAACCCTTATACACAAGATTTTATCCGGATTAACAAATTCATTTAAATTGTAGAACGATTATAAAAAATAGGTGTCCGAAAATTTTTTTACGAATGAAAATTCCGGATTAACCAGATTAGACTGTACATCTTTTTCTACGCAATCGCAAACTTTAAAACAAACAATTTACAATGATATTATTGAATATGCTCCAGAGACTTCAATTGAGTTGATTGAATTTGTGTTTATCTAATGCAACTACTACTACTACTAATAATAATAAAAATAATAAAGATAATAATAATAATAATAATAATTTCAATGACAAAAATTTTCGAAAATATCATAAAAAGTCTAATTAATTTTTTTTGGTTAAATTTAAGTTTATTTTGTATTTAAAAATGTGGTATTGATTTAATTCAAGAATTTAGATAAGACTTTGAAATTGCATATAAGATTTTTTGAATGAAAATGATTTAAATGGATATGAAGTTACTATTTAAAAAGGGAAAATTCAGAAAATGTTTGATAAAAATCTTGAACAATAAAAATATCAAGAATCTTCAAAAATTAGATTCAAAATTAATGTAAGATATAAAATTTAGATTAATCCTGACGATATCATTCCTAATAGTACTAATGAAACCTAAATAAATATCTTATTGATGAATATCTGTAATTAGTTTATCTAAAAATGGAGAATAAAAATCATCTCACTTAATCTCAATATTCAATAACCTTCAATTCTGGCAAAATATAATATATAGAAGAAAATTAAATTTTTTTTGTGTGAGCATTGGCTTTATCATCAGGATGATTATTTAATCAAAATGAGATACCCGAATCACAATTTATTTTTTCAACCGGAAATGGAGCAATCAGGATTGAAGATGAAGTTGTTCCTAAGGAAAATGTTGGTTATTAAAAAGTAACAATGTTGTTTCATACAACTTTGATAATCTTGATTTTCCCTTCTTAAAGTCTGCATTGGTTCGGTAATTTTTAACATTATAGGTGTTTAGATTCCTTTTGATAATGACAAGCTTGAAAAATATTTTAATTTTAAATCAAAAATTTCAGCAATAGAAACAATGTTTGAAGATAATCAAAGCGAAAGTTTTCTCTTGGTAAGGGGACTGGAACTGTGACCACGAACGATTAAAACTTTTAAACAGATTATTTAAAAAATTTATTAGAAAAAACACTCTTGTTTATTACTTTTAAAATTTTATAAATCATAAATCATGCTTATAAAAATGGTGACTATTTTACCAAATTAGATCATATTTCTTTTAAATAAAATGATTTTGTTTATGTTAACTTTTTTGATGTCTTCTTTAATATGTGTAAACTGAGTGACCACAATCCAGTTTATTGTGAAATTCACTTCAAAGAAGAAGAGTTTGAAGAAGTTCCAAATGTTCAGAGATTTCATTGGTAAAATATTATACAATTTTTATTAAAACATACTTTTTCAACAATTCAGAAAATCTGGGAAAATTACTTCAAAATATTTCACATATCAATACAGATAATAAGGCGTATGTGACTCAACTTATTAATGAAATTGCTGAAAATCGGCCTCGCTTTTTCCTTTAGTCAGCTAGAAAAAGTGAAAAAGACACTATTTGTAAAAAATACTCTATATATATATTTCAAAATACATTTGTCCTCTTAATGTTGCAATTGATGTCCTGAAAAATGAAACTAAAAGCTATTCTTAGAATTTGAAAACTTAATTTAAAAAACGTGTCACTAGGATCATTGATCAATCTTGAAAAAAAAGGAGAGAGAATTAATTAGAGTATGAAATTTCAATGAAGAACAAATAAAAGACTTTAGGTAAAAGATTGTGATAGAATTCAAAAAATATCTGCTCTTGATGAATTTTTTTGGAAAATTTCAAAAAACATCATCTTTTGACTCGTCTTTTGTTTTTTGACTCCAAATTTAAAATAGAAATCGAGCAGTATAATAAAGGCTCAAGATCGTTCGAACTTGCTTTCTAACATCTCTTTTTAATTTTGATAGGGAGAAATTCAAAATTGTCATAAAAAAAAAACAAAATTGTCATAAGAAAATTTTCATGTGATAATTAGTCATATATGAAAAAATAAACAAAGAAATAACAAATGATTGATTAATTTTTAGAATTTATTATTTAAAAAAAAAAAAAATCTCTAGAAAAAGAATCTAATTCCAGTGCAAAACAATTAAGTTGCTTATTCTAAATCAATACAAAATTTAGAAAATTTTGGGGTATAATTTTCAACAAAAAAATGAGTAAACAAAAGCAAATCAGTATATTTTTTTAAAGTATTAAACTCGTCTATGATATTTGTTTGATCAAAGACTAATTTACCAGGATCTAGATTCATAGCTAAAGATAATGCATATCCTAGGACAAATAAGCCACAGTCTTTGTTACCTTTTTGTTTCGAAACATTGATATAGACAACGACAATGCCAATTAGCCAAAACAATCCAGTGGTTTTCAGCATGTAAAACTTGAATTGAAGCTTCGACATAAGTCTCACGCTCTTTGTTCTGTAAAAGAATATAACATGCTGGGTACATTTGGTTCTGATAATAACCATGAACGAAGAAAATAAAATTTAAAATAGTGAAAAAGTCTATAAAATTTATTTGAAAATTTAACTTTGTATCTTGTCTAAAAATATGTATTTTTTTCATCAATTAATTATTCAAAATAATAATTTTAAACCTAAAAGATTTAAAAATAATAAAAGAAAAAAGCTTGAAATAAATTTTTGAGATGAATTGAAAGACATGTTGTTGCAATTATCGGTTTGACAGCAATATTCAATACCATCATTTACAGCTCCAGGGGTACAAGTTCTCTTGCACGCTCTGTTAACATTTGACGAAAGAAATGTTGAACAAAATATTTCTTCATTTGAACAGTTCTTTATGTTACTTGAATCTACTATCAAACAGTTTTGACAACTGTAACATCTCAATGCATTAATATTGAATATTTGAAACTCAATTACAATAACACATAAGACAACTTTGGCTGACGAAAAGAACATTATCTTTTTTTTTTAAGCTTATCTCTATTTTTTAAATGAATTATCTTTGAATATAAATAAATGAAGATGCTTCAGATTTATAAATAGTATGAGCTGGAAATTCAAATAAAATTACTTCTTCTGATTCTTATCTGATTATTCATTCAAAATAAAAAAATGCAAAATATTTTTTTAAATTAAAATTGTTAATAAATTAAAAATTAACAATTTTTAATTTAGAAATTTGGCAACAATCACTTGGAATTATTTTATTTCTTTTTTTTTATGAATCATTCTTTAAAAATTTGAGAATAATCACTTTCAATTTTTTCTCTTTTATCTATTTAATTTACCATTTTAAAAATCCACAAAATCATTCTACCATAAAATAAAACAAAGATTTGATTTTATTCATTGGCTTATTAAGAAAAGACAGCACCTCAAATTTTAACTCCAGCTCCGAATTCAAGACTTAAATTAAAATGAAATATAATTTTTTATGTCTTATTTTTAAAAGAAAAGACCAACAAAGAGATAAAGAATGAGTCTCATCAATCACAAAAAATTTTAATTCTGTAAAATAATTTTTTCTTTATTTTTTTATTGAAGATAAACATTATTCTTTTTAGTTTATTATCTACTTTAAAAGATTAATGGAGGTATGGACAATATTTTATTAAATACAATTATTCATCAATTCAAAAATTATTAATTTCAATTAATTTTTCAACTCTAGGACTATTCGATTATTCGATTATTCGAATATTCAGCTTTTCAGGGAAATAACTCAGAATAAATTTATTAAAATCCCTCTTTGCGTCAAATTAACCGGATTCCCTTAACCGGGGCTGCGCCCCAGACCCCATTCAATCCACAGTATGTTTAAAGAAAATTCTACCGGAAATTATTTGAAAATTTAACAATCATTTAATAGCCGAATAATCGAATAGTCCTAGAGTTGAATAATCGAATAATCGAATAGTCCTAGAGTTGAATAATCGAATTATCGAATAGTCCTTGAGTTGAATAATCGAATAGTCCTAGAGTTGAATAATCGAATAATTGGTATATATCGAATTTTGTCCATGACTGGAAACAACTTGAATAAACTAAAGTATTATTTATTTATTTTTATGGTACTGTGATTTTTTGAATATAAAATGAACAATTTAAATTAATATTGCTCTTTTTTAATATCCTAAACTTGCTCTTCACCTCAAATTTCATCAATAATCATTTTATTTTTCTAAATTAACTTTTATCTTAAATTGTTCTAATTCTGCAATTTAATTTTAATTTCATTGAAGTGGATATAATTTGGGTAGTACCAAGTTTGTATCACCAAATACAATTTTTTGACTCATTGTTTAAACAAAGATTCAACTTAAATTTTTTTTCCTTGTTCCAAATTTTTTCTCAATATCAAAATAGAAAAAAAAATGGAAAAAATTTACCTAGAAAAATTTTCATTGAAAATAATCATATAAATTTAGAATAGAAAAATATCAAAATAGCAAAAAAAAGGTAAATTGAAGTTTGAGATCAAGATCGAAGGGTCAAAATATAAAATGTAATATTTTTTTTATTGATGAAGAAAAAAAAATTTTCTAATTTTCTAATTTTTGAGACCCTAAATTAATTTAAAAAAAAAACTTTTGCATTGTCTTGTGAGGTCTTACTAAAATTTAAATAATTTATTTCAAAAGAGTAATTAGACAAAAAAGAGTCAAATTTAAATTATTTTATTAACTTGAATAAAACAGCCTAATTGCCTTCATACATTCTTAAGACATTGATTTGAGTCTTTAGATCGATTGCTTCATTAAAATTTAGATCAATTCTAGACGGATAGACACTCTTCAAGCAGGAATTAGAATCGACTAGTCTAACTTGTTGAACTAAAATTGTGTGTCTTAACTTTTGTTCGTCGCTTTGATCTATTTTTAAATCTTCGACTTGCTCACTTAGATCAAGTTTAGACACAACTCCTGCCTCAAACATTCCAATTATTAGTTTTTCCATTACTTTTTTACAAGAATCGATAGAATCAGAGCTTGTGATTTCGACCAAAATCTCTTTGGTGCTTGGAGACATGCGGGTTTTGTCAGCATTTGTCAAAGGCGGAAGAGAAATAATTGCTTCTGAGTCTTCTAAAAAGGCGAATTTGCTTTGTTTTTCTACCAATGTTAGATATTTATAGATCCCTGACAGTTGATTGCGCTTTTTTGCTTTGCGTTCAGCTTCAGCTTCATCCAGCAACTTGAAAAAATATTCACTTGCCTGAATTGGATACTTTCTCCCCAATGGAACCAACTTCAAAAATTTAATTCAACTATTAGAAAAAATTAACTTTTAAAAAACCTCTATTTTAGTTGGATCTTCAGCCATATAACACAATTTATCCTTAATGTTTTGCAAATCATGAGTGGCTATTGTGGCCAGAGTTCGCTTTTGACAATCTTCTTCATGTAATTTTGTCTATAAAAAAATTTAATTTTACTCAACAAAAAAAATCTTTTAAATTACTTGTAAGCTTAGGAATTTTTTTAAATTTCCAGCAGTCTCTAGGTCAATGGAGCGAAATATGGCGCAGAGAATAAACGGTCTCACATCATTTACCGAGTCACTTATTCTAATTTCTTTGCTGATAAATTGTTGGTCCTGACAATGGTACACTTTTATCAGATCATATTCAGTGACTTGGTCTTGTTGTTTTTTCTTTTTTTGAGCTTTGGACTTGTCTTGGGATTTTTTTTTCAATTCTTCCGCATAAATCCGTTCTAAATATTCAATGATAGGCTTCATTTTATTCTGGTCTACCAATTTTTTGAGTCTGTTGTCTTTTAGTTTATTTTCTTTGAGAAGTAAATCTTTTAGCTTAATGCATTGGCACAAGTTAGCTGGAACTTGTTTAATATTATTGTTTTCTAAATTAAAGAGCTTGAGAGATGCGAGTTGGACTAGGTTTTCTGACAGTTCTTCTAATTGATTGAATGAAGCATTCAATTCAGCCAAATGCTCAAGTTTTTCCGAGCCTAAATCATCCGGCAGCGATTTAAAGCTGTTTCGGCTAATATTTAAAACTGCAAGTTTTGATAGCTTATTCAAAGGAAACAAGGAAGTGAGCTGATTGCCGCTTAGATTTACAGTGAATAATTCAGTTAAATTGCCAATCTCGGCGGGCAGTTGACCAATTTTGTTATTTGACAAATCCAAATTTTTGAGATGTTTCAGAAGACCAATTTCAGCTGGTACTTCAGCCAATTCGTTTGAGTGGCACAAAAAAGATGTCAGATTTTCTATTAGAGATATTTGTTTTGGCAAAGAGCTCAATTTGGTTCGAGCAATTTCCAAAAAGTTTAGATTTTTCAGTTTGAAAATACTTTCATTAAGCTGTCCGCCGTTGTCTTCGATTCGCTTCGAAATTTCACTTCCCACAAGAATTAACTCATAGCGTTTGGTCTCGAATGCTCGCTGAACTTCTGGCCAATTTTTTGTCCCCGAATTTGACATTTTTCTATTTTATTTTTTGAGCAAAATATTGACTTGATTTTTATTTAATAAGAATTTAACAACACGTTGAAATTATCATAATATTTCAAAATTTGAATTTAGATTTTACTGTAAACTATTCTAACATTTTCTCATTCTTAAATAAATTTAAGAAAAAGAAAATTTAAAATTATGAAAAAATCATTGGTTTCGATACATTTTAGCATGAAATTTTTTTTTCTAGAATAAATATAAATCTTTTTTTTTGTATTTTTTATAAGACAAAATGTTGTAAGATCCAATTTTAAGCTAATAATCAAATGCTTTTAATTAAAAATAAAGCCTAAAATTTTTATATCATGATATTTTATTTTTTTTTAATAATCAATTTAATCAAGTAATATTTTTATTTATTTGTTTTATGTTAAGATTCGAAAATATATTATCCAAGTCAATCTATAAGCTTAACTTTCATCAACTTAAATGAAATCACCACTTCTACTAAAAAAACTAACACGTTTTAGTAAAATTTTTCTTCATTTTTTTGAAACAATAAATCAAGAAATCAAATAGAAAAGAAGAAATTATTACGAGGAATTGGAAAAAAGTGAACAAATCAAGAAATTAAACAATTATCCTCATACTAAATAGAATATTAATCATTCTTTAGAAATTCAAAGACAGATTTTTTTTTGTTTGTTTGATTTATCTTTAAATTCGAATATACTTATTATATTTTAATTTTTTTGATTTTCCAAAGTCTAAAATTGCTCATTCGTTTAATTACCACAAAATTGAAACAAAATTCTCAAAATGAGAAGGTAAATTCATTTTATAATATAATTTGAAATTTGATTGAAATAAAAGAAACAATTGTCTCATATTTTATTTATAAATAAACAAAAAATTATACTGAATTTACGTAATATATGTAAAATTAAGATAAACTGAAAGTTTAAAAAACATTTTTTTTTGTTGAAATTTTACTAAAAAAATGGACCAATCTAATTTAATATTATCGTAATATTATCGAAATTTTGCATCAAAATATTGACTATCAATCTAAAAATTGATTTTTCAAAATTTTAAAATCAGGCTGATTCAAGCTTTAAAATAAATAAAAATTATATCATAAAGTTGAATTTTCAATTAGTTGTTAGTAAAAAATGTACGAAACCATCAAAAAATATTTGTAAAAAAGTTGTACTAAATGTTATAGAAAAAGAGAAAAAAGTGGTAGGCCTGCTAAAATTGCGACGAAACTTGCTAAGCTTAGAGCCTATTTCAATCATAAATCGGGTCAACATGTCTACCTTGGAGAGTGTATTAAGAAACGACTTGAACTAATGATTTAAGAATATTATCAAGATGGCAATTTTGTACTTGGCCCGACTTAGCATCATCTCATTATGCGAATATGGTACAGAATTATATGTTAGATAAAAATGTAAAGTATGTTGCCAAAGAAGTGAATCCAGGAAACGTACTAAAAGCACGACCAATCGAAGATTTTTGGGGAAATTTTAAAGCTGAAGTTTATGAGGGTGATTAGAAGGCCAAAATTTTTAAGCAACTCGAAAACAAAATTCGCACTTTCCTGAGCAATTTGGACTCAAAGGTTGTACAAGACCATGCCAAGACTGTTCACTCTAGGCTCGATATCATGCATCGTCAAGAGGTTCAATACCTTAGCTGATAATATTTTTTCAAAATAGGAGAGTTCAGTTATGATTTAAACAAAAAAAATTTTAAGCCTTTGAATAAAAATTTATTTATGATAAAATTAATTTTGTGCCATTTTTTTTTCTACACTTGTTAAATTAAAATAGTTAAGTAAATTAAAGAAAAATAAGAATGCATTTAATTTCATAATTTGGGCTATATCAAATACATTTTGCAGAAAAATTTTTAGATTAATTGTTTATTCAAAATTTCGATTTTATTTTTTTTCTTTTCCTCAAATTTTGGCTCAATATCAAATTAGAAAAAAAATGTAAAAAATTAACTCAGAAAAATTCTCCTTGAAAATAATCATCTAAATTTAAAATAAAAAAATATCAAATTATCAGAAAAAAAATTTATTTAACTGTTAGATAAACAATTTTTTTACAATTTTCTAATTTTTGAGACCCTTAATTAGTTTATCAAAAACTATCCCAATCTCTTGTGATGTTCTATTAATTTCTAAAGATTATTTATAGAAAAAAAATGTTGATTAGCAAGAAGCTTTTGAAGGATAAAGATCATGTGCCATGAGCTCGGATCCACAAGTGACTAGAAAGCGAGCAATGCAAGATTCTGAGGTTCAGAAAATTATTGAATCATCATGTTTTATAATTTCAAAGCTAAAAAAATTAAAAATTTTTTTTAAATTATAACTAAATTTCAATTTAAATAATGAAATATTAATCGGTCTTTTATGGACAGGGGCACCTGTCTGTCTACTAAAAATTTATTCAAATTATTTTAAACTTTTGTAAACTTAAATGCGAAAAAACCTTACATTTCTTTTGAATCCATCTTTAGTAGAGAACAAAAAATATATTATTATATTCACGCTTAATTTTATTATTTTTGAAAAAATACTAATTGATTAAAATGAGTGAAGATTTTGTTGATGTTCCATTGAAAGATTTAAAACTAAGCAATTGGCTGGTGGAACAATGCAAACAAATTGGCTACAAATCGCCAACACCAATTCAATACCACTGCATTCCTCGAATTCTAAATGACGAAGACGTAATTGGATGCGCCAAAACAGGATCTGGAAAGACAGCTGCATTTGCATTACCAATCATACAAAAGCTCTCCGAGGACCCCTATGGCATATTTGCTTTAATATTAACACCAACAAGAGAGCTCGCTTACCAAATAGCCGACCAATTCAGAATCTTAGCCAAGCCAATAAATATCAAAGATTGTGTTATCACTGGCGGCATCGAAATGACCGAGCAAGCAATTCAACTGTCCGAAAAGCCTCACGTTGTTATCTCTACACCAGGTAGACTGGCTGATCATATAGAAAGTGGGACCAATTTTTCTCTTAGTAAAATTCAAATGCTGGTATTTTTTGGTATGATTGGAAAAAAATTTTCTCAAATAATTTAATCTTTTAGGTTTTGGACGAAGCTGATAGATTGTTGGAAGATAATTTTGGTGATCAGTTACAAACAATATTTAACATTTTGCCAAAAAAAAGACAGACTCTTTTATTTAGTGCAACCATTACAGATACAATTAAAAAGCTTCAAGAATTGTCAACAAAAAAGCCATTTATATTTGATGCTCAATCAGAGTAAGTCCAAAGTTGAATTTTTTATTTGAATTTTTTTAATTTTTTTTCAGCAAGGCAACTGTTGATCAGCTAGAACAATTTTATCTTTTGTCTCCAAGCAAAGTAAAAGACGCCTATTTGTTTCATTTATTAAAAGAGTTTGCTGCATCTCATCCAAAAAGCTCCGTAATTGTATTCACGAACACTTGTCGTAATTGTCAGCTATTAGCCTTGATGGCTAGGAAATTTGACATGCCATGTGTGGAGATTCATTCTCTGATGAAACAACGACTCAGAATCGCATCTCTGTCTCAGTTTAAATCAAGCCAGGTCAAAATACTATTCGCTACAGATGTAGCAAGTAGAGGTCTCGATATTCCTACTGTAGACTTGGTCATAAATGAAAATGTTCCCTTTGTGCCTAAAGAGTACATACACAGAGTTGGTAGGACTGCAAGAGCTGGTCGTGGAGGAAAAGCTATCACAATAGTAACCCAATATGATATTCCTTTGATGCATAAGATTGAGAATAAAATAAGTAAGCTACTTTGAAATTACTATTAATTAATAAATTAATATATGAATTTTTTTTTTATTTTTTTAGATTTGAGCTTAAAAGAATATAAATTAAATGAAAAAGATATTTTGAAGATTTTAACCGAAGTATCAGTGACTAGAAGTGAAGCTGAAATAGTAAGCTTAGGAAAAATTTGCTTGTCAAGTTTAATTGTTTTTTTCAGAAATTGGATGAAGAAGATTTTGGAGAAAAAGAAAAAATAAATAAAAGAAAAATGCTTTTGTTGGAAGGAATTGTAAAATGATCGCAAATTTACTTAATCTTTTTTTCTATTTTTTTTCTGTAGGACGTGGAAAAATTAGACAAAGAACGTAAAATGAAAAAGAAAAAGCAAAAAAGATCGGACGAAAAAAATTTAATTGTTGAAAAGACCTCTTAAAAAGTTTTATGAATAAAAAACTGTAAAAAATAAAAAAAATTTTTCATTATAATTACCATTATAAGTTTGTGCCACCCATAAATTAGATTATACAACTATAGATAAGAGAACTGTTTAATTCTGCGACTTTTTGTAGCGTATAATATATGTGGCTGTTCAATTTTTTGACCAATTGATCATATTTTTTTCCTAACAAACTTATTAGTAATTTATGTTAGCAAACAAAAATTTTTACCTAAATTATTTTTTCGTCAGAAATCTTACTCTTAACCAAGAATCTTGTCGACTAAATTGGTTCTATTTCATAGAGCTTTATTCCTCATTAAAAGCATTAAAACAAAATTTTTAACAAAACTTAACCAATATTGATGAAAAAAAAAAAAATCAGATCGAAATTAAAAATTAAGAAATAGTTTTTAGATCATAAAATATACCTTTATAAACAAGTCTTGTAAATTACACCACTAGTGGTCACAAAATATATATCTCTGTTTATTCTAATTTATCATCTTAAAAAATCTAATCAAGTCTCCTTTTACCCGTCATTCACTTAGTGTTTTTAATCCCACTTAACATACATCAATCAGGGCGAACCCTATATATTTATATTTACATATTTATATATATATTTACAAATAAATAATAAATGATAATAAAATAAATATATTCAAATTGTTTATTTAAAATTTTTATATCACATTAAAGAACTAAAAAATGCTTTGATTTCGCATTCAAAGATGCTATAAATTTGAAATTTTGTCATTTTTCTTTTGCTACAAACTCAATTAAATTTATTTAGTATAATTAATATAAATATTTGCTAAAATTATTAAATGATTTATTTATTGCTTGATAAATTTTTTCCAAGAAATCTTCCCAGAGCATCGGAAGTATTGAACTGTTATTTAAAACAGCAAAACTATCCGCCTTGGACATCTTATTTTGTGAAACAAAAAAGTGTCTACAATGATCAATTTAAAGAGACATATTTTATCAATAAAACTGGCGGACATGAATATCTGATTTTACGAACAGGTTGTTTTCCTTTTATCAAATATCACTGCACTCGGTTAAACGAACAAGACAAAAAATATTTAGATGAAAAATTTATTCATAATCAGAATTTATTTTTTCGTTTTATCAAAATACTTAACCTAGGTATTTAAATCATTTAAGAAATGCTCTACCTCTACCTAATTTTTTAATTGTCTAGGAATACCAACACTGATGTATGGAATAATTGGTCAATGTTTGATAACCCATGTTGAAAATGTAAAAATTTCTAAAGGAATTGTAAAAATATATTTTTTAATTAAAGAAAATAAAAATTCTGAGTTTTAAATTTTTTTAAATTTATTTTTTTTCCAGCATTTTTTTTAAATAAAATTAAATCAAAGACTAATTTTAATTTAAACATAATCAAAAGTAAAAAAATGAAACAGATTATTAGATAAAATTTTAAGTTAAGTTTCTTTCAATAGAGAGAGCATAAAATTAAATGAGCCAGTTTAATTTGAATAAATAACCGGTTATTTACTGATCTAGTTATTTTAGGCGAGGCATTAGAAAATAACAAAACTATTTTATTTGATTCTTTTAAATATTTTCTCATCGTAATAAAATTTAATCTTTTATTTTTAATTCAAAATTTTTCAAAATGTTTTTCTTAAGAAGAATATGTTGCCTTAATAAGACTAAAACTGAAAATTACCGTTCTGATAGCAGATTAATTAAAAGGGACAGAAATATTTTTTTAGTTTCAAGCAAGGGTTTTAAAATTTAAAGCAAAATGAGATTTTTTAATTTAAAAATTTAGAATCTCATTAAACCTTAAAAACTTTTTCTATTAATGTTTGTAACTGAGTTTGAGACCGTTGATTTTCTATGAAAAAATTAAATTAATAATGTATTTCTATGAAATATTTTTCTACCAAAATTTATTCTTTGAGTTTTTTTTAATTTTATTATTTTCTTAGAATTGATATATAATGTAAACAGTTACGTTTTGTTGTATAGCTTTTGTTTTAAAATAAGTGATCATGTGTTGTCTCGATCCCAGGGTTCCAGTTAACAATAGTTGTTTCATAATGAAAATTTTAAACACATGTAATATGAAAAAAAGAACTATATGTTATATGTCCCCTCTCTGTTTCAATTGTGAAACAAAATTAAATTTTAAAATAAAATTTTTAACTTTTATTATTTTAAGTTGCGAAAATAAAGTTTTAAGCATACTAAAGTTTTTATTCACGATTACAAAAGCTTTGAATCATCTTTATAAGAAGATTTTGTTTATTGACCATTTTTAAAAATGAATCAATTTAAACAAAATACAAAATATTGGTTTTTAGATGGTATGATAAACGCGTTGTGAACTTTCAAACAAAACTTCTAATACAAAAAAAAAATTTTTATAGCTTTTATTTTAACTGTCTAAAACTTGGTGATACAAAGCGAACCAAATGTTGCTTCACTTAATATGGAAGTGTGCAAAATCCGTGAAAAATTGCAAAAGTGTACTTAAAAGTATTTAAAAGAATGCGATTAATTTGCACAGATTTTGCAGGCTTACATAGTAGGTGAAAAAAAGCAAAGTTGTTTTTAAGTCACAAGTCTTAAGTCAAGTCAATGACTTGACTTGACTTAAAAAAGTTAATTTAAGTCATGACTTAGACTTAAAACTGTGACTTAAAAACAAGTCTGAAAAAAAGTTGTTTCGTCTGCAAGGCAAGCTTTTATAATAATTATTATAAAATCTTTTTATTTTTGTGTTGGAAGTTTTGTATGAAATTATACCTATAATATAGACATTTTAGAAAATACTTTTTAAAAAATATGTTTCAACTTTTAAAAAAATAGATGTAAATAAATTTAAAATAACAAATATTAACTTAAGTTCTTATTTTTGTCTTTATTTTAAAACAGGAATTTATATTAATAAATTTTCTATAAACATATCTATTGCCATTTTGTTTATTATTGCTTTATTCAAGCATTTGTTTTTATTTAAATCAGATAAATATCGAAAAGAAATAGATTTTAGACATTTTTCAAGAATTTATTTATAAAATTTTGGATTTAAAAAATAAAATAAAAATTATACTTCCGTGTCAAATTTTAGTTCCGAAGTTTGGCTCTGGTCATCTATTAATGACAATGTTGTCAAATAATCCTCCAATAGTTCAATGTATACTTGTCTTTCATGAATATAAAAATCGAAATTTTTTATTAATTTTTCAAGTAAAGTAAACGTATCATCTTCTTTAAATGGACTTTTCTTTTTACCTAGAGTGTCTACTGATTTTTTCGATCGCATTAGATAAAAAATTTGAATATTAGTCCCAAATTGTTCCATTTCTTGATGAATTTGTCTCATCTCTTCTATGACTCGGCTATTTGAATTTAGAAATTTTTCAACACCATTTACGCATTGACAAATCACATAGTCATCGCTTGATTTTTGCTTTTTGGAATCTTCGGAAATTTTTGTGACCAATATAGCTTTTATCAAATCTTGAAAAGTGGTTTTTTCTTCTAAGCCAGTCATTAATTTAACTGTATTTTTGTAAACAATTTTGACATGGGATAATTTAGGTTCCATTAGAGTGATTTTGATCATCCGGATATTAATTCCTAAATTTCCACAGATTTATATAGTTTAGAATTTGCAGACTATTTAGAAAAATGTCAATAAAATTCAAATTTAACAACTAGATGTATTTTCGCTACATCAGATTACTGAGAGATATTTAATCTGTTACTAATTAGTAACTATAGATTGTTAACACTTTTTTAAAGCTGGCCATTACACTCGATTTTTTACAAGATAATTTTTTATGAGATGCCTAAATTTAATTGATCATTAGCGCTTTAAGTTTATAACTGTGAAAGGCATTCTAGATTAGATTTTGTTCTTGAAAAGTAACGTGATCATTTTTATCAATTTTGAGATAAAATTTGATCGGCAAATTCAATACTTTTAAAGCATTTTAACATTTTAAAATCGATTGCTACTTTGATAAATGTCAAAAATATTAACTGACTAAATTGAAGACTTTTAACAGACTAGTCTGATTTTATTGGGATAATTTTTCAAATTTTTTAATATTAAATTTCAATTTTCAAATTTTTTTAATTAAGTTTATTTTACCCTTTTATTCTTTATTTTTAATTTTGGATTTTATTTTACTTTATTTATATTTTTATTTTTTTAAATTTTATTCTGAAGGAGCTTTAGCCCCGTACATTTAACAAATAAATAAAATAAAATTTTTTCTAAAAAATAAAATACAAAATTTTAAGTTTGCTATCTAAAAATTCGTTCTTTTATTTCTGATCTCTCAAATATTAAAGAACATTAAATCCTGTCACACTTATTTAACCCTATCTTTATTTTTTTTGTATTTTATTATCTTTTTTATTTTTTTAATTTTAAACGCTAGATTAAATTTTATTTTTTTTTACTTTTTTATTTTGAGTTTTTTATCTAAAGGTGCATTTGCATTCAAAAAAGACTAATAATTATATAAAAAATTTTATTTAAATCTCTTTTTTATTTAATTACCGTATTCCCTGGTTCGATTATGCTGCACTACAAGCTAAGACATGCAAATTAAAACATCAAATTAAAAATATTTTAGCATGAGTGAGATGTTCTTTGCTGCTTGGTGCAAAAGCTGGTAGCTTAATATATGGTGCAGCATAATCGAACGAAATTTATGTTGTTTATGGTGGATTTTTTCCTATTTTAATGAAAATTTTCATACAATTTTGAAAAAGCACGGAAAAGTGCGATGTTTCAAATTTATTTTTTAAAAATTAAATGGGAGTAAATTTTGCAATCTTATTTCATTGAAATTAAATAGACTAAAGAAAAGATATGATATTTAGCTTTTATTGTTTTAAAACAAAAAGCCTTAAATTTTATTTATTTTTTTTTAAAAGAAAGATTAAAAAAATAAAAAATCTTAGAAAAATAAACAAAATTTATAGCTTTCTGTTTTAAAAAAATAAAAATTAAATATCCAATGTTCGCTTTTCTATTTAATTTCAATGAAATAAGATTTCAAAATTTATTGCCATTTATTTTTTTTTTAATTATTTTTTTCAGTTTCAAATAAATAGTTGTAAGTTAGTATTGAAACCATTTTCATATTTGAAGTTAAACTCTTCTATGAAACAGAATGAGTATAAGTTTTTTTTGATAATTTGAAATAAATATTGAGAATTATTATTTAAACTTTTAAACTTCAATCGTTCAATAATTTTGTTTTTTTCTTTAAATTATGATTCTGAGTTTGTGATTAGATGATCATTAAAATAATATATTTTGTTTAAAAAACTATCTACGCTCTGTTTTCCATTTTTTATGAATTGAGTTTTTGTTAAAATTTATCAAACGAACATCAAATATCACTAAAGTCAAAATTTAAAAAGAAAAGTTTTTGGGTCTAGTCAATAGGTTAGGAGAATTAATATTTCACGAAATCTGAGAACAAGAATTGCTCCAGTAATAGGTGAACCATAGTTCACCAAACAGACCAGATCCGATAAAATTTGTTTTTTTCTTTATAAATTTTGACTTTAGTGATAATTGATGTTCGTTTGATAGATTTTAACAAAAACTCAATTCATAAAAAATGGAAACGTTTGTCTGTAAATTGTCCCCAAAATAATTTATACCCGTGAATTTATTCCCGTTGAATTTATAACCGTTTAAAAAAAAGGAAATTGTCCCCAAAATAATTTATACTCGTGAATTTATTCCCGTTGAATTTATAACCGTTTAAAAAAAAGGAAATTGTCCCCAAAATAATTTATACTCGTGAATTTATTCCCGTTGAATTTATAACCGTTTAAAAAAAGGAAATTGTCCCCGAATCAAAATATACCCAAAATAATTTATCCCCATTTCGAAAGTCTCCGAAACCAAAAAAATTAGATCAATAAAATTTTTTGGAGTAAACTATTTAATTTTAATTAAATTATTGTTTAATACTTCAATAATAAAAAGATTAAAGTTTTTCTTCACTTTTATTCAAAACATGATCTAAAACCATTTAAGAACTTACAAGTTTATTAAAGCTAAATTGTGAAATCCGTTTTTTATTCTTATTCCTTTATTATTTTTTTTTAATTTTTAAAAATGGTCAAATATGCTCCTAATAATATTAAAGAAAATAAAAAAATTAACATTGCAAAATATAGATCCCCTATTATATATATATAATATAGCCTAATTTCTTGTCTTCTTCCATTTAATTTATTTGTTTTTTTACTTAACTTAACTTTTTTTATTTTTAATTTAATTTACCGTATTCCCTCGTTCGATTATGCTGCCCTACAAGCTAAGACGTGCAAATTAATTACAAATTATTAATACAAGAAATTACAAATTTTTTAGCATGGATGAGATGTACTTTAGTGCATGGTCCAAATAGTGGTTGCTTAGCTTATGGTGCAGCATAATCGAACGAGGGAATACGGTATTTAACTTTATTTTACTTTATTTATTATTTTTATTCATTCCGAAGGAGCGTAAGCTCGGTACAGAAGACAAATAAATAAATAAAATAATCCAAAAATTATCCAAAAACATTCTTGTAACATTATAATTCGTAAAATAAATCATTATTAAATAACCAATTGAAAATTTCTTTTTTCTTTAAAAACAGGAATAAAAAAATCGGGGATAATTTTCATTTAATATTAAAGTTTATTTTAGTTATTTTTCGGATATATCTTACTTTGAGAATAATTTGCTACGGGAATGAAAAAAACGGGGATAATTTCCAGGAAACATAAATTTCAGGAACAAAAAAAAAACAGGTATAATTTACAAAAGACCATTGAAACAGATCGTTGATAGTTTTTAAAAATACAAATATTATTTTAATGATCATCTCATCACAAACCAAGAGTCATAATTTATAAAAAAAAACAAAATTATTGAACGATTGAATTTAAAAAGTTAAAATAATAATTTTCAATTTATTTTTTAAATTAAATGTCAAGTCTCATGCAAAGTCTATGTCTGGGCTTTTATTTTTTTTTTTAAGTTCGGACTTGAAATTTTATCTTAGTGACTTTGACTTTAACTAGACCGCTACATTAAGTACCTAGAATGGTAAAAGGAACATTTAGCCGTCACAATAACTACCTGGAACGGCAAAAAATTTATGTTCTTCGATTTTTTTTTAAAAAATTTGAAAAATGCGGACTTGGACATTATTTTAAGACTTTAAACAACTTTATTAAATACCTTTTAATTCAAAAAATTCCTTTTTCATGATCTCATGAAAAATTTCGATAAAAATAAAAATAGAATTTTTAGAATTCATGAAAGAAATGCTAAAATAATTTTAAAATATTTTAATGAAACTGAAACCAATTTATTCATTATTCATTTTATTTTATTTTTTTTAATTTAATCAAGAGTAATTCAATTAATTTTAACAGTTTATAATTCCGAATTTTCTAAAAAGCTCATTATCAAAAATAAACAAAAGAAAATTACAAAAAAAAAATAATTATTAAATAATAAAAAAAAAATGTAGTTAAGTTTTTATTAAATTTTAGAATTTTTAACCTAATCTAATTAAAATTAAATTTATTTTTCGATTAATAATCCATAATTAAAAAAAAATTATTCGTTTTTTAAAAAAGATTTAGAATTAAAATTTTTTAAATTTAAGTATTTTTATTGTTATTATTGTAGATTTTTAATATTTTCAAATTACTGCAAAAATTATTTAAGTGATGAATTTTGTTTAATATAAATGAATTCTAACATTTGCCTTACTATGAATTTTTGCATTAATTTATTCAATCGTTAAGTTAAAAAGAAGGATATTCACAGTCATAAATGTTAAACTAAAAGTCAATAAACTAAAATTCTTGATTATGGTACATAGTAAAACAATTGGATTAAAAATAAGATTTGACCAAAAAGTGTCTTGACTGTTGTTTTTGATTATTACTATCGTCAATATCATCAATATAATCTGATAAATTTTAATAAGCCACAAGACAAGTAGAATTGATTTTTCATTTATAAAATTTAAAGCGAAATTTTTAATAAAAATTAAAAAAAAACACAAAATTGATCAACATACATTTTTAATTTTTAAATCATGACTTGGGCTTTAAAATGGGAAGATTAAGATACTATTAGGTTTAAGTAGTAATTTTTGGCGTTTTAAATTCAATACCATCAAGAAAATTTTTAGTATGATTTTTTTTCTAGTTTTAAGAAATTTTTTTATTTACTGCTAATTGTTTTTATAAAGAATAATTTTTGATTTTTTTAAAAAATTAAAGCATTTTAGCTTTTTTTTATAAAAATAATTTTGATCCATTAATAACCTTTTAATATCGACAAAATATCTTTCAATTTAATCCATTAATATAATCTTTTCTTAGTATTCTTTTAGCTTTATGATTAAAACAGATTTATAAAGGAAAAATAATAGAAGACAGCCATTTTTAATTGAATTTTAATTCATCGACTTTTCTCTGACCATTAAAATCTTTAACTAAATCCTTCAATTATAATTTAATTGATATTTTTAAAATTAAAAAAAGCATAATTCCTTGTATTTAGTTATTTAGCTAATAAGGAACTAAAAAAATCTTCCGGAAATATTGAAAAATTATTATCCTAATTCAAATTACGAAAAACCTTTTAAAAATGACGAGACCTTGTTAGATGAGAAAAAATATCTTGATATTGAAAATTATTAATTTTTAATCAGTTCAGTTTTTTGGGTGAATATTTATTGATATTATCTGAAATTTATTTTCTTGTTCTAATTAAAACTGAAAATATAAGGCATATCATAATCAAAAGAACTTTAATTTTTGTATATTTTAGTTCTTTTTAGGTTTGGGTACCTGGAAAAATAATATTCCTAAATAATTTTGATGAAAGAAATAGCATTAAAAAATGCTTTCATTTTTCGATTCATTAGAAAATTTCTTATTAGATTGAAAAAATTTGCGTCGAAATTCTTACCGAGATATTTTTTTCTAGTCAGTCTGTTCAAAACAAATATAAAAACGATCCAAAAATAAAAATATTTTTCTTTGCAAAACACAAAAAATGATAATGAAAATAATTTGATAAATGCACCAGGAAACATGATCTTAAAATTCAAGTCAAGTAATAAGAATTAAAAGTGAAGCGTTAAGTTCTAATTAAGATATTTTCTAACCTTTAACGAACTAATTAAAATAAAAAAAGATATCTAGTTAAATGTTCAAATTTCAAATTAATATCAAAAGTTAATAAGATTTTTTTCGAATTTCAAATGAAAAATGGATTCACCTGGTGCCCAAGTAAATCGTTCATTACTAAGAAAAAGCGAAAAACCCCAGCCCAAAAAAAAGAAATGTCTTTTGGTTTCAATAGCATTTTGCCTGGTTGTATTGGCCACAATCGCCATGCTAATGTACCTTGATCAAAGATCCCACAACTCAAAAGTAGAATTCAACTGGGACGACTGCGGTCAAACATGGCACAAACCCAGCATTGATCTTTCAAAATTTGAGTACTCAAATCGGCATAAGCGGATTATTGGCGGTGAAGACTCGGTCAAAAATTCATGGCCCTTTCTGGTCTCAATTCGCTTGATAGCCAACAAAAGCTACCATGTCTGTGGTGGTAACCTTATTTCAGAAATGCATGTGCTCACTGCAGCTCATTGTCTATGGCTTCTATTCAAACCACTGAATTATAACTTAACACTGGTATTGAACTTGGTCGAAGTTCATGTTGGAATACACGACCACGACACAGATCCTATGGATCTAACTGACGAGAATATTCACAAAATAGACATATTTAACTGGCATCCTGATTTTAACCAGGACAATTTTTCTCTATTCAACGATTTGGCCATAATTAAGTTGAGAAAAAAGGTGAAAGTAAACAGACCTGAGGTAAATTTGATTTGCTTGCCTTTTGACACGGACTCTGTGCAGCAAAGTTTAAGATCTGACGACTGGGTTGTGGCCATTGGATGGGGAACATATTCCGAGGATTATGACCATTCAAACTACTTGAAAAATTCACTGCAACAAGCCATCTTTAAAGTTCAAAAGCAAGATAGTTCATATTGTAATACGGGCATGATTGGTGATAGATGGGACAAAGAGAAGACTGCCTGTGCGTACGATGAGAACCAGACACCAAAGAGTACCTGTTTTGGGGATTCGGGAGGGCCGGTACTTGCTTATAGAGACCATAAGTGGTATCTTTTTGGCATCATTTCATTTGGAAATGATGTTACAAACAGTACCATGAGGAAGTGTAATGGATCACAGCCATTCTATTTTATGAATGTCACAGCCTATTCCGATTGGATTATTGAAACTCTTCGAAGTTTATAAAAAGGTGTATATTTTTTTGTTTAGTTATTTTTGATTATTTTTTTTTTTGTTGAATAAAATTTTTCAAAATTTTTTTTGTTACCCATATAGGTCAGTTAAATTCAATGAGCAATTAATTTTTAAAAATCATATTAGCTACGATAAGTGTTCGCTTTTGATATTTTAATCAAGAGTTTTTGTTATGGATATTTTTATGTAAAAATTTTTAGAATTTGGCTTAAAGAAAAATATTGAATTATTTAATCCTAAAAATTTGATCATATTTACAAGAATTTAGTCACAATAGCCTATAACTTTACGAGACGTCTATTTGATTAATTATTTTTTTTTGTTGTATGGCTTCAATTTGTAAAATTTTAAATATTTTTTCAATTATTTTTATTCAACTTAACAGATTAGAAGCTAAAATTCAAGAAAATTTTTAAATAATTCAGTTGACGAAATTCAAATATTTAAAAGTCAAATTGGAAAAATATATTTAGCTTTCACTTAAAAAAAAGAAAAAAAAATATAAAATTTATTTATTACTGCTACTTTTTTAAGACTAAAATTAATTATTTTTCTAGATATTTAAACATTTAAAAATAAATAAATGAATGTGATTTTAGTTTATCTATTTCCCATTAGTTTTGTAATTTTAAATTGAAATAATTAATCTAATTAAATATTTGATTACCCTAGACTTGTTTTTTTTTTAAATTGAATTTATTTTTTAAACATATATTTTTTGAAAAAAATAACATTTTATTTCATTTAGACAAGCTAGCATAAATTAAAGACCCCGTGGCGCATTAGAATTATTTAAAAATTAAAAGACTTAATTTTGAATTTTTATTATTTTTCAAAATAAAGTAGCTTAGAAAACACATTGTTCCATTTAGATTTTTCTAAAAAAGCATGCTATTTAATCTAAGTTTAAATAAATAAATTTAAAATTAGTTAATCCCTAGTTCAATTAATCTCGAAATTAAAAGATTATTAGAGTGTTTTTGAATTTGGATCGATCTGGAAAGAGCTTTCAGATCCAATTAGGTTAAGAAAACGTAGCAACTAACTCAAATAGCTCCTTCCGGAAAATTTGAAAAATTTTTTTTTCATCAGGAAATGTAAATTTAATTTCACCAAAACTATTTCTAGTCAAATTCACAATTAGCTTTTGTCCAAAAAGTAGGATAAAATTCTCCTGATCAATAATACGGATACTGATCTCTGAGAGTTTTGGACTAAATCGAGTCCGAAGTCAATTCGGTCAATGCTTAATTTTGGGTTAACTATTTAATGTAAATATTTGCTTTTTTTTTTTTCAAAGCTTACATTCTGAGAAACACGGTTGTTTAGCAAATAAACAAAAGCAAAAACAAAAATAATCAAAAAACTAATAGTGTTTTGTTTTGCCCAAAATTATCATCAATTTAAAAAATTTAGAAATAAAAATGCTTGAAAGGATTTGTCAGGAGCATAGAAATAAATTTACCTTTATTGTTTGGATTTTGTGAATCACTAAGCCATAATTGTTTTTTATGTAAAGTAACTCTTGTAGCAGTATTTTTTATTTTATAAATAACAAGTATATGACAGACTTAAATATTGAAGATTTTAATTGTAAGCTAATTAAGTGCAAATTAAAATTTCCAAGTACCTAAGTTAAAAGACGTGTTTTACTAGAAATGCCCACGTTTTTGTAATATTTTTGTTTAATCTAGCAAAAGTAGACCAACTATTTGGTGAAATCATTTCTTTCGATATTTTGATCCATTTCGAATATCGGTACAAAGGTTGTTTGCTCACAAAGTTTTCCTCAGATTTAATTGAGCATTTTTTTGCTTAACTTTTGACAACAAATAAAACAAATTTTTTCAAACAAATTCAATCACTAAAAAATTAATGGCTCCTGAGAAAAATAAATCTTAGTACAAACCTCTCAAAATTTTGTATTAAATTTTTTTTTAGAATTTTTTGCTGCATTTGTTTCGGAAAATGACCATGGCTATATCCGATGAAGACAACCAAATGGTTCGAAGCATGATTCGCAAAAACATTATATCATTGATAGATGAAAAAAAAGGAGAGTACGAAAATCCAAAGGTTTTTCTGACTCAATTTAATGAAAAGTAATTACGAATTTAGACATTTTTTTGTTAAAATTTTAAATTTTTACAGAGAAGAGGATGAAGGAACCACTGAAATACAAACACTGAACACCGGAAAGACTGGAGTCCTCAAAGAAGGACTTGAGTTCAAGCTACAACGAAACATTTTGGCAAAGTACAGATACGATGAGGACAAGGTGAAGCAAGACTTATCATCCAAGCGAAAACAATTCGAGAATCGAATCAATGTTTGCCAAGATAGACACGCTCAGTTGATGGTCAAGCAAGAAAAAAATCAGCAATTGATCAGACAGTACTCGCAGTATATCAACGAAAAGGAGACTATACGAAAAAGAGCCATAGCCAAATACCAAACAGAGCTCAAGCTTCGCTTACAAAAAATGCTCGAGTATGATCTGTTGGTGAAGCAATTGGAAGAAGTTAAACACAATCATCATGCTTCTACCAGAAAAGTAGAAAAAAATAAACAATATAAAGAATTTTTATCTAAAGTAATCGACATGCTTCCAGAAAGTAAACAATTTAAATAGAATATTTTTTATTTATTTTTTTTTGGATATTTAATCATTATTTTTGTTTAGATTATCTAGAGGCCGGTGAATCGAAATATGCCAGTCTAATGATGCGACATCAGACACTGTTCGACACAAATCTAGACTTATTTGAAAATTTGATTGCTAATTCTGATAAACTAAAAGAGCTTAGAAACGAATACGAACGACTAACGATTGATCACAATGCTAGCAAAATGACCATAAATAGTAGACTAGGTGAATTGATGCAAATCAAAGAGCAAATTCAATTAAAAAACTCTAGAGCTGAGGAAGCACTGATGAAAGATGGTGATAAAAAACGGGAACGAGTAAGTTTAATTTTTTATTCTAAAATTTGAATCAATTTTTTTGTTTAAATTAAAAGCTTTTTTTCCAAAAAGCTAGAAATTATTTTTGTAACTAAAATAAATTTAATCTATAAAATTGCTTCATGCATATATAAAAACTCTTTATAAAATAAACAACTTTTTTGATTTAAAAAACCCTTTGCATATAAAAAACCTTTTTAGTAATGCGAAAATCGGGTATATTTTTTTTGCATTGAAAGAATTTTTTTTATATATAAATATATTTAATTATATATTAATATATTTATATTTAATTATATATATTTAAGGGTCTTGCCTGTTATGTGACCAGCTGGTCACATATTATGTGACCAGTGACTTTATGTCGATTTGGTGACCAGGTATTTTTTTCTGACTGGTCACATATTCACTGGTCACCTAATATGTGACCAGGCAAAATTATTATTAAAATAAAGAATTTTTTTTTTTAAATTTTATTATTTAAGTGACCAGTTACTAAATTTATGTGACCAGTTATTAAATTTATGTGACCTGTTTTTTTATTTACGTGACCAATTTAAATATTAATTTAAATTATAAAAATTAAATAAAAAAATTATTTATGCATTTTTGTGATGTGTTGCTTTACATCACGCTCATTTTTCATTAATTTCCCGCACTCCGGGCAAGCTATTGGGTTTTTCTGTTTGCAAAAGCCTTACAGCAGACTCTGTCGCTTCAGATGCAATTGGAGTTTCCGATGCAATTTTTGACAACTTTTCTAGTTTTTTTTTTGTTGGATTTAAATTTAGCTTGCAAATGGCTTCACTAACCTCTTCAAAATCTGATTCACAATTTTCTTCATGATCTGAATCGGTGCCATTTACCAAAAAATCCATTTATTTATAATTACAATTAAATTTTATCTAACTTAAAAGAAATTTATGTGACCAATTGCAAAATTTTCGTGACCAATTTCAAAATTTTCGTGACCAAATGTTTATTTATGTGACCAGGTTTAAATTATTTATAAACATTTTTACCTAATAAATAATTTTGCCTGGTCACATATTAGGTGACCAGTGAATATGTGACCAGTCAGAAAAAATACCTGGTCACCAAATCGACATAAAGTCACTGGTCACATAACAGGCAAGACCCATATTTTAGATGAGTTCTTTAGACGTAAGCTTATTAAATTAGAGGTAAGCCTATTAAATTAGCGCTGTTTTTATAAAATTAGCGGAATTTTTATTAAAAATAGCGGTATCAAAAAATTATTCGCCTATATAAACAGTATTTTTATTTTATTAAAATTGTTTTACACATTTATTTTATAAAGGGATAAGTAAATTCATACTGGTGAAGTTTAATTGATGATACAAAAAAGTGTAGGCTATTTTTAATACCTGAATTTTCCTTTTATTTAAAATTTTAAGCCATTATTTATAAATATTCAAAAATTGATAAAAAAAATAATTAGAAAAAAGCTATTTTACTAATATTTGATAGAATAAATATATAAATTACATTCAAAAATTTAACATGGTTGTATTTGACAAAAAATAAAAACCCGTTCACCATGTTAAAAGACATGTATACGAGAATGGGTGGTGCTTCAAATTTAATAAAAAAAAAGTATTGAAAAAGACTTAACAACAGTCTTACTCTTATTATTTAAAATTAAGTTTTGCACTTTTATTTAAATTAAATAAAGCGCTAATTTTTATTTTTGAGATATTTTCCATTGAATCAGACTTTGAATTTATTTCCAAATTTAAATATTGAAATGAAAGAATATAAAAATTTTGTTGATAAAGTTAAAAAATTTTATGAACAAGAGAAGGAATTAATAGAATTATTAGTTAATTTAAAGCAGTCTTTGATTAGTAAAAAAAACGAATTATTAGATTATTCTCGCGAAAATTTGTATCATTTAACGGTAGAAAATATTAAATAAAAATTTAATAAATTTATAATTTTAAATTTAAGTCCATGAGTTCTTGTAAAGACAAAATGACAACATAAAGGTAAAGAGGATATCTTTTCAAAAAATAAAATAAAACATAAAGTTAAATATTATTATTTCAAAAAAGGAGAAAAAAAACATAAAAATAAAAAATAACAATTATTTATTTTTACAAAATTTTGAAATTAGTATTGGTAATCAGAGTGACGACGGCAGAACTTTGAAGTTGACATCCCCAATGCTTCTCCGTTTATCAACACTTAAAAATAACAATATAATATCATAAACAGTAAATCAACATTAAATAATAATAAACTGAAAGAGATAAAAAAAAAGAAAAGCTTTTATATTTAAGAAAATTTTAAGAATTTTTTAATGCTCTTTCTTCAGATGTAACTTTAGTTCGCGCTTATTCTTCATCATCTCTTTTGCCATTTTTTTACCTCATTTTTTTTTCTTAATCTTGTTTTTTTATTTTTATACATTAAAAAATACTGAATTTACGAAAATTTAAGCGAGTTTTTTTATTGAACAAAGCTTAATAAATAATAAAATATAAAAGGCTTTTCTTTTTTTTAGCTCTTTCTGTTTAATATTCTTTTATGTTTATTTACTGTTTACGATATTATATAGTTATTTTTATTAGTGTTGGTATATTTAAATTATATTACTAAGTCTATAAACCCATTACGGGAACAAAAATGACAAATTTTTCTATGTTGATTTTACGATAGCAAAAAAACATAAAAAGGAAAGAATAATACTTATATCCTTTTGTACTCTCTGTACTAGCTGTTAAATAAAAAAGTAGTAAAAAAATCAACGCTTATCTTAAATCAAGATGAACAAATAAAGCAGGGGAGGTGCAGAGGGGACGCAGTTCCCTCCGCGACTTGTTAAACTTAATATTTAAATAATATTTTATATAAATATTTTATATTAAATAATATCTTTAAATAATATTTAAATAATAATAGCTCCATATTTTTGTAGCATATAATACAAAAATTTATTAATTAGTTCTAAATTTATTTGATCAATTTTTACTCTTGTCTAAAGTACATCTGCCAAAGTTTTACTTCACAATTCTTTCTCTCATTCCCTGGTCATCAGAGTCTAATCGGTCTTGATACTCAAAAAAAAAAGTTTGTAAAACTTTTTTTTCTTCATTAAATTAAATATGTTATCAGCACTAGTCACATAATTTGGAAGATTTGGACGACAAGTCACTTAATATTATAGATTAAAAAATATCCAATTTTTATAAATTAAAAAATAAAGGGACCAACAATTAGAATCCAATTTTTCCGAATGCTCTTTATTCAAATTAAGAGTTAGAATTTGTGACCAATTTATCAATAACGTGCATGACTAAAGGACCAAATCAACTTGATTATATTTAAAATCACAAAATATAAAACTATGCTTATAATAAATCGGCTTTTAGCATCAAAAAATATTAATTTTTATTTCTCAAATATGTTTTATCTCAAATAATTAAAAGATTATATCACTTTTAATTTAGTACCCGAAAAGTCTACTCATTAAAATTCTTAAACCGAATTAAAACCTTTTAAAAAATCTTCAGATCTAATTTTTCAAATAAATTTTATCGAAATATTATCTAAGTAAATAACTAATTAGAAACATTCTACATATTTTTTAAGATAACGTAACTTTGAATAACTTAAAGGTGTTTTGATTCCGAAAAATCCATGAAATTAATGTATAACATAAATATAGTATATAATTTATAATTTATGAAATATTTCAAAATTTGAACTTGTAAACAATTTTATACCTTTGGTCATCTGAACGGGTTTCAAAATCTTTTACGATCTTCAATCAACAACTCAACAATAAAAGAATCACTTATGTTAAATCAATTTTAGGTTCTTGATATGTCAAGAATAATGTGGGGAATAGATAATCTAGCTGAGAAATCATTTGATAGACGAAAATACAATAACAAGCCTCTGGAAACAATGAATGTTTTTGAAAAACTAGATGTCATAAAGGTAAAATATTTATAATTTTCTTAAAAATTACTAAAAATTTGTTTTTTTTAAGAGTTACATAATAAAAACCCAAGAAATTTATAAAATGGTTAAAGAAAAAACAAGCACAAATGCCACAATTGAACAAGAAAAAAATTCTGAATAATTTTATTAAAATCTTTAGTATTTAAGTATATTTTTGTTTTGTGTTCAAATCTAATTCCGAAAAATTTAAATGTAATAAATGATTTAATTCAAAAATTTTGAAAATTAATCTTAATTTGAAATTTTATTGCAAAGCAAATATTATCCAAAACAAAATTTTAGTTATATTCTATAATTGAATTTAACTTTTTTAATTCATCTAAAACAAGCGTTATGAATAATCGTACAAATACCAATTATGAATTAAATTTATTTAATATTAATTACTAATTTTTGAATTTTTGCTTTAAAAATATTGCTTAAAAAGCCACGATTTTAACCATACTATGTGCATTTTTTCTCAATCAAAATTTTGATAATAAGTATGTATTTTAAATAAATTTCTTATTCATGGTATGTTTTAAAAAATTTCATTTTAGTTTTTGTGGAAAGGATTTCTTAATTTAATGAATCATTGTATCTTAACTTTTTAATATCTCGTTTTAAATATTTCAGGTTAACATAAACTCGTATCGAATTAATTTTAATCGGAAGCTTAATTTAAGTATTTGAAAAAATTAAATGCAAAAAAATAATATTTAATCAATTCAAAAATCACGTGATTAAATTTAGATGTACTTAGTTTAATATTTGTGTTTTTAATTAAGAATTAAAATTTTCATTAAGAAAATTTGATTTTTTATTTCAGAGTTTAGTTTGATTTTTTGGGAGAATTTTTAGTGAAAAATTAATTATGCAAAATACTAAATTGCGTTTTTTTTCTAATTTTCTCATTAAATCACAAAATTTAACTATGAATTTCAAATTTTCAACTCTAATAAAAAAATATTCTTTAGAAAGGAAATATTTATTAAAAGTAGACAAAATTATTAGGTTAAATAATGAATTTTACTAGGCTACAATCTAAAAATAAAAATCGATACTGAAAACTTTGTTTTACATTTAGCTTTATTTTATCTTATTAAATAAACATCTAAGTGAATTGAATTTTCATGTTTCATTTATAACCCATTTTACGTTGAAATTTTTTGACAATAATGAAATAATCAAAGAGAAAAATTAAAATGAGAATGAATTTAAATTTATAATTTTTGGACTTTTAAACTTTGGAAGTAAAGCAACACGAAATAAGATCTTTAATAAATCCTTAAAAATTAAAATTAATAAGTAGAAAGATTTGGGTAAAAATTTTATATTTAGCATTTGTGAGAAAAAATAATTGATTTGTAATTTGCTGAAATTGGTTTATAAGAATAATCTTACCTTAGATTTAAGCATAAAATTTTTTGAATAAAAAAATCTAAATAAAATTATGATTATAAGTCGGCAAAAATTTTATTAAAAAAATCTTATAGGTTTTAACTTCTGAATAAAATAAGATCATCCTAAGGGCTTAATGTTATGCAATCATAACTTGGAAAAATGAGGTTTAGAAAATTATAATAATCTAATGCAAATATTTTGGATTTTCAAAAAAAAGCTTGAAATAATCTAAAAAATACTTTAAGGTTTTTTTATTTAATCTTTCGTAAAGATGACTGGAGTAAAAATATCTGAAATTCAAAGTTTACTTTAAAAATTTAAAGAAATTTTTAAATTTCTGATAAAAAACATCAATTAGTTAATTTTAAGATAAACCTTTAGATTTACTTGTTTTAAATTTTAGAAATCAGTTAAATATTAGTTTTTTGTAGTTAAGTGGTAAATATTTTTAGAAAAATTCCAACTAATATCTTCACTTTGAAATTTCAAGAGAGTTCCAAAAAAAATTTTTTTAATAAATCGTTCGATGCTTTAGAAATTTCTTTAGGGTTTTATGATATTCTTGTTTTGTATTTAATATTTAATTTTTCATTCAAATTTAACGATCTAAATTAAAAAATGCTTCGAGATTTAAATTTTTAGGGTTTTTTTATTCTAAATTAAAAATTTTAATTCATCAAAATAATTTTTAAAGGGTTTTTTTTCAGTCTTTATAATTAAGTTTTTCCTCATTATTTATGTAATCATCCATTTAATTTTGTTCCATGAGACAATTTTTAAAATTATTGAAAAAAATATTTAAAATTTAGAAATTATGTTAGACCAGACAAATGGCTTGGCAATGGAAATGACACATCAAGACCAAAAAATTGAAAAAATTATGAATCTAAACAGAGCAACGAGACTAAAAATTTTAATATGCACTGAAAGCTTTCATCCATATACGAGTGGAATAGCGCGAAGGTTCAAAGAGATCATAATTCGCTTAGCCAAACATGGTCATCGAATTCATGTCATTACCGGGTGCAAAGTAATTTCATTCAGATGCTCAAAGCTCTTTTAAAGCATTTACTTAGGGATGCGAATCTTTGACCAATGAGCCCGACACTTTGTCTCGAATCTCATTTAGCAGATTGTTTGCTTTAGAATTCAAAAATTCTCTAGACTGTTCTCTGCCATTTCTGTTACCTCAGGTAGTTTTTAAAAAAATAAAATCATATAATTTTCTTCAATTTCAATCCTATTCAGTATGGAATTTTAAAAGCTATTTTAGATTTCAAGCCAGATGTAATCCATTGTGTAGAGCATTCCCCTGCAGCTACCTTTTGCGCCTCGATTGCCATATGCTTGCACATTCCAATTGTGTGGTCTAGCCACACAAATTTAGACTACTACATCCCACTCTACATTAAGCCTTTTATTGCGCCCTTTAGTCTTTGGATATACCAAAAATTGCGGAGAACTTTTTTGAATTTGGCTGACTACAATTTGACAGTGAGCTCCGATTTTGCCAAGTTGCTGGTCAAAAATGGAATCAAGCATAAAGTGCATGTCTGGAAAACAGGTGTTGACTCTAAGATGTTCAATCCGGCGTATAGAAGCCAGGAAATGCGAGTCAGAATGTTTAATGGTCATTATGCTGCTGATAAAATTCTCCTGGTCTCAGTAGGGCGTTTATCGCCTGAAAAAAAATTTGAATTTTTACTAGAAATATTGAAAAAATTTCCACAAGCTTTTCTTTGTATAGTTGGCGGCGGTCCCTACATCGAACATCTAAAGCCGCTGTTTCCTCCAAATCAAGCTCATTTCATCGGATTTTTACAAGGTACAGAACTAGCTTCAGCCTATGCGTCAGCCGACTTTTTTGTGTATGCATCGGTTTCGGAAACCTTCGGACAAGTTTATTTGGAAGCCATGAGTAGTGGAATACCTATAGTGGCAGCTGAAGGAAAACAAATGAAAGAATTTTTTGAATATGGCGTCCATGGCTATACTTGGAAGCCGGACGACGTTGATGATGCTTGTCAAGCATTACAAAAGTGTATAAACAATAGAGAAGCTTTGAGTCATAATTGTCGTCAAAATGCACTCAATCATTCATGGAATTCAGCTGCTATCCAGATTGAAGATATTTATTTAAAGATAAAAAAAAGCAACGAGAAAAAGTTTAATCCCAAAGGACTTTTTTACTTTTTAAAGTGGTTTGTTTTGCAGATTATGATCCTTTTATTTATGGTTCCATTTATGAATGTTGCCAAGCCTGCTAATAAACCAAAGCTAACAAAACTGAATCCACCAATTCCTAATTTTAAATTTTGTATTTCGCTTCTATCACTATTTGCTTTGTTAGGCCTTTTTATAAACTTTTTTTAACCAAATTTTTGTACATATTGCATAAGTTTTGAAAATGGAATTTTTCCTGGTGATTTTTTTCAACTTAATTTTGAAAGATTTTCATTACATTTAATTAATTTTGAGATAAAATTGAAAATAATAAATTTTTTTTCAAATCAAATTATTTATGTTTATATTTAATTTATATTTAATTACTTAAGTTTGTTATCTTTACGAACTGATAGAAACAGTAGAGTTATAATATATAATGGAGAATTAATAGAATTTAAATGAAATTTACCTTTTATAAAGTAATTTTTAGCATTTCAAAATTTTTTAATTTTACAAACAAAATTAACATTTAAATTAAATATTTTATTCAATTTTTATTTAAATTTTTTAGAAAACACTTAAAATTTGTCTTATGTATTACATTTTATTTTCTAAATTTTTATTAACATCGCCTTTAAGGCGTTCATTGAAATAAATAAATAAATAAAAATAAATAGTTTTTTAAGTATACATTAAAGATTATATTATCTTATTAAAATTATTTTTTTATTATCTTTATGATTTTATTAAAAAATTTTGATAACTTCAGTTTCTTTAAATTTACAATTTTTAGCGCCTTATTCACGTCGATTCACATCTGGAATTTAACATCACAATAATTAAATTTAGAAATAAAAACAAAGCTTTAACTCTATTAAAAATTTCTTTTGACGCAAACTTTATCCGTTTTGTTCTAAGAGGCAGCCAAGAATTTACAAAAGAAAAATATGGACACCTAGTTTTATTCTCAAGTTTATCGGCATTAATAAAAAGTAAACAAATGGTGAAATGTAATTCGATTGAATTTAATTAAACAAAAAAAAGATAAAAAATTCTTCTTCAATCGAAACAAGGAAAATCCATAGCAAAATTATTTTTTTTCTTAATTTTGAATTTTTTTATTTAAAATTAAAAATATACAGTTGTGAATAAAATTTAAATATCAAATAAATTTTTTCAGTTATTTGAAATTTCTGGCATAATTTTGGCAAATTTAAGTTTGTTTTATTTCTCTTTTTATTGAACTTTAATAAGTTTAAATATTTTAATTGATTTGAATGAAACTTACTCTAAAAGGCAAAAAAAATAACTTTTTTAAAATTTATTATTTATTTTAGTGTAAAATTAAATTTTTTAAGTTGGAATATAGTAGTTAAAAATTTGAATTTTTGAATTAAACTAAACCTTAATTATTTAAATTATTGATTATTTTTCTTAAATATGTAAATAAGAGATCAATCATTCTGATGTTAATTTGATAATGAACCAAAGACATAACATGTATAGTAATGTTTGTTATTTATTTCTTAAAAAATTATTAAAATCATTAGATTAATTAAGTTTTAAAATTTTAATTGATCGTTTTAATCTTAAAATTTGATCTGAAACTTCAAAATTAATATAAATTTCATAATCTAAAAAAATGATCCTAAATTTTCAGTATAAATTTGTCTTTTACGGACTTATAATTAATTAGTTCAAAGCTTCCTTGAAATATTTCAAGAATATTTTTACATTCGAAATTTTTATTTTATCTTTCAAAATTCAATTACATAAATAATAATAAATAAATAAATAAATCTTATCTTTATTTTTCACATAGTACCACTATATTAACATCTAAAAAATAATTAAAAATTTTTTAAAAATAAGAATTTCAATAAATCGTAATTATTATTATTTTTGATAATTATAATTAATCTGCAAAGAGTCTAATGGCTCGTGGAGCTGTTATCACAACTATAGCAGATGATCTATCTTTTTGATTGACTTTGTAGTTGTCATATACAATTTTGAACTGCTCAACATTGTTGGCGTTCTTCGCCTTATCCGGCAACTCGTTCCACATTGGCACTTTGCGATTTGAGAATAGATTATTTCTTGGAGTACAATTTCTAACAAATTTTCTGTATAATTTGTGCTTCGGAACCCTAATTGCACCAGCTGGATTAACTGCCTCTTAAACCAGAGATTGTCAGTTTATTTTGTTCATGTTTTTGTTACATTTAAAGAGCTGGATCATTTTATTTCAGTCTAATTTGTCTTCGACCTTTGGTAATTGCAGTATTTTTAGTCGTTCTTCATAAGATCTCTTCTTTAATTCTAGGACAGGACAGTTTTTCTAATATTTTAATATCTTGTTTATCATAAAGACATTCTCATTTTTAATTTTATTTATAAAAATACCTAAATAAATTTCATACATTCTAAAAATTCCTTATCTACATATTAACTTATATTTGCCTTCAATTATAATTACATAACTCTTAAAAAATTTTGAAAAAATTGAAAATATGGAAAAAAATAATGGTGCTAAAAGAGACTTTGGATCATTTCACAGCTCAAATGTAGAAGAATTAATTCATTTATCCGAATCAGAATACAAGTCTCCAAAACTTGATGTGGCATTTGATTTATCCGTATTCGAAAAATTCGAATTCGGTTCATCTGATCTTAAAAAAAAATTTTTTTATCTAGACGAAAGATTTTGTTTTTTAAATCATGGTGCATTTGGTCTTTCATTTAAACCAGTGCTTGATTATGTTCACGAATGGAAATGCTATGCTGAGTCACAACCATTAAGATTTTATGATCGTCAAATAATGCCCCTACTAGTCGACTTGATAAGAAAATTTTCATCAATGATATTTAAATGCAAGCCAAATGAATTGGCTCTGGTTGATAATTGCACTTTTGCATTCAATTCACTTATTTCAAGTTTAGACTTAAGTCCAGAAGACAAAATTTTCATATTTAGCACAACTTACGGAGTTTATAAGAAAATTTTGAAGGACTACTGTATTAAAAAGAAAGCTATTCTAATCGAAGAAGCGATCAGCTTTCCGATAATTGACGAGAAAGACCTAATGCAAAAGACTTTAGGAAAATTCAAGTCTATTTTAAGTGAAGATGAAGAAGACAAAAAAATCAGACTTGTCTTGATTGACCATATTCCCAGTAATCAACCATTTTTGGTACCGATTGATAGAATCTCTGAATATTGTAAATCAAAGAGATCTGACATTTTATTTGTGGTAGACGCGGCTCACAGTCTAGGCTCGGTAAAAAATTTTACAATCGATCAGTACCCAAACATTGACATTATGTTCACTAATTGTCATAAATGGTTCTGTGGACCCAAGGGAACAGGGTTTTTATACGTAAAAGAAAAAAGTTTTAGAATAAGACCTTCAGTACAGTCACACGGAATAAATTCTGGCTTTAATTCGGAATTTATTTGGTCTGGTTTAAAGGATTATGCGAGCTTTCTCGGTCTTTACGCCAGCTTGAACATTTGGTTGCACTATTTTGGTGGTTTTGACAAGCCAATTGAATATTGTTACAGTATGGTTAGACAAGCAAGTGAGTATTTGAAAAATTTGTGGCAAACAAGCTTCATGGTTGATCCAAGTTTGTGCTCAACAATGGTTTGTGTACAACTACCTGATTCATTTGTGAGAAACATAATCAAAAACGATGACTTGGAATCGAGTTTTTCTTATAATGATGCGGAAATAGTTCAAAATTTTCTTTATTTTAGCCATTCAATTGAAGTTCCAATAAAATATATTCAGAATTCATTATATGTTAGGCTTTCTGCTCATATTTATAACAAAATTGAGGACTATGAATTTTTGGGTGATGTTGTTATGCAAAATGTTGAATAATAAAGAAACATTTATAAAAAATTTTTTAATTGCTTATCTTCAAGTTGATGATCTTAAAAGACCCAACAGAACTTATTTTAAAAATTTAAGAAAAAAAATAATGAATTTTTAAGTTATAATAATTAGGGTTGTTAAATTTCAAAATAAAATTTGGAAGAATCATAGAATTTTTTGAATTTAAAATAACATGTTTCAAAATATGGTATTCAAAAATTCCTCACAAAGTAATATTTTTCCCAATAGAAAATTATATTGAAAAATTTAAAACAAAATTTACCATAGACCATAGATGGGATCCTACTGTTTCCCTTCTTCGCAAGTCTAGCTTGCTAGCTTGTTGTAACTTATATTATTATTATTATTATAAAATATTTTAATACTTGAAACAGTATTAATTTTAGAACTTAAATTTATATTTAATAATCTTTGTTAATTTTATTTAAAAAGCTGATTGATTCTAATGAAGATTAGTTAAAAACTTAAATGGCCAAATACGTAATCAACTTGAAGTTTGTTGACTCATTGTTTGAAAATAGAGAGAATAGGCATCTAAAATTATCTAAATAGCTATGTACAATGTTTAAGTAGAGTGACTTTTATTTTCAGTTCGTGCTACTTCAATAATAACTGAGAATATTTATAGTTTCATTGGTTTTATCTAAAATCTACAGGGTTATAAAGTTAATGGAAGCCTCTTGGAGCATTTAAATTTTATGAAAAACAATAGAGCTTTTTAATAATCTTTTGATATTTATCTTATCAAATATGAAACTTTTATTTTCTTTTCCGCAAATTTTTCAATCAAAAATTTTTTTTTTGAATTAGCTTCATAAGAAATTCAGAGGTAAAAAAAAAATATTGAAAGTTTTCTTTCAATTTATTCTATATTCTATTTCTTTTCGATGAAAAATTAAAAAAAGTTTATTTTGAATTTTTGCATCCTTAATAATAATAGTAATTATATATTTTTTTGTCGTTTAATTTCAGAATGTTTTTATTCGAAATTTTGGAATTCTGAAATAACTTCTTTGAGATTCAAAAGACTGCGTATTGTATTTATTGTTTAAATATTTCGAAAATTTTTAAAATTAAGAATAAATTTTCATTTAATAAATTAATATCTTTTTAGAATCAATACTAAATAATTCAATTAAAATAAGAGTTGGAACTTTTAAATCTAATTGATTTAAAAATTTTTTTTAATTAATTTATTTTTATTCTGTACAATTAAGAGATTGTACGGTCAATTAAAAATAAGAAAAAATATTTAACTCAAAATAAATTCAAAAAAATTTTTTTTAGTGTTTGATATTCAAATAGAATCCCATGTCAATTCTATTTGGTACCATTTTTTTCATTGCATCAATTGCTTTAGCTCTCTTCTCTTCTCTGGAAGCCTTTTCTTCTTTGCTTTCTTTTTCTTCTTTTCTTGGCTTTTCATCTGATTTGCCTTTTTCGCTTTTACCTTCGCGTGCTAAATGAAATCTTCTTAAAAATCCTCGAGGCTCTTCTCTATCGGACTCGCTACTGGAACTCGAACTTGAACTCGAACTGCTGGACGAACTTCGTTGGGATGATCTCTTTCTTCTGGAACCTTTCATTTGATTATATTTCTTATTTAATATTTCGGTTTGAGCCCGATAAGACTGGCTCAAATCGGAAAAAGATTTGTTGTGTAAATTTATTAGTCTGTGAATACGAGCCCTGTTTGACTCGCCACGTTCTGTTGCTAATTTTTCATTCAAATCCTCAAGTGTTTTTGACTCTTTCTCAATCAATTTCATTAATCTATTTAGTTGATTTTCATCCTTCGAGTTTCCTCTCTCTTCAGATTTACTTCGTCCGAATCTCGGACCTTCTTCAGATCCCATATGCTTCAATCTTTGAACTATTTTGCTCATTTTTTGTTACTTTAAGTTGATTTTTACTAAGGAAAATTCTCATTTTATACAATAATGTAAATATTTGACATATCTGATAAGAATTATTTTTAACCATTGTAATTCAAATAATTTTATAAATTTTTTATTCTTTAGATGGAATTTTCGACAGGATTATCAGGCAAAATTAGGTTACAGTTTAAGTTTAGACCTGTTTAGTTTTTTTTTAAGGGCGACTAAGAAACTTTTCAAGTATTATTTTAAGAATTTAAAATATTCAAAATTTAACTTTTCAATTTAGTTTAAATTTTAAATAATTGCCTGTTAAATTTTAGATAATTTGTATTTTAAATCATTAAATAAGAGTTTAAAATAGATTGATGTCCTATTTATTTTACTTTGATTTTATTCAACACTTTCCTTCAGAAATTCTGAATTTAATTTGTTTAAAATTGAAATAAAAATTAAAAAAATGATTTAGTTAAATTTATTAAAACCAATAATTTTCAGGTCATTTTGAGTGAATGATCAAGTTTTCACGTAAAATTGCGGTAAAATTTATCATTTCAGAATTTGATTTTTTAATATTGATCAATTTTTTGTCACCAAAAAATACCGAAAAAATTTTAAAAAAAAGTTTTGCTAATAAAGCTTTTCAAAATAAAGATTTAAAAATATTATTTTATTTATGTATCTTTGACATATGCATTTTAAACCACAAATTTTACAGGCCACCAAATTTGAGTTCTTGTTTTTTTTTAAACGTTTTTTAAGCAGCTAATTTAGCTTTTTTGGACGCTTCTACTGGTGCCAAAGCCTATTTTTTTATAAATTTTTTTTTCACGATTTCCAGATCTTTCTCATTATTTCTTTTTCTAATGTTTAAATATCTCATCTAATTGTCTGAAAAAATATATGGTGACCAGAAAAAAATTTTGGTTATCATCTTTTGATCACGTTAAGTCGAATAAATATTTTTTGATAACCATAGATGACATTTTTTTCTCAACACTTGATCACAAAGTCGACATGGCCCTGATTTTCTTTTAAAAAGAGCAAATTATTCATGAATATTTTAAAATTTATTTTTAATTTTGGTTTTCAAATGATATTAATTTTAATATAATCAAGAAGATTATCAATTTCTTTATTAATCTTCATTTGTTAGCTCATTAATTAAAATGTTTAATATTTTCAAAAAATTTAAAACCAATTTTTGATCAAGAAAAGAATATGATAAATTAAAAAAAATCTTGAAGTAATTAATGCAGTCGATTCATGCTTTAGGCCTAATTTACATGAATTTTGATCACGATCAAATGAATGTTTTGCCGTTCCATACAGAAACGGTGGCGATTACATGAGATTAAGGCCGGTCTTGAAAGAAAAAAAATAATATTTGAAACCTGACTTTACTTAAAATTTGTGACTTAAAAACTACTCTTCTTCAAATTGAATGAATAACATATTAAAAATTTTCCCACTAAATCAAAATTTCATGTAATCAAATAAAAAAACTGCTAAATTTCAGAATTTCTGAGTTACTAGTTTATTTTTAAATATTCCTTCGAATTTATGTCAAAATTTTAAATTTTAGAACTTGATTTATTTTTATGCAACATTAGATTATTTTTAATATTTTATAAAATGGTTTGAAGAGTTTTTTCATACTTTATTCAAAGATTATTAACTAATGTTAAGTCTTAAAATTTTTCATAACTAATTTTTCTTTTTCAGTAATAAAGCTCTAAAGGAAAAATCGAATCGTTACACAATCACATAATTTGCAGACTTTTAGCAGTTTTATAATTTAAAAAATTGTAAATTTCCCTTATTTTTAGGAACTTTTTTTAAAATCCTAAACATTTTTTTTAAGTTTTTTTTCATTTTGTATTGTATAATTGGAGTGAATTTCACAAAACCAAATAATGACTCAATTGACTCTTCATTGTCATTGTTTAAAAAAACATATATTTTTTTTGTTATCTATAGTAAATGAATTTTCATTTACCTTAATTATTTTTATCTTTAACGCCAAAGTTTTTGAAAAAATTCTTGAATAAATCATCAACAATTTCAATAAACACTGATATTAAAAAGGGAAATTTTATTTAAGACATTCAGACAGAAAATATAATTAAGTATAGAGTCATCTACCCGATAAGGAAATTTAAACTCTTGTTTACCATCTATAATTCATATTAAATCCTTTGGCGTCAATGTAACTTATAACTTGAATATATACCTAAAGATAATAATCATTTTTTTTCTTCAAGAATTAACTCGACTAGATGTTTATTCTTATCAGCTTGATACTCAAACTAAATTCCATTAAATGCGTCTTCAGCACATTTAATCCACGTAGGTCTTGCCTAAGAGAGAACATATCAAAAAAAATTCCTAATCTATTGTCTATAAATACTCCTGCCATATTGCGTAATTAATTGAATACAAAAAAATATCAAACTTAAAGGATCGTTAAAATCATAAAAAAGTACAAATACCAGCTATTTTGAACTCCTTTTTTGAATGACTTGGTAAACATTGGCTCGAATAATAAATCTTATGCCAAAATGAGTGCGTTAATTGATTTAAATAAATAATTTTAACTAGAGGTACAAAATAATTAAGGGAATATGTGATTTTAGCCAAATTTATAGTTTGGTTGTGTTGCAATAATTGCAAGAGAAACATAAGATCGGGTGAATTACGTAAGCCTTATTATCGTTTTTAAGCATTATTCAGATTATCTTTTCTTTAGGTTCTTAAAAATTGATTATTATAATAGCTGATTGAATTTTCTGATGTTTTTATTATTAGCTAAAGATCAAACACCAAAATTTAGCGAACAACATATCCAATTTCAATGCTGCACTTGGTATGGCCAGTTTCACCATGCCATTTAACTATCTGGAGATCATTTTTAACCCCCGATTTTAGAACAAATAAACATGTAAAAACAAAGATCATTCACATTTTAGTATGCGATAAAATATGCATATTTATTTATTCTAACCATGCAGAAAATTCTAAATAAAGAATATTTTAAGATTCTACTCATCGATTTCAATATTTTTGTATTTTCTAAAAGAAAATTATCATTGATCTATTATTGTTTTGTCAATTTCTAAAATAGAATTAGTCAGATTATTTAAATAATTTTTTAACTTGAGAATGTCATAACAAATCATCCAAAATAATGTTGAATTAGAAAATTTTGTAAGAGAAGAGATGTTAATTTGGATTTTAAAAGATTATTATTCTGATACTAGAATTGAATAATTAAGTTTAAAGCATTAATTTGGCAAAATTTTCTAGATAATCAGGGAATTTATTTTTTTATCCAAAGTCGAATCTTTTGAATTAATGATAATACAATTAAAAACTAAAATACTTATATTTTATAAAAACTTAGAAATATCTTTAAATTCATTTCTAACATTTAAAGGTCTAATTGGACCGATTAGATAAATACCCAAATTTTAAACAATCGATTTCAATGTCCTTTTACATTTTTTTGAGGCTCTAATCATGGACTTATATATTGGTGTATTTTATATAGCAGATTTGATAGTTTGGTATTTTTAATAGAATTAAGTTCAAATTCAAGCCTTACTTTTTCAAAGACAAACAACACTTTTTTTCTACATGAAATACTAAATTAATAAACCCTCTTTTTTTTTGTAAATATTCTTTAGCAATAAACTTAATTCAATATCTTATTAATAAGTCTATAAATTAATTATATTTTTTTTAATAATAGAAAATGGCACTTATTAGAAGAGGCTAATTTTGGACGATGAATATTTTATTTTATTTGTGTCTTAAAAATTTTAAATTTGTAAAAAATTAAAATATTATCCTCATATGATTTACTTTAAAATCAGTCGAAATCGACAAGATTTTTATAGCCAAAATAATTTTCTTTTTTTAAATTTTAAATTTGCTTTGCAATTGCTGATATTTTTTGGTGTAACTTAATTAAAAAAGATAATTTATAATTCTTAAGAGAATTTAAAATAAACTTTAAGAACTTTTTTATACATCATTTTCTCAGTAATTTTTCAGACCCTTTTATGGTGAATTCGGTGCCTAGATAGTACGAAACTTTAATTGATAGCAATTTTTTATCATTTAATAAATAATATTAGTAAATTGAAGTTTGTCTTAATTAAGTCCAATAAATAAATAAATAAAATTTGTTTTTATTAATGAGAAAAATTCAACTCCAACTGGCAGAGCCAAATTTAGATTGATAAAAATTGTTCGATTTAGTCTGACTATGTTATTGATTTATAGTGACTGGCATGGTTTTTTTCATGAGGAATTTTGGGCTTATTTTTTCGTGGAACTTAAGAAACAGATAATTTATGATAAGCAAGAAAATATCTCTAAGATAATTTTCAATATCTTAAAAATTTTGCTTGCTAACCTATTAGCTTCAAATTATGGACTTAATTATTCTTTAGTTTTCGTTTGAGGCTATAAGGCTCTGAGGTGAAGTTACTAATTTGCAATAAGCTGCTATTTTATTCATTGTAAAGAAAATTTTATTTTGTTTATTTAGACAACTATTATTGAGTATTTATTATTGACTTAGTTGATACTTTTAGAAAATGGCACAAACGCAAGCTATTCAACTAGCCGAACAAATTAATGACGAATTTTTAACATGCAAGATATGTTTCGAACATTACAAAGATCCAAAATGTCTTTCATGTGTAAGTTGTATTTTCATTTAAAAAAAACTTTAAATTTCATTTATTTCAAATTTTTGTTGGCAGTTAAAAGAAAATTTATTTCTAGTCTTTTAAAAGTTCATCTTTTTTTTAAGAACTTCAAATTTTTATTTTTGTTTAATTTGTTTCAATAAATAAAATTTGAAAAAATGAGTAGTAAATCAGAAAAATATTTTTGGAAAATAAATCATTTTCTTACTGATACTTTCCTGGTTTTATAATTAGGTATCAATTTTATTTTTTTTTTATTTGAAAAACATCCATAATTTTTATATTGATTTTTTTCAAAATTTGGTTAACAGATACATTTATCTATATAAAAAAAGGTCTATAGCAATTGGTTTACAACATTTTAATTCGTTTTCTAATAAGAGATTAATTAAATACAAAATAAATATAATGAATCAAGTAGAAAAATACATCAATATTTTGGACATATGTTAAAATTTCTAATTTTGTTACCAAAAAATCTTAAATTTTGAAAAATTGATTCATTTAATTATTAGAATATAATTCTCAAAGGTTTATAATTTTTTTTTGAATACATTTTCTAAAATATTGGGTCTAGTGGTTTATGAGAACGTTTGTTCCCGCATTAAGTAAAATTTTGTTCACGTATAGGTGACCGAAAACTATTTAGGAAAAAAAAAATAATTAGGTGACCAATCTTTACCTTAGGTGAACAACTTCAGGATTAAGTGAAATATCCTAGACCTTTAAGAACAAAAATATATTTATGTGAACAAAGATAAAATAAATAAAAAAAATATATATATTTTAAAGTGATGAATTAATTTTGAAGAGAAAATCAAAAAGAATATCTGTTATGTTTTTGTGTTTTACTCATATGGCTTTTTAAACTTCGTTCACCTCCGAATAAATGACTAAAAAATTTACATTCAATTGGATTTTGTATTCAACTAAACTTTTTTTTATGAAATATATACATGTTCATTGACATGTTATTCAAGGATAAACTAGTCCTCTATTAGTTGTCTTGACGAAAAGCTGAAATTCTTCAAAATCACTAATTTGTTGCATTTTGTTGAAATAAATTTTTTGGAAGAAATTGAGAGTATTAACTAAATTTTCAAATTTGTAAGTTCATTTTAAAAATATAATTTACAATTGTTGTAAGTACCAAAAAAATTCCGAATTTAAATTTTTTTGAAATAACCCTTTCAAATATTCAGAATTTATAATAGGATTTTTTTAATTTGAAATTTTATTTAATTAATATTTTGAATGATAACTTTTTGTGAACAAAATTTTAGGTAAACAAATTTTTCACCAAACCTGAGAACAGGAATTGTTCACATATTGTGTGAACAAACATTCTCATTAAACACTAACATTAAAATATTAACAGTTTTTTTTTGGTGAAGAGCCTTAAATTGGTTCATTAGCTTATGCAAATGCTATTTCAGAGTAATTGCAGAAGCTGAACTGCAGGAGAAAAATATCGTAAAAAGAAAATAATACAAGGCAACGAATAACTTAATAGATAAATAAAACATAAAAAATTTAATTGACAATATTTAAAGAAATTTTTTAAAGAAAATTAAGATAGAATTTGGTTTTTTATATCAAAAAGACTTTGACAAAAGATTTTAAAAATTTGGGACAAAACCTCGAAATAAACAATTTATATATATTTATATACTTTATTTCTTTTGCTCGACTTCTCTTTTCCACACTGGAATAGCTGAAGAAGAGTCGAAGAACCAAAAACGTACAAGTTAGTTTTAAATTTTACTGTATATAAATATATATAAATTGTTTATTTCGAGGTTTTGTTCCAAATTAAAAAATAAAAAAAATTCTATCTTAATTTTCTATAAAAAATTCCCTTAAATATTTTCGATTAAATTTTTTATGTTTTATTTATCTATTAAGTTATTCGCTGCCT
The DNA here is from genome assembly GCA_010279815.1 of Brachionus plicatilis. Lineage (NCBI taxonomy): Eukaryota > Metazoa > Rotifera > Eurotatoria > Ploima > Brachionidae > Brachionus > Brachionus plicatilis. The sequence continues at coordinate 2,073,836 of QEOQ01000508.1, forward strand.
TGTATCATTTTCTTTCTTGTTTCAATTTGTACTCTTTATTTATAATATGTATTTTAAGTAGGGCTCTTATTTTTTCCCATTTTATACTAATTAATCTAAAAAAAAATGAATTTTATAATAATGAAAAAATAATTTTTATTCTTAACGTGAAAAAAGCACAAAAATACTTTTAGTAAAATAAAAAATATTTGTCAAGTATCAAATCTTCCTCGATAAATTTTTAGCATAAATTGTCTTAAATTTTATACACATTATTATTAAAAATTTTTCTTATGAAAACTTTCTTCAAAGAATTTTTGATTAAAGTTATTCTGTGAAACTTTTCTGTGAAACATTTTTCCATGAAGCCGCATCCTGCCTAAAAAAAATAAAAAATAAAAAAATTTTAATTTAATTTCTTAATAAATTTTTGAAAAAAAATTAAAACATTTTCAAAAAGCTTCATACTTTTTGTGAGGAGTGCATTGAGCAGCATGTCAGTGCCCAGCGTTCGTACAAGTACACGGATTATCGTGAATTTTCGTGTCCAATATGCCGAAAAAAGACAGTTATTCCGACAGGAGGCGTCCGTAAACTAAACGACAACTTTCTCATCAGCAGTCTGAACGAGCTTCTTTTGTCTAAAAAGCCATCTAAAATACGCGAATGCGAAATTTGTAAAGTAGTGCACCAAAGAGACCGTGACGCAACATCCAAGTGTGTCGAGTGCCAAAAATTGATGTGCGACTCTTGCGCCCACCAGCATCAAACAATGAAAATCACCCAGAACCACTCAATATTCGAGCTCGAAAACGAGAAAGACATCATGTGCAAAGACCATCCGAATGAGCAGGTAAGATTCTATTGCGAACAATGCGAAATATGTGTGTGTGTTCCATGCACATTTACAGAACATTTGGAGCATGATCTGGTCGATTTTAAGTCTGGCATCGATCACCATAAAGAGGCCATTGAGGAAAATTTGCGCAAATGTAGACAAAAAATAAGCGATATCAAAAATCGCCTGGACATCTTGAGACAATGCGAAACAAGAATACTCTTCACCCAAGACGAAATACACAGTTGTGCCCTGAGTTTCATAGAAGCCATTAGGCAAAAAGAAACCAGTCTAGTAGAAGAATTGAAAAGTCTATACGGTGACGAAACAAATCAGTATTTGAACAAGCGCGATGAGCTTGAATCTTATTTAGATCAACTCAAGTCCACTTGTAACTTGACTGACATGGTGGTCAATGGCAAAGACATAGAACTTTTGCTCCTAAAGAAGCAGCTGTGCGACAAATTCGAAGAATTCGAAGAGATCAAATTGGATCCAATACCTGACAATATTCTTAAAAAAGTCAATTTTGTGCCCGGATCGCTTCTTTTGGGAACTTTGGGAGATTGTGAAAATGTTGAGAAAAGTGAGAGCTACAGATCAGGCATAGCAAGGGGCATATCGGCCAGGTATTCTTCTGGCGATGAGGACGAGACAAGTCGCGACAATGATTATGAAGAAGTGTCACAAGCAGAGTACACTGTGGACAAATCAACTCAAATAACATACCGAGATATTCGCGATTTGATGGCTTACATGATCAAAGAAACAGAAGCTCAGACAGATATTCGAATGATCCACGACCTGGCCACAACAAACAGGTCCATTTTCGAGAAAAAAGCTGCACCACCTCCGTCTAATTATTCACTAAAAACAGACACCAAAGAAACTCAAACAGATCCACAGACAAATCCATGCTTGAGCAGTCAATCTTCCATTGACGAAGATTCAAATCCAAATGCTCCAGTTGACAGAAATAAACTTGGTCGACGGGTTCGTAGACATGTCAAGCCTGGTTGTTCGATTGCTGTTTTGCCTAGTAGTGAAATAATTATTATTGACCCTGAGGCAAACAGCTTGTCGATATTGGATCGGCGTGGAAAATTCCGCTTTGGCATGTCGAATTCAAATAAGCCTTGCACAGAACAAGGAAATCAGTCTAATGCGCAACAATTTGGCCAAGCTGCATTTGGAAGTTTGACTAAATTGGAACGCGGCATTCGGCTAATGACACCCCAGGGTACTTTAGTTATTAAATTGGAAAATCCAGAAGCGCCTGAGTCAAAGCCAAATGAAAGTTGAGCATTTTTAGTTTGAGTTTTTTGTTTTAATTTAAATTTGAATTTTAATTTGTAAAATCCAGTGAGAAATTTTTTAATTAATAAAATTCAAGTTGTTTAAATTAAGTATTTTAAAAATATGTTTATATTAAATTAAGTTTTTAATTTAACCAAAAAAAAGAAATATGAAATGCACTCTGAAAAAGATTTTACTTAAGTATTGAAGATGCTGCCAATCGATTTACTGAACAAATTGCCAATAAAATATAAATTACTTACAGGTTTTTTTAATTTTTTTGTTCTCCTTTTTTTTTTAAAGTCGCATTTTAATTATTATTTTAATTAGAATATTAAATTAGGATTTAAATTCATTTTTTTTCAATACAGAATTACTTAAATTATTATTTTGTCTTACAAAAAATATTTCTCTATTAGATGGACAAAATTAGATGATGAATTCGAAAAAATGGATGAGAGTATATTTTTGAATATTAAGATCTAAATTACGCTTGCATGAGCCACTATTACAGTCACAAAACCGTAAAATTGAGTAATTTTGCAAAAATTTACGTAAAATTATTTAAAAATTATTTCATTTGTAAATTTAAACATACTTAAGTTTTAAAAGGGCAAAAAAATTGTTGATTTAAATGGTACGTGCAAGAAATATAAAGCTACATAGTTCTAGGGTAAAATTACGAAAATTTTCTTTTCGCCGGTCTTCTAGAGTGGTCCAACCGAGAGCTTCTCCTCTTTCAACGTAGGGTTTCGATTTGAGTTCAGGGACTAGCTTTGAGAATCTCCTTTGCACCTGTTCAAGCAGTTTAATGTCACCCCATAGAAATAATAATTTACTAAATTTTACGTAAAATACGTGGTATATTTTTTTTTGAGTTGATGAATCGTGATGAAATTTAAACAAAAAACTTCCAAAACAGTAAAATTGCCTAATTTTACCTCAGATCCACGTATCATATTATTACTGAATGCAAGAAATAGCGATCAAAATGGTTTTGAATTTCAAAAGTTAATGCCAGAGAAATGTCAAAATTAACTTAAATTAATTTAATAATTTTTAATTATTAATTTTCTTGAGTTGAAATTTTTTTGTTTCTCGAACTACGCTAAATTTAAAACATCAACCAAATTTAATAAACGAAATCCAGGAATTTCAGAGAAGATAATGATATTTATTTTAAAAAATTAAGTTTAAAAACCTAAAAAAATATTTGAATAAAATTTTTTCTGAGAAAATTATATTATTTATTTTTATTCTAAATTTCATTTAAAAATTTTAAAATTAATATCAAAAATTAAAAACTCAACTCCCAAAACAACAAATAATTTTTGTTTTTAAAAAAATTATTTAATTTTTTTTTGTTATTCAAATGTTGACTTTGTCTTTAACAAAAACAAAAACGAAATTTTCTAAAATGTAAGGTAACAAGCTTTAAGAACAGCCTTGAGCATGTGAAGTTCATTGTCAATATCGACAAGAATTAAAATTTGCAAGATTAAATTGCATTATTTGGCTAAGGATGTTAAACTTCTGATCTATTTCTAATATTTATTTAAAACATATTATAAATTGGATAAAAGATTAGCTGAAAAACATCAATTTTCAAAATAGAGTGTAAAAAAATGCTAAGATTGGTTATTGCTACACTTGTGTTGATTCAATTGTCAAACGCTGTTGTCCAAGAGTGGAAACAATGTGGTGGAAGTGGCTTCACTGGAGATATGACCTGTGCTTCTGGTCTTACTTGCTCTTTCTATAATGACGCGTTCTGGAGATGTGAAAGACTTAACTATGGTTTCTCTGTTTATGGTCGTCAGATTAGAGATTGCGACGGAAAAGAATTTCTGATCAGAGGTGTCAACAGTGCCAATGCCGACTGGGACAACTACAGCAGGTTCTATGCCAAAAAGAGCTTGAAAGCAATTTCAGCTTTAGGTGCCAATACAGTTCGAATTCAATGGAGAATTTCTTTGTCAGGTGGTCTAACAATAAATGATCTAGAAAATGCTATCAAAGTCGCAATCAAAAATAAACTGGCTGTTATTGTTCAATTACATGATGCCACTGGCAGTTCTGATCCATCTCAAGTTAGCAGATTGGCCCAATGGTTTGCCGATCATCTCCATGTATTTCAACGCTATCATAGATTTTTAATAATCAATATTGCCAACGAATGGGTAAAATTTAAATTAATCTTGAAATTTGAAGATAAGCTAATCTTTATGTTGAAAGAGTCCATTTGGTACCTCTGCCCAAGTGTGGCACGATGCTTACAAGAACGCAATCAGCATTATTAGAAATAAAGGATGGAAAGGTATTTTGGTGGTTGACGCCCCAGCTTATGCTCAAGATCCAAATGCTATTATTTCTCATGGTCAATCTTTGGTAAATCATGACAGAAATAATCACCAAAATGGAAATATTGTTTTCTCTGTTCATGCTTATGCGGACTGGAAAATTGGTGGCCGATATAACATGGATACCTATGTCAACAAGTTATACAATACAGGGTTGGCCTGGATATTTGGTGAATTTGCTGATAAGCATCCAGAACACCCATCATGCTCATGGGTAAATATCGATTATACCAAATTGATGACTTTGGCTAGAGATAAGAGAATAGGCTATTTAGGTTGGTCATGGGCTGGCAATGGCAACGATTGTGGACAGAGCCTGACCCCATTGAACTTGGTAAGTGGAGATCAAAGTCAAGAATATACATGGTTGAAATCAAGCATTAATGATTTGACCGAATGGGGTAAACGACTATTCGCAACTCCAGGAGTTGGAATTCAGGCTACAAGTGTCAAAGGAGCTTTCATGCCATAAATTCTAATTTAATCTAGAATTTACTTTTTAATTCACTGATGCATTTTAGTATTAAATAAATAATTAGTTAAAGCAAAATATTTTTTATTTATTTTGTTCTTAAAATATGATGTTTTAAATTAAATTTTAGAATTCGTATAAAGTTTATAAGATGATTATTATTAAGCTTTTATCAGATTATCCCTAAAGCATTTAATTGAATAATCGGATGGCCGGACTTACAGCCTAAGACACGCATTTGGACTCTAAAATAGTAAACAAATAAAATTTTGTAATCAGCAACCTTAATAAATTTTCAATTTTTAATTAAATCATATTTAAAAATTTTAAATAATAAACCAAAATTTCCGGAAACCTAACCAAGTCAAATTGAGTTCTATTTTAAATTCAATCGAAATAATTAATTATAAAAAATTCATAGTGTTTTAGAATTAAGAAAATAATTTTTTATATGCGTTTTTGTAAATCTATTCAATAAATGAAGAGGTGTCAAGCAAAAGTCTGATCGAAAAAAATACGTCAATTTGATATTGACCGTATGAAAGGTTTTAAAAAATTTTAGTCACAGATATTTTTATGATTTAATTAAAATTTTGATATAAAAGAATGGGTCTCCCTTTTCAACACAAAAATTAAAAATAAGATAAATGCATTCAACACAAAAATTAATGGCTTGTTGGGAAAATTTTAAAAAAATTTATTCAAGAACTGTTATAAAGTTGAGCTTAACAGTAAGAAATTTTCTTTCAAGTTTTTCACTAAATTAAGATATTGTGCACAATAAATGGCATTAAAAGAATTGTTTAAAAAAAAGGACCAATTTGTCAATAAACCTAAAAGAGGTAGAGCAAAAAATGCGGGAAAATGGTTTTCTAGAGACCAATTTTTTTAATTTCTTTTCTTTAAACTTCGAAATTTACTTTATTTATCTGACTTCCACTTATAAATATCATTAAATAAAATTTAAAATTAAAAAAAAATTTATTTTATTATAAATATTTTTGTGTTGAAAAAAAAATTATTTTAAGAATTGTTTTCAAACACAATTTTTTTGTGTTAAATGTTTTTTTTTTTAAATATGATTTTCTGTGCTAAGAAGAAATTGATTGTGCTGAAATAATATTCCCTAAAAAAATTTTCAATAAAGATTAAAAATATATCAAAAAATTATGAAGTTATAGTAGTTTTGACAGGAGCCGGCTAAATAAGCGCTGATAAGGCACACTAAGACAGCTGATGTAATTGATTGCTGCTCATCCAGCAATTAACAAGCTGTTAACATTGGGGACTTCAACTAATTGATTTGGCAGCGAGTTCCATATGCTAGCGGTTCTGTTGAAAAAAAAGTTATCTCTTTGTTGGAGCTTCGAAATTTGAAGCAATGACCTCTTCCTTGTTTTTTTGTGACATTAAAATTGTTGCTTTTTTCAACCAATTCTATTCCATGCATGAACTTGGATAATTGAATTAGATCACCTCTTTTTCTTCTTTCCACCAGATTTGGAATGTTCAAAGCCTTCAATCTGCTTTCATACGGTTTGTTTCTAATTGAAGAAAAAAATTTAGTAGCTCTCCGTTGAATCCTTTAAACATTCTCAGAAACAGACTTAAGAATTGGAGACCATACAGGCACCGCAAATTCCAAAAGAGGACGAACAAAGATAAATACAGAGATCTAAATAACTTACAATCAAAACGAGCCAATGATTTCCTGATGCGACCTAATATTTGATTTGCTTTGTTTGTAGCCTCTATCACTTGATTTTTCCATTTAAGATTTGTATTGAAAATAACTTCAAGATCTATTTCGGTTTCTGACGTTGATAACTGCTTACCATTAATAAAATAAGGAAATTCTTTGTTTTTATGGCCATAATGCATAACCACACATTTTGATGTGTTGAAGAGAAGAAGCCAATTTTGAGTCCACATGAATACTAAATCTAAATCTGATTGTAGTTTCGCTGCGCTTAATTCTTAAACCGTTTACGAGAACATTTTAGTATCATCTGCATAGATTTTGACAACATTCTCTATTCCTTTTGGAGATATACAAAACGAACAATAGTGGATCAATCACTGATCCTTGTGGTACACCGCTAAAAATCTCAACCCAATCCGACAAAATTTCACCTTGAAAAACTCGTTGTCTTCTATTTTTCAAGAAAGCTTCAATCCACTTTAGCGTCAGACCATCAAGCCATATGTTTTGTAAGAGTTGTTTTCAAGCCTTACAATTAGAATAAAACAAAATTGAAATTTACTAAATATTTTAACCCTAACCATTTAATCACCTATTACATAAAGCCTATAATGATAAAAAAAGATTTAAGTTTATAAGATTTATGCTCATTAATTTTATTAAAAAAAGAATTATTTAGTTATAAAATAAAAGAAACTTTATTAGTTGTAATACCAGAAAATGTTTTTAATTTTTAAAAAAATTTAGCATCGAATGCATTTTCTTAGCTCTCTTGCAAATATATGCAATCCGTTTTGACCACACAAAGTTTAAATAATTTTTAAAAAATTTCCTAAATAAATCAGCTCTCATCAGAACCACTTGATGATACTTTATTAGAAACTTAAGTAACTAAAATTTTCTCAACGCGCGTGATCACATTCAAAAAATAAAAAACTAGAAAATTCGCTTTACACTTTTTTTAAATAAGTGAAAAAAATATTTATCTTCTATATTAGTTTAAATAAAAAATTTGAAAAATTTCTCATAATTTTAAATTTAAATAAAATAATATTTTTGATAGTTTATCAATACAGAAAAATTACGTAAAAAAATTAAGAAAAAAATTATTCAACAAATTCCTTTATTTATTTTTTTTGCAAACTAGAATTTTTTATTAAAAAGTTATATCCCCATACATTATTCTAATTTTATTCCTACCATGTGGAAAAATTCAAAAAAATTAGAACTAAAAACTTAAAATTTATTCAAAACATAAAATTTTTACTTATCTTTACTTTTGGGCTGTAAGTAAGCTATGGCTTTCGCATCTTTCCTTAACCTTTTTGAATAATAATAATAATTATATTTCTATGAGACAAATGATTTTTTATATTTTGTATTTGAAATAAGATTTTACAAGCGCAAGACCTAAACAGAGGATAAGTTTGCATTACAAACCGTCAGGAAGAACATGCCAATCCGGCTCAATAAAAAAGCAATCTAAGTTACTTTGAATTGTAAAGGTTTAAAATATTTTTGTCTGATATAAAAGATGAAATAAATTTTGTCGCATTGTTTCGAACATTCTGAAAAAACTCGGTCAATTAAACAGAATCTTAAAGATATTTAATCAAAATAAAAGGAAACCAAAATTTTTTTCTAACCACCTTTAACCTTTTTTAAAATCATAAAAATCTTCCCTGTCACCTATTGAAGGTATCAATTTAATTCCTTTTTTTTATCACATTCGGACAATAGGACATTTCTCACTTCTCACATTTTTTTCTCACATCTCACATTCTCAAACTTTCAATTGCAGTTCTAATTGATTTTGAAAAAATTTCAATATAAATCAAATTAAAAATATTTTTTAAAATTTTTTTATTTTATTTAACATTATCCTAAGACAAATATCAAAACACATTTAACTAAAAGTATGAACGCTCTTTCAAATAAAAAAAATAAAAAAAAAAATTAGCAAATAATGTCCCGTCGTTTTGTATTTGGTTTCAGAAGATTTAAACCGATAGATGTAGGGGTATTCATTGGTGTTAACGTACTGGTCGGTCTGTACATTTGGAAACCGTATTTTGCTGAAATGGCAACAAAGAAGATCGAACAAGCACCAGCGCCTAAAGACTCTTAACTAAACTTTTTCAAACCAAAACTCCGACTGATCTGTAATAAATTTATTTTATTTAATTTTAATTTTTTATTTTTTTTTACACAAATTCGCTATTAACAGTCGAATTTTTAGTATAAAGTGAAAAAGTTTTTTTAAATAAATAAAAAAAATTAAGTTTTAAATGCTGCCGGTTAGACCTGCTAATATCCATAAATTGGCTCAAATCAGTCAAAAACTTACTTTCCAAAGCTCAAGCCGAGTTTATTCTTCTGAAAAAATCCCAGAAAAAAACTTCATCCGTCTTGGCGACCAAGTAAAAGAGCTCAAAACCCCAACTTGTCCAGAAAAAGTTCCTAAAGGCTATGCTGGTTTGAACAACTCTGTAAATTCCCAAGCATTTTTGCACAATTTAAGATGGCTGATGCAAAAAGACTCGCTAAAACAAGACTGTTACCTAATCGGCTCACCACCAGGTGCATTTCGGCGTCACCTTGCTTTTTCTTACGCTGAAATAACCAAACGTGAAATTGAATATTTGTGCTTGACTAGGGACACGACCGAGTCAGACATTAAACAACGCCGTGAGGTAAAAAACTCATCAGTGCTATACGAAAATCAATGCGCGGTTAATGCCGCCTTAAATGGCCGCATCCTGATTATTGAAGGCATTGAAAAGGCTGAAAGAAATTTGCTACCAATTTTGAACAACCTACTCGAAAACAGAGAGATCAATTTAGATGATGGTCAATTTATGGTATCACCAGAAAGATATGACAAACTAAAGCACTTGAACACAAACATGAACAATTTGCTTCGAGTTCATGAAGACTTTAGGGTTATTGCCATCGGTCTTCCGGTCCCAAAGTACAAGGGAAACTTACTCGACCCTCCACTAAGATCCAGATTCCAAGCTCACCTAGTTCCTTATCCAAATTATGAAGATTTTTTGTCCTATGTCCGATCAAAATATGAAAATGTCGACCCAGGACTCATTAAAAAATTTTTTGATTTTTCCTATTCTTTGTATGCCCCGGAAATGACAAGCATTGGACTTGTTGATTTTCCTGTAGAAAATTTGGACAAAATTATTAAAATAGTCAACAATATTAATAACCAAGTATCACCACCAATTAAGGAAATAAGTTTGGTCGAAAAAATTTATCCATTTCAGCTGCTCTATCAAAATGATGATAGCAAAGAAAAGGTTGTGTGGAATATGCTTGGTAAATTTGGAATAGAGGCAAAGTCAGATCAATGCAGTCAATCGACTGAAAATGAGCTAGTTTCTGTAGTTGACAAGTTGGATTCAAAGGTGGTGACTTTTAAATCTGGCTCCGATTTGTTCACTGTGGAAGTGGGCAAAGGAAATAGTTGTGTAAATGAAAATAAAAGCTTCATAATGAACAGGTATCATTCGAGTTTGTTGGTGGACATGTTTTTGAACCATTCAAGTGGTCATGATTTTGTTCTGATTGGACCTACTGGCTGCGGCAAGACCGAATTGATTAACAAATTTGCTAGTTTATTAGATTATTCAACTCAGTCAATGCATCTTTTTAAAGATATGAGCGCAAGAGATTTGATTCAGCAACGAATCACAGAAACTAATGGAGATACAAAATGGTTGAATTCGCCATTAATTGAAGCCGCCATAAACGGAGATCTTATGATTTTGGGTTAGTTAATTTTTTCTTTTTTAAGTAAGCAAAGGAAACTTGGGACTATTTTTGAAATGTGTTTTGAATTAAAATTTCTAATATTATTTTTTCAAAAAAATAAATCTCGCAAAAATTTTAATTTTAATTACCGTAAACTCGTGACCATTACTCTTGGAACAATGTCAAAATTTGGGTTTACTCCATACGGAACTAATACCATCGAAACCATGTTAAAAATTTTTTTTATCTTTTTTTAGAATAAACCTTGACGTCTGACTTTAAACTAAGAGTAAGCGCAAAACTTCGATTTTATTCTTAGAATAATTTCAAATTTATTTTGCAAAAAAAAATTTAAAAATTGTAGTGTTAAGTTCGAAATTTAAAAAAATTAAAAATTAAACTTTATTCTAATTTTTGTATTTATGTAATGTAATATGGGACAATAAAAAGATTGTTATAACTAATTCTTTATTAATGATAAGATGGCTAAAATAATAAAAAGAGTTGCTTATATATTGAATTATGTACGTGACAAGATTCTTAAAAAGAATAAAGATGCAATTGCAAATTACCAAATAAGGTAAAATGAATTTTAATAAGTTCTAGTTGATAAAATATTCAAGTCATCAACTTATAATATGACATTTATTCTGAGAGTAAAAATTAAATTCGATTAAAAATTAAAAATTATAATTAAATTTAAAATTAAAAAATTCGATTTAATAGCCAAAAAAAACTGTTTAAAAACATTTATTTTTTATTTTGCCTAATAATTTTACCATTTTCGTCACGATTAAAAAAATTAAAAATCAAGAAAACTAAAAAAAATGTAAAGCAAAAATAAGATAACAAGTTAAAATATAATAAAAATGGCAATTTAAATATACAAATTATAAGTAATGACAGGTGCAAAATTTTTAAATATTAAAGGAGGAAAATAAAGTTCAGGAAATAAAGAATAAATAGTAAGATTACACAATAGAGTCCGGTATTTGTCATATCTTGATTCAAAACCTGGAACAAACTTTTTTCTTTCTATTAAATGATTCAACAGTTTTTTGAAAAAAGGAAGAAAAGATTATCAGCAGTTCGTCAATTTTTTCTAAAACCTGATTGTTCATGAATTAATAATAAGTTTTGTACTTTATAACTATAAAATCTCGAGTAGACTGTACGTTCCAGCAGTTTTCCTAGACTGTTTTTCTTTAAGAATTTTTAAATATTTAAATATTTAAAATAATGATATGATATACTGATTTCTAAAGATTTATGGAAATAAAATCTAGGGACAAAAATAAATCAGGTTCCTGGTTATTTAATTTGATTCAAAATTAACTTTTACTTGAAGATTAAAAACGGTTTTATAGCTGGTTTTAATTCAAGATTTATCGAATACCTCACTTAATTGTTTAATTGCTACCTTAATTATTTCTTTATATTTATTTATCAAATGTTTCTTCTCTCATAGAGATGGTAATTTCAATTTCAATCATATTTTGATTTTTTTAATTCCAGAGAAATGAGTAAAAATAAGATTTTTTTTAAAATAATCTGTTTGTTAAGTTCAAATTTTAAATTTAATGCTGCAACAGAATAAAAAAAATTTAATTTTTTATCTTTTTTTTTTTTAATTTTAGGGTTTAATAAAAAATTTGAATAAATTGCCAATTTTAAATTTTAGTTTTTTTCTAAATTTATTTCTAGGTTTTAGAATTGATTAAATAGATCTAAAAAACAATTAAAATTAATAATTTGATTTCCAAAATTTATTATAATAAGTATAGTTTTTGTAAAAAAGGAAAAAAAAATATTTTTTTAGGGGTTCTTCGTCTTTTTTTTTATTTCAGGTACCTTTTCAAGTTCATGTTGTCTCATTTAATATGAGATCGATTAAATACCACCCATTTTTAAATTTTAAAATTTACTTTTAATCTTGTTTTAATTAACTTAATTTTGAATTTTTTTTAATCTGAAAGATCTATTGAACAGATAATCAAATAAATAATAAAATAGCAATAAAATTTATTTTCAAGATGGTATTCATCGACTCAAGGATGACACTTTGATGTCTTTGAGGAGACTTATCCAAGATCGCGAGTTGGATCTGTTAGATGGACGCAAATTAATTCGTCACGACAAGTACGACGAATTAATAAACACAGCTACAAATGATGAAGAAAAAAAAAGAATTAAAAGCAGACTAATGCGTATTGACCCGGCATTTAAAATTATCGGCACTGCCGAGGCCTCCAGTCTATCAGACAATAAAGCCACTATCGAATGGCTCAATTCTGAAGTTCTTAACCTATTCTTATATGAAAAAGTTGACCCTCTAGGCCTTGAATATGAACATGAAATTTTGAGCAGAAAATTTCTTCTCAATGATAAACACGAACAATTGTTCGAAATAATCCGTCAACTAAAATCCGCTGCCCAAACTGATACCCATCTAAAACATGTCTCGAGCCTTTTCACTCTGCGCAAGCTCATCCGCATGTGCAAAAAGATCGAAAAATATCCAAACATAAACTTGGGTGAAGAAATTTTAAACTCTTGTTTGTACAAATTTATGCCCAGCTTGAACAAACAAATACTTGACGACTTTCTGGCCAAATTTACCTTTGAGTCATCAAATGCATCTGAAACAGTGCAAATTCCGGCACCCATAAAACAAAAATCAGAAAAGCTGGCCAAAATACCCGATGTTGTATTTTACGAGAACAAACTGCATTCAAAAATACTCAACAACTTGTACCAAGATTTTAGCCTTGGCGAACATCTACTTCTAATTGGAAACCAAGGAACTGGAAAAAATAAATTAGTCGATAGATTTTTGATGCTCACTCAAACACCGCGAGAATATTTGCAGCTGCATCGCGACACCACTGTTCACTCATTGACAGTCCAGCCGTGCATCAAAAATGGTGTGGTGTTGTATGAAGACTCGCCATTGGTAAAGGCAATAAAGACTGGTGAAGTTCTGGTGATTGACGAGGCCGACAAGGCTCCGCTGCATGTGACAAGTGTTTTAAAGAGTTTAATAGAAAACGGTGAGATGATACTTAGTGATGGTCGTCGGATTGTAAAGAACCTAAATGGAAGAAACAGTGAAAAATACATTCAGATGCACCCAGATTTCCGCATGATCATTCTTGCCAATCGGCCAGGCTATCCATTTCTGGGAAATGATTTTTTTTCCATTTTAGGAGATTTGCTGTCCACTCACCCAATTGACAATCCTGATCCCGATTCCGAGATTCAGATGCTCAGAAATTATGCGCCAAGTCTTAGTGATGAAGTGTTAAAAAAATTAATCTCTGCTTTTGGCACTTTGAGAAAAATGTCCGACCAGGGCCTCATTTCCTACCCCTATTCCACTCGCGAGATAGTCAATGTGGTGAAGCATATGCAAAAATATCCCGATGATTCTTTGCCACAAGTGTTGGCAAATGTTTATGATTTTGACCACTTTGAAGATCAAAACAATTTGAAGGAAACATTTAGAGAGGTAATGAACAAGCACGGAATTCCGGTGGGAGCCTCGCGTCTCTCAATCAGTCTTTCGGAGGTGCAAAAGCTTCCACAGATATCGTCTAATTTAGATGTTGTGACAAAGAGAGTGTCACCAAGTTCTGTGGAGTTGTCCAAATTTGGTCTAAGTGCACCATTTCAAATGGAAAGTGAAGTTTTTGAGTGCGAACATGTCGAGAAAAGAGCTGATTACTTTTCGGAGCTGAGATCTACTTGGTCATTAGGAGCCAAGCAGAAACTAATATCAGATTTAATGGTAAAAGATAAACGAGCCTATGTCACTGGTGTTAAACCTTTGAGTGTTGTTGAAATTGACTTGGAGAGCAGCAAAGCCAAAGAAATTCTGGTCGGAGGCTATTTTAAAGGCGCTTGGCGAAGCTTTTATCCTAATTTTAAAATTTTGAATGTGGACTCGAAAATTATTCTCTATGAAGAATCGACTAATCAGGCTATTCAATTAGATTTTGAAAGTTTGACTGGAAAAAAATTGGAATTTTCTGGAGGGTTTTTGGGGCCCAAAATTTCAAAATATTTTCAAACTCAATCGAGTCAAAATAGATTAGTTAATTTTAATGATAAGATTTTGGTTCAATATAAAAGTGGATCGAGTGATTTTACAGTGTTGAATTTTGACACTTACGAAGACAAGCGGATTGTAATTGATCCGGGTCTAAGAATTAACAATTTGATAAAAATTAATGAGAGGTGCCTGCTAACTGCTTTGTATGATCCAAGTGATATCAAAAATAGTGGAATGGCAAAAAATGAAAATCTTAGCTATTTTCTTATCGACATATTTAGTGATCGAATGGATCTTATTAAATCGAACTTGTTTGACAATGGTGATACTTTTTTGAGCATGATAGACATCAAAAATGAAAATTTTGATAATATTTTAGAGGTAGGTTATTTTTTTTATAAATTTTTTTATAGATTGTAGCACAACGATAAAGTTGTAATAAAAATATGATGTTTTAAGTAAATTTTAAACAACTAGAGAAAGTGAAGTTTTCAATTCACTTTGTGTAAAAAAAATTTAAAATTTTTTACCTAAATCGGCCAATGTTTAATTTGTTTAAATATTCAAACTATTATACATTTTTTGCAAAAACATCATTTTGATTATTCAAATATCTTTAATAAGTTAAGTAAATGAAATGTTATGACAAGAGGACTAGCATGTTAATAAGTCTAAAAATTCGAAGTGACAAATTAGTTTTTGAAAATTTTTAAATTTTAAGTATTTTTACTTCACTCAATACAAATGAGTGCAAAAATTAGAATTTTTTCCAACTAATATTCACTGATATTAAATAACACGAATGTTAAGCGAATTAAAAAAAAAATTTAACTTTCCAATTTTTAAAACAAAACAGAAAATGTGTTTTATTTTTTCGATTTATTAGAATCTTCGATATAAACTATTTTGATACTTAAGAAATTATTATTAAAACAGGATTTTTGAAAGTACAAATGAAGTAAAAATATTTTGAATGCTATCCATCATTATTCTTTTGTTTTTATTTAAATTCAACATTACAATAAATTTCATAAAATATATCAATAAATCTAAAAATTGTATATGTTATCGTAAAATTGTATATTTTACTAAATATTTACAGTGTTTAGAGTTAAACTGTATAATGGGTAAGATTACATCATTTTACGTAATTTTACGTCAGAAAATGTAAGTTTACATAATATTTCATCATTTCTTGTATGTAAGAAAATGTAAGATAACATAATCTTACGAAATTTACGTAATATTACACTAGTTTAGTACTTTTTCTTACAATTAACCCTCTTACAATGTAATAATATGCAAAACTTAAAATTTAAAAATTTTCAAAAACTAATTTATCAATTCGGCTAATTAACATGCTAGTCCTCTTGTCATAACGTTTCATTTTCACTAAACTAGTGTAATATTACGTAAAATTACGTAAGATTATATTATCTTACATTTTCTTACATACAAGAAATGATGTAATATTATTTAAGCTTACATTTTCTGACGTAAAATTATGGAAAATGATGTAATCGTACCCATTATACAGTTTAACTTTAAACACTAATTTTTTTCGTAAATTACAAAAAAAAAAGAAAAATATATCCGCTTCACTTGTTTTACCAAGAATTATTGGAACAATTAGCTTCATAATTTTTAAAAAATTAAAAGATTATTTAAATTTTATTTTATTTTATTTTATGGTGTGATTAATCTAATTAATAATTACAAACAACAAACATTTAAAATAAATTAACAATTAAAGTTTTTATCCTAATTTACTAAATTGGAGCTAATTATTAAAAGTAACTAGGAAGTTTTGAAAAAGATATTTTTTTCTTGTTTTGTCATTATTTTCTTTACTTTGCGTAAATTCGCAAAATTATTAGAATTTACGATTACATATACATTTTTGTATACTTTCTAAGAGTGCAAAATTTTTTCTGTAAATTGTTTCAGCTAATATATTTAATGTAACAACTAGTTCCAGTTTTCCAAAAATTCTAAAAAATACACTAAATTTAAATATACAAAAATTATTTGGCAATTAATTATAGAGGCTCGATTCAGGTGATATATTGTATTATTTAATAAACTTTGGACTTTTTGAGAAAAAAATGCTTTATTTTTGTTCTGTTTCTTTGTTCTAAATTAGAACATTAGAGCCATGTCATATTTTAAAATACCCACTGTATAGAAAAAAAAAAGCTTAATTAATTATCATATTAATTTATAATTTTATATTAAAATGAATTATAAAAACTAACCAAAATTTTTTTAGAATTTTTTAAGAATTTTTTAAATCAAGTTAAACTATTAAAAAAAACTCTAAGAAAAATTGATTTTTATAATGACTTTATTTATTATAATGTCTCAAAACTTCTAAAACAAATTATTTTTACTTATTCTTTTTATTATAATGATTTTTTAAATTTTATTTACTTTGAAATTTCTTAAAAAAATCAATAATTGAAAAGTAATTGGCCCGAAGGAAAGATTGAAATCCATTCCAACCTAACTCAATTTTATGGTATTTTATTTTAATAAAAAAATAAACAAAAATATCAAAAAGACAATCAATCCAATAAAAGATAAATTATAATTGAAGACTTTCTTTACCCTAATTTGAATTTTTGTTTGTATTAAAACATCATTTTTTTAAGTACAAATAAACTATATTTTTACAGAATCTGTAAAGAACCTTAAAAAATTCTTCAAAAAACCTTAGAATTTTTTAAAAATTTTTTGTCAGGTATCATATTTTCAATTAAGTGCAAATATTAGAAAACTGCTGACATTAAGCAGACAATAGATTTTTAGGTAAAGAAAAATAAAATAAAATTATCACAAAATAAAGAATTTAATTGAATCGATTTATCATTGCCTTTTAAAAATAGTCTTAAAATTTCAGCATAAGTGTTTAATAGTCCGAATTATCAAAAAAATAGCCATTTTCAAGTTAAAATAAAATTACGCTTTAATTTTTTCAGTTCTTTTTTTCCAACAATATTTGGTTAAGCTTACAAATTGTGCTGAAAAAAATTTAAAAAAAAATTTTCTTGAAGATCTATCCAAATAAGAATGTGTCCAATGCATTAATTATCCCGTCTATCAAAAACCACCTTATTCTTTTGTCTGACAGTGGGAATGAAAAAATGACTAAATGGAACTGTCAACGAGAGATCTCCTTGCGAAATGATAACTCAAAAATAAAAAGTCAAATTCCTCTATTAAAATCTATTGTAGACCAGGAAAGAAAATTAATTATTACTCAAATTAGCAACGAAAGTCGCCCTTCGTTGAAAGATTTCAACCCAAATACACTTGGCTTAATTGAAATTATAGACCTGAGAGAGAAGACAGTAAAATACCTTCAAGTTCCGAAACCATTTAATTTTACCAATCTTGATTCTTGGGATCTAAAATCTGGTCAAAACGAATCAGAATTCCTGCTAGATGTCTCCAAAGACTTTGTTTACAGTCTCGATTTTTACGGCAATCTGCATCAATGGGAAGTTGACAAAGCTCAACTTTCACTCTCTTTGGATAAGTGGAAAAAAATGGTCCAGTCGTATTCGTCCAAATTGAGCCTTGATTACTTCAAAGAAAGTCCAAATACAGAATTGAAAGATTTTAATGGTCCAAAGCATGGTAAGATTGATGAAAAAAATGCACCACATGTAGGAGGAAATACTTGGGCCGGAGGATCCGGCGGGTTCGATACGGCCGGCCTTGGCGGTGTCGGTGGACCGTACCGTCTAGACTCTGGTAACCAAGTATTTCAGGTGAGCGATGAAATGAAACAGAATGTGCCAGAACACGTGCGCAAAGCCGCTCGGGAAATGGGTGAAAAAGCGTTCCGAGAGCGCCTCAAAGAAATCAAAATGAGTCCTTATGAGCATGAAATATACTCGAAATATTTGAACAATGTAAAGCGGCCTATTCAACAATTGAGGAATATTCTTGAGAGTTTGGAGGCGAAAAAAAAAGAGCGACAGTGGCTCAAGAACCAGACCCAAGGTGATTTGGATGATGCAAAATTGGTTGAGGCTATAACTGGAGAAAAAAATATTTACAAAAGACGTGGTGAAGATCCCAATGCGGACAATTCGTTTGAGCACGAAAAACCCAAAAGAATTAAATTAGTGGTTGATGTGAGTGGCAGTATGTATCGCTTTAATGGAGTTGACAATCGTTTGGAACGTGAAATGGAATCTGTTCTGATGGTTATGGAATCTTTTAGTGGTTTTGAAAATAAAATTGTTTATGACATAGTGGGTCATTCAGGCGATGGTTACAACATTGTTTTTGTTGAGGCCGGAAAGGCACCCAAAAATGAGGCAGAACGACTTCAAGTTCTGCACACATTGGTCGCCCATGCTCAATTTTGCTCATCTGGCGATCATACATTTGAGGCTACAAAGCAAGCTGTTACAGATTTGGCCAAAGAGGAAGCTGACGACTATTTTGTTATTGTCCTGTCCGATGCCAATTTTGATAGATATGGTCTGTCGCCCAGAAACTTTTCACGCATCATGACCGACACAGATCGTAAGGTGAATGTGTTTTGTCTATTTATTGGAACGCTTGGAAATCAGGCTGTTTATCTAAAGAACAATTTACCAGCAAATAAAGCTTTTATTTGCATGAATACAACTGATATACCCAAGATCATGCAACAGATATTTCAATCGGCTATGCTTGCTTAAGTCTTGATTTTATTTTAGAATTTTAAATTTTAATTAATTTAAAAACAATGTTTTTAAAATAAAATGTTTTAATTATTTTGGAATTATTCTAAAATTTTGCTACCGTAAACTGGGGAAATTTAGTGAACAGGTCGAAATGTATGTTGGTGATTTCGTCATCAAAGTCTAATTCTTAAATAGTCAGATTATAACAAATTATTCAAAATATAGTAAAATTATTGAAAATAAAAACGATTTCAAATTAAACAAGTTTGAAACCTTGTATCTTTAATTTTATTTTAGATTCTTAACTTAAGAAAACAAAACATTTTTAATAGTTGAAGTAGCAAGTTTCATGAAAAATATATTGTTTTAATGTTTAATTAGTGAAAAGCACTTTATCAGCTCTTGCTCTTTTAAAGGCTTTGAAATGACGAGAAAATAGAAGCAGCTAATTCTGCTAATCTCGAAAGATTAGATGCCACAGCGCTGTCATTTTTCGTTTCCATTTATGATCGACTTTTTAAAGTTTTGTTAAAATAGAAAAAAAATTTTAACTGTTTATTTTAATATATCTAGCAAAAATAATATTAAAAGATATTAATTAATTTTTAAATAATCGATTTTGAAATCAGTCATTTGAGAAACTCAAATATTCAGAAAATTTTCCAAAAAATGCTAAAGAAAATTCAAAAAGTAAGTATGCTTTTTAATATGGATCTAAAGCTCACCACAAATTCGACTATTCACAATATCCAGCTGGTCTCCTCCTTCCTAGAGTGAAAAGTTTTACTAATAAAACTTAATTTTTTTATTTAAATATCGAAATTTTTTTATTTAAATATCGAAATTTTTTTTTCGATATTTTCAAAATCAACCAAAAAATATTAATTGTTTAATCTTAATTATCATGCCTATGTTAAGCTTCAAAAAATGACGATTGACTCAAAATTAACTTTTTCGTCGATTAAAAATAAAAGTTAAACTTGATAAAATTATTTCATTTAAAATGTTAGATTTAATTTTATCTGATCTTCAGACACGTCATAATAAACATAAACTACTCAGAGTTCAAAATAAACTTTATGAGCTGATGAACAGAAAATTAATGGGAAACAGTGAAATTTTAGCAGTGAAATATAAAAAGAGCAAATTTTTTAAATTGTATTTTTTTGTATCTGTTTTTGTTTATATAATAAATAAAGATTTAAATTTAAAATTTGTTCTCAAATAAGAATATCGAGGTTTGTAAGAAAAAAACTAAAATTTTATAATTACAGTTTATATTTTTCATCTAAAAATTTGACAAGCAAATGAATCAAAATAAATATTTCAACATGATAAAATATGAAAAAATGTTTTTAGCGTTAATCAGGATCTCAAATTAGAATATTATTATTTTTAAGAAAAAAATCATATTTTTAATGGTTAACTGAAGAATTAAATTTCATATTTGTAATTTAAAAAGAAAATTAATCAAAAATTTTTAAATTATGATTTTAATCTTACAATTTTCTTTCGGTTTATTAAATTTTTAATTTTTTATTCAGGAATTTAAATTTTGAAAATCATTTAACTATTTATATTTAGCCAAAGATATTTTTATTAGGTGAGAAAAGAATCTCGATCCTGATCGTGTTTAAAGTCTTCAAGTATTGACGAAAATTAAAAAATAATAATGAAATCAAATAAATTATTTTTAAAAAAATTCCTTAGGTATCTGAGATTGTTTGATTAATATAACAAAAATAAAAAAAACAATTGATGAATTCATATCCTTTTTTTATTTTAGAAAATAAAAAAATATTTACATTAAAACTAATGAAATTACGCAAATCGAATTTGTTAGCAAATATACATATGGGAAGACTAAAGCACAAGTTTTTTTATTTGATTATTTTTTAATTTTTAATAAAATTTATACATGAAAAAGTGATATCAATTTGGCACATTTTTGTTTTTAGAAATTAAGTGCTAAACTTTGGTTTATAGTTGGAAAAATTTGGATAAAAATTTAGCCAATTTTTTTGATATGAAAAAAAATTTAATAAACGATTTTCGAAAATTAGTTTTATTCAAAATTTAAAAGACTTATTGATTTTGTGTTCAAAATGCCTGTCTACTTATATACAATACTAATTTGTAAATAATAATAAACAAACCTTATTAATTTTATTAAAGCATATTTAGAAGCTCTTGAAATTAAAGAGTCAAAAGTGTTTTTACAGATGATTTGAATTAATAGGTAAGATCTTTTAATCGATAAAAAACCAATTTCAAAAAACAAATAAACTTTTTTATTCCATTAAAATTTGTTTACGCTTCTTCCTCAAGTGGCAAAAGTGTCGCTGAACTTTTCAGACTTCATGTTCTCCAGGCTTGACTCAAATCGACCGACACCATCGAACCGCTCTAATTGAATTGAAACCTTTTCTTTTTTTTGATAAGCAAAAAGACCCGCTGTTGGCAAACAAATTTAACTTAAGTACTTAATATTAATTTATTTTTGTAAGGTATTTTTGTATTTACCCATAACAGCGGTATCAAAATTAATCGATTTGTATTGATTTTCAACACTGATGAACGGCTAAATAAGCTTTTAATTTGCTAAAGTTAATCCGTACTGCAAATATTCGTTTATGTAACGCAAAATCCCACGATGTCGGTCATAATGATTTTGTCATCAAAGAAATATTTGGTAGCTGTGTTAAATGAGTCGTAGAAAAAAAAAGCTGAATATCGAAAACGAATGCAAATTAAAACACCTGTTGAACTTGATAATCCGATTTGAGCCTGTGTGCCTCTAAGACTTTACATTTCTTAATCTCTATTAATTTATTATTTTATTATTTTATTGGGTTTAATTAAGCACTAGGATAAACAAGTTGCATAATGGATTTGAAAGATTTTACTACAGAAAATCCTGGTCTGGATTGTAAATGTTTTATCAAGAAATTGAAATTTAAGTAAACAATTTACGTTAATAAGAAAATTTTTCAATTTATTTTTATTTAAAAAAATAAAAAGAAAGAAAGTTTACCTTTCATTTTTGCTTCTATTTCTTTTCTCTTTTGCAAATATTAATTATAAATGAGTAGATTTTTTTAATATAAATACAAATTATTTGCTTTTTAAATAATTAGAATTCTTTAATATTCAAATACCACTGTTCGCTCGGCTCGCAATTAAATTGCCAACCCGATTTACCCTGTCTCGAATTTGAGTCTTATGGCAAAAATAGGAAAAAAAATTGCTAAATATTGACAATCAACTAAACAAATTTTTTACTATCATTAAATTTTTTATCAATATTTTCAAAATTTTATTTACCAATTTGACAAAAAAAATTTAAACCAAGAATTATGCTTCAATACTTTTAGTTATATCTAGTAATAGAAAATTAAAAATAAAAAATCCATATTTTTTCTAGATAAACAACTTACATTAGACCAAAATTTTATTTCAAAAATTTTCTTCAGCATAAAAATTAATCAATCCTAATAAGGCATTATTAGCCGAATTTTTGGGTCGTTTTTATTTTCAATTTATCAAGAAAAATTAATTTGATACATTAGAATTTTTAAGGAATCTTTTAAAATTTTTTATTATTTTTGTAAACTAACAAAAAAAAAAGAAGAAAAAACAAGAAAATAAAACGAATCCAGAAACATTAAAAATACTCAAATAAATAAATAAATTTCCACAAAAAAAAAAGAAAAAAAAAAAAAGAAAAAATTCTCTTAAATTTTGATTACACATTAAAGCTTCAAGTGCTCAAATTGACTCTTTCTCTCTGTCTCTCAATTTTTGCCAGATGTAGCCGAATTGAACGAGTTCAAATTGTTCAAATTGGCACACAGAGCCAACTGGTTCATGTACGGACTCGGCTGTGCTAAATTATTGAAAAAGTGATTTTGATTGACTAAAAATGGCGCTAGAGCGGCCGCAGTAGTCGGATTAAACAAGGCTGCAGTCATTGCTGCTTGATAGCTGCTCAGCGTGCCGCTGGATGCTGGTGTTTCGTGCTTGCTTTTAGGTGGCGCTGGAGGAACTGCACTCACTATCTGTGGTGGTATGGGCAAATTTTCCAAACACGGTGGTGTTTTTGCTCTCTTGTTGATACAATTTTTTTCCTCCTCTTGACTCATCAAGTTTTCTATGGAAAAATTCGACCTGGTCGAGTCCAAAGACGAGCTGGTGCCAGACGAGGCAGTGGAGTTCAAATTTTTGTCCGCCGACTTTTCAATCTCTTTTTTCTCGTGTCTTTTTTTCTTTGCTTTTCTCCTTTGGAACGAAATGGACACTGACGAGTTGAAAGAAGACTCAGAGCTTGACCGAGACCTGGAGCCTGACGACACTGTGGAGCTAATCGACGAGGTACAGACTGAGTATCCGTCTTCGTCGTCGTCATTGATCTTAATTTTTTTGGGCCCACTCTCGTCCTGGTCCGCCTTCATCTGTTGCTTTGGTCTTCGTTTGCGTCGCCTGTAATTGCCATTCTCAAACATTTCATCACATTTAGAGTCCAGAGTCCAGTAGTTTCCTTTGCCAGGCTTTCCTTTCTCGCGGCTCACCTTGACAAAGCAGTCATTGAGCGACAAGTTGTGCCGAATCGAGTTTTGCCATCCTTGCCTATTTTCATGGTAGTAGGGAAAGCGTTCCATGATGAACTGGTAAATTCCATTGAGGGTTATTTTGTGGTCAGGCGCGTTTTTGATCGCCATGGCTATCAGAGCAATGTAGGAGTATGGAGGCTTCTGGTGCTGGCTAGAAGAGGACTGGTAAGGCGAGGAGCAGGACGAGGAGCTTGGCGACGCTTTGGGCACTGTGCTAGACATGTTCAAGTACAAATTGGTCATAAGCTCTGGTGGCTGGTGGGGTGTCGTGGCGGCCAGAGCAGCCATCTGAACTGCGCGTATGTAATTTAATTGGTACGGGTTTATTCCCATATTTGTGCTATTAGACATTTTTTTGCTCAATTCTAAAATATATATATTGATTAGAAAAAAAATAAGTTTTAAATATACTTCTTAGCGAAAAAATAATTTGTATAAAAGATAAACAAAATAATTTATTGGCTGAGCTAATGGATTGGTTTGAGTGCTAGCTTAAAATATTGTGATTCGCTAGCGATTTCTTTATGTCTAAATAAAATATTTTTTATTTTTTCTTCCAAAATGGATTTTTTATTTTTTTTTCATATATTAATTATTGTGCAGAGAAACCAATAAAAAAATGTTTGAAAAATATGTATTATTTGTGATTTACCTTATGTTGAAAAAGTATTAGTTTCATAAATTATTGTTTTAAAGAATTTCAATTTTTTATCGCATTTGTTTATTTTTTTAGCTAATGCAAAATATTGAAAATTAGAATAATAAAATATTAACTTTTTCTAAGTCTTGGAAATTGTTTCCATTCGCTCCAAAGGCTTCTGTTAAGAAAATGAGCACTCATAAGACTATTAGATGTAACACTACACTTTTGACACCCCTGATACACGGCTTATCACAAACACAAACACTCAATAACTTTATTTAAACATCACCTTAGACTTTTTTAGAAAAAAAACAAATAATAAATGTTAAGAATGGAATTGGAAAATGCTATAAAAATGAATCCATTGGTCCATGATCTCAAAAATCATTAGAAAAACAAAATGCTCTGAAAAAAAATAAACTTTTAGAAAATAATTTATTAATTTTTCAAAATTGATTCGTTTTCTAAGCTGAAAAAAGATCACGTTTATATCATTTAATTTAATTTAAATTTAAGAAAATAAAAACCTAAAAAGAGTTATTCTGACTCGATGGTAAATGTTTAAAAAAATATTAATAAATGTTAAAAATGGAATTGAAAAAGTTCCATAAAAATTCGTCTTTAGTGGTCCATGATTTCAAAATCATTCCTCAAATTAAGAGTCTATAATACTATGAAAACATATTTTAAATATTTTTTTTGGTAGCTTTAACATTTTATTAGACAAAAAAATGAAAATTTAATTTCAGATAAATTTTTTTTAAAACATTGTTAATATTTTGTCCTCCTGGCTATTTTGACCAAAATAGAAAAACTTTTTTTTTTAAATTTTTATTATCAAATAAAGATAATTTTTTGGTTAAAAAATTGATTTCAAGTGAATCAATAGCCTTTTTATTACTCCAAATTTTAAAGGATTCTCAATAAAACAACAATTTAAGTGAAATTTTAAAAGAATTTCGTTAATTTTTTTCGTATTTTTCACAATTCACAATCGTTTTAAAATAATTATGAGATAGACTTTAATTATTAGGCATAATAGTCAGAGTGTTCGTATAAAGGCTAGCAAAAGTGGTGAATCCTAGATGTTTGAATTATTTGAATTTTTTTTAAATAAAATCTATTCACTTTCGAAGAATGCTACTCTTTTTTTTTAAAGATTTTCCCTATTTTTCATCTTTATTCATCTAACTAAACTTTTTCTAATTAATAAAGTTCAACAAAAAAACATACTTATAACACAACCTTACAAATGAACTTGCAGTCTAAACCAAAGCCTCAAACCCTCTTTTAATGATTAAACATAAATTTTCAGCCAAAATTGCGGATTAATATTTAAAAAGATATTAATTGAAAATTACACTTTTAAAAGCTTTTTTCCTTTTAAATTTTCAATTCTCTAAAAGAATGATAAATATAAATCTTCAATTTTTAATACTAAAACTTATTATTTATTGAAAAAACGATCCATTATCATTACAATGTCATTATACCATTACTTGCAAAATTTCTTTATTCTTTCTTTATTCTCAGAATAATTTTTTTGATCTGAGGAGTTTTGAAAAAAAATATGAAAAAGAAAGCGAGAATTTTATCATTAAGCTTAAATAAAACAAAAATTGGTTCTTTTATATTTTATTTTAACAAAATTGTGATTCGTTCAAAAACATGCATAGTTCCTGATAGAAATATTTAATAAAAAATATTTTCAAAATCGATTTTATATAAGCAAATAATTTTTGGGTTTTTTTTTCCCCTTTTTATTGATCGATTCTGTTTGAACAGAAAAAAAGCTCTTTTCTTTTAAAAAAATATTAAGTTTAAAAAATATTGCAAATAATCGAAATAAATAAATACTTTATAAATTTAAATTAAATTGTTATTTTTTGCTTGATGATCAATTAAATAACAAGTTTTGTTTGTTATTGTTTCAACTAAAATAAACTTGAAATATTTTTCTTATGTTCGTTTTGCCTCTTTCTCTTTTTGTTTCTCTCTTCGAGAACGTCTTAAAGTGTTAATAAATAATTAACAAAAATAATATTGAAAGTGAAAATTTTCTAATCGAATTCAATTTGAGAGTTCAGGCCTCGCGGTACCTACGGTCTTAGAATTGGATTTAAACTAATAAAGTTTTAGAATAACAAAAGCTGAAATCATTCTCGAAATATTTTTTAAAATCTAATCAAATTTGTGTTTTTCTACATACCTATTGTTCTATTTCTCAATCAATAAAATAATATTTTTGTTCGTCGGATTAGGAAATTAGTTTTTTTTTTGTTTTATATGGAGCGTTAAAAAAAACACTAATCGGAAAGAATCATTCTTTCGGTAAATCTCAATTACTCCGAGAATAAGTTTAATCTAAATTTATTAAAGGATTTAGCTTGACAAACACTTGAAATAATTAAATTTCTTAATTTTGATGTAACATTGGCCTTCTAAAGCAGAAAATCATGTTGGTTGACTTTTTTTTGCTTTTTAATTGATAATTATTTTATTATCTAAAAAGCTTATTTTTAAAATGATTTAAAAAATTTTGAAATTTCAATTAAAAATCATATTAATCTAAACATGAATTATCTTCAATTAATTATCTAATTTTTAATATTTAAATTTTTTTCTATTTATGTAATTAATAAGCTTACGGCTTTTCCAAACTCCCACACCATCAAACTTTATCAATTTCGATATCAGGTTCTGCATCTGAGTCCCAAAAAAAAACTCAATGAATATACTTTTATATTTTCAAAAAAAAAAGATGCTTCCTTCGCTAGTTTTATAAAAAAAGAGCAAGTTGGTCATTGTTTCTGAAAAAATGTGCATTATTCTAATTGATTGTTCAAAATGACCATTATCTCCCAATTTTTATTACACAAAAAGTTTTCGAAGGAATAAAGAGTCTAAAAATTAGAAGTCATTAGGATGGCCTTTGCATAACTATATAAAAACCAATCCCTATCTATTTACTTGCTTATATCACAGTCGTGTCGCAGGTAAATAGGAAAACTAGATTTCAAATTTCACAATGCTGAATAATTTTTTTATTTTTGTTTTTTTTCTGGATCTATTTTTTTGAACAAAATTTTCTAACCGTACTTGGTATTCTAAGAGATTTTACTAGAACGAATATTAAATCCAAGTAAGATGAAAGTACAAGACACTTTCTAGTTTTGACATTTAGATATTAGAAGATAAATAAAATAAAATTATTATTAATATCAATTTTCATATTTAAACGTAATAACCAAATGTTTCCATCTACTTACCGTGCATTTATTTATTATTAAAAATAATAAGATTAAGTCCCATGTATTTTCTCCTCTACCAATATCCAAAATTGAAAATAAATATTTAAAAAGCTCTTCTTGAACATTTTTATTTTTTATTATTAGAAATGGATCTATTTTCGAAATAAAAGTTTTGGAAAAATGAACCCTCACAATTGAAGGTAAATGAATCATGTAATGATAAAAAAAATCAAAGAGAACAATTGACTAAAAAATGGGGTTGATTAAACCAATTTGGAAAATGTGTTTAGGTGAGTGCAATTAACCTACATGTTCTGTTTGTAAGTTAAATTTAGTCTTTTTTAGATCAAAATATTATTTTTATTATATTTCAAAAGGAGGTTTTAGTTCCAAGGAAATTTTGAAGTGGTAATTCTACAAAAAAAATAATTTTAAAATTTGATGTTTTAAATTTGTTTATTAGAATATATTAATGTCAAGAATTTTAATAAAAATAGAAAACATTTGAAATGCTAACTGTGAAAATTGAATTCAATAATAGAGAATTGAAAGAAAATTAGTTCACTCTGTTGTGCGATTTTAATGATAAAATCTTTAAAAATATGTTAAATAATTAAGAAAAATATACTGGAAGTGTCAGAATTAATATTATTTAAATTATTATTATCATTTTTTTATTAATTTATTAATGACGAAGTAAGATATTTAAATTTAAAAATATGAGATTTGATAAATACTTTGTAAATTAGGCAACTCAGAAGTTCATGATCATGACCAATAAAAAAATGAAATAAGCTTTTTTATTTTTTTCAATTAAATATTAAATGTTAAATATCTTTAATTTAAAAAAATATGGATTTTTTTCTAATTGATCTTTAATTGATTCTTCCAAAATCTTCATTTGAAAATATTAAAAACAAAAGTTAAAATCCATATTGAGTTATCCCAATTATGCCTCAAATAAATGCTTTAAATGATATTTTAAATTTAATTAAAATATATTATAGCGAAATCAAGTTAAATTTTGAAATGCAAAATTTCAAAAAATTTATTATATTTAATTTTTAGTTCAGATAATTCTTATAATTCTTTATTAACATAAAGTTTAAACAAATTATGTTTAATTAAGTTAGGTCATTAATTAATAAAAAAATTGATAAAATTTTATTTTTTAGTTTAAATTTTTATAATTTTGATTTGAAATTCATGAACTGTTCATGAACTTCAATTTGTCATAAAATTAAGGTGAACAATAAGGCTAATAATACTAAAGCAACAAAAACAATTAAATTTTTAAAAAATGTTTACCGTAATTTAATTAAAAATTTTTGGATTAATTTATTTTTTCATTAATACTCAAGAGTGACTTTTGAATATTTTAGTTAGTTAATATTTGAAAAAATATTTATCTCTTTGCGAAAACCAAGCTCCAAAAATAAGATTAAATATTATTTACCAATAATTTTAGTAATAACATTTTTAAAAATAATATAATATTAGTAAAGGTAACTAATTTATTCTTGATTTATTACAATGTAAATGTAAATTTTTTTTAAAGAAAATTCAAAAATTTAAAATAACTCAATATCAGGTATGTCATTGGAATAAAAGATTTTATTTTATACTAAAAGAGAATTAATTAAATTATTTTATTTGAATTTTTTCCTTTAGGCATATTTAAACTCAAATTTATATATAAGTTTAATTATTCATATATTTGAATTTTTATTTTTATTCGAGTAATTTTAAAAATTATTTTATTAATCATCTTATTAAAAAAAATTAATTCATTTATTTATTAGATAAAAAATAAGTGGGGTGGCTCAAAAAGTCTATGGACGAAAGAAGAAGTAGCGCAATGAATAGGTAAACAATGAAGAGCTGAAGGTCATCATGGAAAAAGCCGAAGTATTAGGAAGGCCGTTCCCAGAAGGCAGAAGGAAACCGTTATAAACCGGTATCGCGGACTAAACAAGCTTTGCATAAGACTGGTCAGGTCAGCAACTGATAATATAATCAAAGAGACCCCTAATATAGTTTTCTTTGTTACATAATTTATTTAAGAAAAAGAAAATTTCATCTTAAAATATTTGCTTTCGAATCTTTATCTTCCTATATTTTTGTTTAATTTTTTATAGATATTTAAAATAACTTGAAAAATGTTTAACTTTTTTTATTGTTATCATAATTATTTTAAAAATTTGTCGCAATTTTTATAAATTATTTAAAAATATATTAAGTTAATAAATTTTTTTTTCAAATTTATTTTTTTTATATCTATTGGTAAAAATTATATTTTTGAATTAAAAATAAATCAATTAAAATTAAAATATTAAATTAAATTAATTCGTTCTGTCAACAAATTAACTTGATATCACCAGTATCTGAACCAAGCAATAGCAAACGATTTAAAGGCAAATAAGTCTGACTAGTAATGACACCTTTGAAAATATCTGGCTGCAATTTATTCACCGAATATGGTATCTGAATAAAAATTTTAATTTTTTGCCGAAAAATTTTTTTTTTTATTTACTTGACTCGCCTTGTCAATGTCTAAATGTATTCCAATTTTGTTTGATGCCGTAGAGGTAATCAATTGATTTTGATTAACGCTTATGAATGGCACAGGCTCACTGTAGCACTTGATAATATTTTGTACCTGAACTTTGTCCTTAATTGACGATAAAGTAATTGAACCGTCACTGTAGGAGCTTAAAAATCGATCATTTGAATAAAATTTTAATTGTAAAATTTCATTATCTAAAGTTTTGCACGATTCTTGAATCCACCCAGTCCTCATGTCAATCAAACTCATTAGTCCAGTTGAAAAACCGACTAGAAGCAAATTGTCAGTAGTTGCAATACTTTTGATAGAGCCCGATGGTGCGTAACAAGTTCTCAATTCAAACGCAAAAGATTTTGTTCTCAGGTCTATAAACCTAACAAAATTATCAACTGTAGCTACCACAAAAGAACTTGAAGGTGAACTTAAATTTGA
The DNA here is from genome assembly GCA_010279815.1 of Brachionus plicatilis. Classification (NCBI taxonomy): domain Eukaryota; kingdom Metazoa; phylum Rotifera; class Eurotatoria; order Ploima; family Brachionidae; genus Brachionus; species Brachionus plicatilis. The sequence continues at coordinate 2,104,483 of QEOQ01000508.1, forward strand.
CATGCAGGTTACTGTCGGATTATCAAACTGGAACATTTTTTTACCAGCAAAAGGATTCCACACATGCACTGAGCCGTCACAAGAAACGCACATTCTAAGGCTATCTAAAAATAATAAACTGTTTATTGGCTTTTTATGATGATTGTAGGTCCATTGGCAAGTTTGCTGGTTTTTCTTGTTTCCGCCGTGAAGTTTAAGTGACCATAATTTCACTGTTTTGTCCTTGCTTCCGCTTATGAACGAAGATTCATTATCCAAAGAATAGATGCATTTAACTGCGTTTGTATGTCCTGATAAGGTTAAAAGACCAATGTGTTTAAAATCGAAAAGATTTCCCTTGGAACTTGATCGAATTTCGTTTTCCCAATAAGCTAGCCAATTTTCACTCAGATGTCTAGATGTGTCCAATTTTGATTTCTGTCTAAAAAATTCAAATTTTAAAGGTGAACTGATAAAAATTCAAAGTTAAATTTTTTTTTACTCTCTTAGATCATTTTCACTAAATTTTAAAGATAATTTACTGCCGATTATTGAAATTTTCGAATCTTCCCGGGTCGGACTAAGATCATCAGAATTTATTTGAATTTGATTTCCACTGATGCTAACATGCTCGCTAAACGATGAGCCGTATGATGTGCTTTGTGAGTTTGAAAATTTTGTTCTTTGATTCTGAAAGCTTGTTATGCTGATTCCAGTTGAGCTCCTCGATTCGGACTCTCTTGCTAATTTTAAAGAATAAAGAATTTAAAATTTCTTTAAACCAAAGAAGTGTTAAAATAGAAAATTCATAAAAAGATATAAAATTTTATACTTTCAAACTTGTAAACAATAAAAATTATTAAAAAAAGTATTTTTTTTGGTGCCGAAATATTCATAATCCTGAATAGTTTTTTCATTTTAATATTTTGATTTAGAATCTTTTTTTAGCATGTAAGATCAAATTATTAATGAAATATTTCTATTTATTATTTTTAAATACATGATCTGAATTTGACTTTTTTTAAATATTTGAGTTGTCTTTTCAATACATTTCTTATATTTTATATGGATCTTATAAAAATCTGTTTTATTTTAAGTAATGTTATTCTTTCGTACACAAAAAATTTACTGTAAGATTACGTAAAAATTACATCTATATCGGTGGGACACGGCAAATTCGATTTCGGACTAAAAAATTGTCATTTTTTGCTCTTTTTTTTAATTTTTAATAAATTTTGATTATTTTTTTTTTTTGAAAATAATAAATTTTTATTAGTTTAACAGCCTGACCATCCACCATTTTTACCTTTTTTGCTAAAAAATAATAAAAATTTATTAAAAATCAAAAAAATAGAGCAAAAATTTAATTGTTTAATTTAACATTAAATAAAAAAAAATCTTTTTTCTTCTAACATAATTTAAAGATTCTTCTAAAATCGTTGTTTGACAATAGACAAATTTAAAATCTAATGTGCTTTAGTTTGTATTTTAAAGGTTCAAAATATTGATTAAAAATTATTTTTTTCTGAAGATAAAATTAATAAAATTTTTTCGTAGTTCAAGATTAAAAAAATTATGCTAAATAAAGTTGAGTCATTCAATTTTCCAAATTATTTTATGCATATTAAATTAATTTTTGTTTTTTAATTTTAAATTTACATCTTCTAAAAATAGTTAGATTCAATAATTGACTTTCTCTTTAACCTTATCTATTTTTATAACCAAAAAAATTCGCTTCTAAATAAACACTTAAAAAAACTTTATGTGCTAAATACAGAGTTGTCTTTAAGTCACAAGTCTTAAGTCAAGTCAAGTCAAGTTAATGACTTAAATTTTTATTTAAAAAAAAGTCCGAACAACATGAATTTTTTCCCGTTCCAGGAAGTTATTGTGGCGGCCTAGTTATAGTCCAAGTCATATCTTAAATTTCCGTGACTTAAATTTTTTGTTTTTATTAAGTTCTTAAACCAATCTTTTACTCAAGCTTTTCTCATTGTAAATTATTTTTTTTAAATTTTTATTTATTATTCATTTTACATTTAATTGATTTTAATTGATTTGAAACCATAAATAAAACAAGCTTAATGGGCTTTTTGGTAGCATTAAATTTTAAAAAATGATAAAATAATAGATTGGAATATTTGATTTTTTTAACTAGAAATTAATTTTTTTTTGATAAAGGTATTAATATTTTAATCAAGAGAAGAGTCTTGAATTAAAAAATATTTTAGATGAGAAAAAAACAATTATATCAAAAAATTCTTTTATTCTTGGATGATTCTTAAATAATTTTTTCAATAGAGAAAGCCAAATTTAATTAATTATTATATTAATATTTATTTTTTAATTTGATGCAATTAATTTAAGATAAAAAGAATTCTTACATTTTATACTCATCGAATGGGTTTTACTTGATTGTTTTGATGCTTGTTCATTCAGAAGACACATCTTATGAATTAAGTCTCCATTTGAAAGTATATTATCGATATAATTTCTAAAATATATTAAAAATTTTTAATTAATTTAAATGAATAAATAAATTCTATTACCCGCTTGTAAGTCTACAAATTCCAAGATAAGCTGTATGAGCTAACTCACAAGTAAACGTGTTTATCATCTCTTCGTTTGAGCCAAAACTGCTTGTAGAATTTTCAAAGGCATTTTCTTGAGACTCTGTATTACTTGGTTGATCAGAATCGTCTTCGTTATTTAAACTTAACAGTCCAAAACTTTGTGTTCTGAATTTAGTTCCACTTGAACTAAGCTCTATGCCTTTTCCTACTGAATTGTTCGACAAATCTACCGAAACTTTTAAGTAGTCGTCTTCGTCACTTGCTAAGAGATCTTTTGACGCTAACTCTTGCTTGCTGCCTCGTTGATTAAAAGACATGATCGAAACTCGAGGTTTCAAAAAAGAAGCTTTGCTGGTGAATTTTGATTCACTTTTAATTTGAATAGGTTTTGAAGGAAACACACTTGGATTCATTATATTGAATCTAACTTGACTAAAGCTATCAAAAAAAAATTTCAAAACTTCTTTCATAAGGATGCGGGTTTGCTCAAGTCCTATCCGTAAACTCAATATTAAAATGATGTCCAAAGTTTTGAAAGCTAATGCTTGCCGCATTAAGTACCCATTCGGAAACTTTAGTTTCATGTTAGAGTATAATTTTATCACTGGTATCAAAATTTGACTTATCACATACTTAAAAAAAAATATTATCTTTTAAAAAGTCATGCTTGATTTGTTACTCCAAGTTCATCCATCAATAATTTAAGGTCCAAATAATTCATCGAAAAATTAACAAGCACCAGTCCAGCTAATAACGAGGCCTCAAGACGACTCGAAAGCCTATTTGTACAGGCTGAAACCTTTTTAATAGAACAAAATCTTATAAACGTTTACATGAAAATTTAAATATTTAAAATTTTGGAATTTAAATTAAATTTTCAGGCAATTAAACTTAACTTGATTGATTAATTTGTTTTTAAATTTTTATTTTGAAAACAATCTTACTCTGTAAAGATCTTAAGGTTAGGTTAGATGAAAAGAGTAAAATTATTAAAGGCGGTATTCTATTCTGAAATCGCTATGAGATACTGTAGTTTTTGACAAATATTAAAAAATTATCAGTAAAAAATAAATTGGTCGTGAAAGTTTTTTTTTAAGTTTGAATAATTAAAATTTTTCAAGCTTTTTAAAATATGAAAAATAAAAGATCAAGTCAAAGAAATTCGCTTCTTTTTAATTAGTTCCTAAAAGTGTTAAGTCAAAAGAGTAATAGCTGACCCTTTAAGCTGCCAAATCACTATTTTTTTTAATTTTTTTTTTCTTTTTCTTTTTTTTCTTTTATTAAATGATCTTATTCGATAAAAAGCACTAATTATTTAATCAATATCTGTCAATATTTTTTATTTTTTTAATTTACTCAATTTTGTACTTTTTTGGTATTTATTTTTTTTCAATCGCTAGGCTGAAAAGAAGGACTTAGTTCCATTCTGCGCGGCCTGAGGTTTACCTCAAATTATTTATTAAATAAATAAATAAATAAAAGTGGCATTCATATAATAAGATTAAAATTCATTAAAGAAGCAACAAATACATTTTTGAATCAAATCATCACATTTTATATAAAAGATGATATTTGGGAATTATTAAAAATTTTGAAAAATCGGAAATTAAAATTTAAAGCTAAAAAAAGATGAAGTTCTTATTTTTATTCCAAAAAGATTATGATCAATGAAATTTGAAAATTGATTTTTTCATCTTTAAGTCATCTCTAAGACCTATAGCGAAAAATTGACTGTCAATAAGTAAAGAAATTTTTTAATATACAGTGCCGATTTGACAAGTGGATTTCTGGGAATTTTACGCAAATTTATGTAAATTTTTAAATTGGTAAAAATGTAAAGGCCAAAAAAGCTCAATTTTTTGAATTTTTTATTATTTTCAAATAAATTTTGAAAAAAGTGGTTTATATTTAACCAAAAGTTACTTTTTTTAACTATTTTTTACTAAAAAATTCAAAAAATTGAGCTTTTTTTGGTTTTTTCATTTTTACAAATTTTTACGTAAATTTGCGTAAAATTACCAAAAATCCACTTGTCAAATCAGCACTGCATGTAAAAGCTTTTTTTTTTTAAATAAATTTGAATATTTATTTTTATTTTAATAATTTCCTTTTAAAATTTTCTTCATTTACAATACCATGTCTTTTGTAAAATATGTGACCTGTAGATCCTTCTAAGTTATTCGGCTCAGGTACGATCTCCAATTAAGTGACTAGTATATATGTGATCAACAAAAAAATTAGATTAAAATGAAAATTAAATAAAAAAAAATTAAATTATGTGTGACCAAGAAAAAAATTACGTGATCAGTTTTGAAAGTATGTGACCAGTAACTTTTATTTTTTTACCATTTCACAAAATTTACTCAAATTGGGACATTCGACTAGATATTTTTGGAAAAAATTGAGAATACATTTCTAGATTTGACAAAATTTATTAACTTTAATAATAAACAAATAAATAAACTATTTTTACTAAAATTTTAAGCCGCTTACTTTTTCCGTAATTGATCAAAAAATCAAAGAGTTTCTTCTATTCAAAATTTTTACACTTCTGCATACTGAATTTGAAGAAACACGGTAATTTTTTGACCAATTTTAAAATTCTGAGATCATTTTTTTTTTATTCAAAATTTTTTTTGATCACATACTGTTCACGCAATTAGTGATAATAAAAAATTATAACTTAGTTGAATTTACTGGTCACATATTGCAATAGACTCAGAATATCAAAGTTTGAAAAAAAAAACAACGCCAAATTTAAATAGAATAATTTTCAGCCTTGAATGATATTTTTTGAGAATTTTAAATTTAACTTCAAATCTTTTTAGGTAAAACTCAAATTTCAAAAAGAATTTTCGAAAATTTATTTAAAAGAAAAAAATGTAATAATCAAATTTCTTACCGTGTTTGATACATATGGTAGATATTGTACCACAATGACTTGCTCTCCATAAAACATAGCCACAGTCTTGAGAGATTCTAGAATCAAATTGGCAAAGCGGTCTCCTTCAATCGGGTGACAGCTGTCTATAGGGTTATCACAGTTTTCTATTCGAATGAGACATTTCTGGTTCATGTAACAAATGGCAAGCATTTTAAAAAGATCATTGCAACAAAATTTGCAAGTAAGAACAGGTCCAAGGGTTGTTATAACTCTTTGAAAACAATTAAATGCTATTGTGGATATGTTGTCCAGCTTTGTCGAGGCTGAGTCGAAATCAAAATCTTTAAAGCCAGAAATTGCCTCGATCAAAAATGGAAATATTTGGCCCAAAAAAACATCCAAACCAAAAATTATTCTCAGCTCATTTATAAAAGTATAATCAAACAGTTTGCAAAATTTAATTTTGTCATCATCACGGCGAAAATCAATGCCCATTGTTTCACTCAAGTCAACAATGTTAAGAACTGAAAGCAAAATTGGAAGAAACTTTTTTTGAATCTCATATTTGGATAAAAATTTTGTAAGTTTGCTGAACAAGAACAAGAAAGAGTTGACACAAGTGTTGGGATTTTCGAATAAATTGATTAAATATTGAATAATCAATTCATAGGACTCGTTTCCCACGCAGATAGACTGGGATAAAAAATTCTTTTTGGGGTCACTCATGTCGAACATTAGTTTTGGTAAATAGAGAAGGGCCAAGTAAAATTTTTGCTCATGCAATTGGTCAATACTGATTGATTGGTCTATGGAAGACGTCTCATCTGATGAGTAAAAAGTAAGGTCTTCGACATTGCGGTTCATATTTAATAAACCGGTCTGTCTAATTACCAAATTTAACTGTTTGAGAATATAAGCTTTTTCCAAGTGTTCATATTCGTCTATTAAATAGTCCAATTTGTATGCTATTTCGTTGAATTTATATAAATTTTCAAAAAAAAGCTTAAATGGAACCACAGTTAAATGATAGTTGAGTAATGTAGAAACGGTGACATTCTGTGTTTGGTATTTAATAATGTTTTCCATGTAATAGGTTTGTTTTTGTGATTTAGATTTGAGAATTTTCGAATATTTTGAATCGGACAGTGATAAATCATTGAATGGTTTTAGAACACTCAATATAAAGGGTTGAAAAGGCCTTTTTATAAAAAAATTAATAATTTTCAATTAAAAAAAAAAAATTTCGACTGACTTCTTTTAAAAAGAGAGATAATATTATTATGTTATTATTTTTTTTAAGCCATATTTCGATCATTAATTATTTTATTTATTTTAAAAAATTGTTTAAGCCCCACATATAAAAAGTTGTTTGTGCAAAAATTAAATTTATATAAAAAAAAAAACATTTCGATTATTAATCAAAAATCATTCGACTTGGCTTAATAAACAATAATTTTTATTTTTTTTATTCTATTAATTTTAAAAATTTTTTCTGGTGGCTTTATATAAAGAATGGTAAGTAAAATCGAAATATGACTAAAAAAATGTATTTTTATGTAACTAAGTATATGGAAAAAAACTGAATGTGTAAAAATTTATTTAATTCTTGTTTTATTTATTAAATTGATCGTGTAATTCACTATTTTTATGATATTTCGTACAAATCAAATGACTTGACTTTGACTTAATGACTTTTGAACAACTCTTAATTTGATGATTATAATTATAAGTATTCATAATTTTAATGTAAAACAGTAAAATTCTTTGTATTCTCTTAAGGATCAAGTTCTGAAATTAGACCATTTCAATTCTTCCTTTTGACTAAGCAAAATAAATATTATCCTTTATTGAAACAAATACAAGAAAATATAAATGTTATTCATTACTTTTTTGTCATGACCATTGTTCTAAAAATTTTTAAAAATTTAACTTAATTTTTGGCTATTTCTAAGAATAATCTAAATTAATAGTTTTCTCTACGGTCGAAATTTTAAAATTGCTCTAATAAAATTCAAAAAAACTCAAAGTTTGATTTTTTCTGCAAATTTGATTGCGGAGTTAAATTATTTTTTTTAAATTGTGTTAATAAAAAAAGGGTACAATTTTTCCAATGTTCATGTTTGTTCTCTATAAGCTAAGCAAATTCTTTATTTTGTATGAACTACCTTTTGGTGTATTGGTGCATTAGCTGCCCTTCTGGTAGACATTTAAGCATATTTTTCATGAAATCACAAACTTAATTTATTTTGTCATCTATTGTAGTCGTTACTTTTTTACGTATGGTAAGAGAATGAACATATTTTTTTAAATTCTTGATAATGTTTTTTAATTTTTTTTGTTCAATATATGAATTTTTCTTCTTTAATAAGTCAAATATTAAAAAATAATTTGTTTTCTTAATAAAAAAGATAAAAATTTAATAATTTTAATATAAAATTATCACCTTTTATTAGATTATAAAACTTTTTTTTCAAATTTTTACTCATTTTTATTAAAATTTTCTAAATTTTACTGAATTTTACCGTTTCGAAATTTTTTATGTAAATTTACGTAAAAATCGGTAAATTTTTTTTTACTTTATTTTTTTTAATTTGTTATAAATAAATTTTTTCAGTAAATTAGTAATTTACTGAAAAAAGTTTAAAATCCCCTAAAAAGTGGCATTTTGCATAATTTTTCGAAAAATTACGTAAATTACCAAAAATCCTCGTATCAAATCGGTACTGTAATTCAAAATTAAAAATTTGCTATTCATTTTTTTACATGCTTAAATAATATTAACCTAATGTCAGAATTTTTTAAATTTTAAATAAAATAAAACTTTTTTGTTCTAAAATTATTTTAATCCAAAAATTCTTTTTATTTTTCTTAATGGATAAAAAAATAGACAGCAATCGGCTCATATAGGAAAAATACCTTCCAAAAAATTTTTTTAATGGTTTAATTACTAAATTGCATGAATTAATATTTAAATGAAGCCAGCATTTTACCAAAAAATTCGTTTCAAAGACAGATGACTTGGGAAATTTTCACAAATTTTTTGCCACAAATTAATTGAAAAATTACCCTGTTATGATGTGAGGCTCTTGAAGAATTGTTTTGCAAATAAAAATATATCGCGTTTCCAGCGAATTCTGCTGAGGCAAACATTTGAGTTTGTTAAACATTATAATTTCGCATAGAATACAACCCAAACATTTCAAGTCCTTGGAAACCAACTGTTCGAATGTAACTTCATTGTTTGGCTCACTTTTGTCATCATCATCTGGCAAACAATGATAAACTTTGTTCACAAATTTCAGCATTGATTCAACCTGCTCCAGTCTTTCCAATGGATTGAAATCTTCTGGCAAATAAATAATTGAATTATTCAACTCTTCATTTTTGACACTTAGCCTAATAAAAATTTTTAAATCTAAAATATTTTATATAATTTTGCTTTAATACTTTTTTCTAAAATCTGACTCAGAATTTACCGATTGAAGCCTTGATTTAACTTCGATATGATTGCACCGATACTTGTTTCTTACAAGCGGTGGTTGTTCCGAATGGTATGTCCTGTTTATTGATCTGACCGGATGTGGCACATTGAACAGCTGAACTATACCATGTGTTCTCATACCCTGATTGGCGTCAATTAATGGCAAACATACATTTTTGGACTCTACAGCCGCATCTCCACTCAATCTAAAGCCAAATACCAAGTCAATCCAGTGGTGCAGATTTTTAGAAACCGGTTCTGACTCGAGTAATCTTCGATTTACTTTAATGAAGTGTTCTGGTGATTCAGCCCACTCTGGCAGCTTAAGATCAGACATATCTTCATGTATGGACTTAAAAATGTTTGTATCATAATAAAACTCTGGAATACATTCCTCGGGTGTCCACATATACAATCTGTTCACCGATGCCGGATACTCATTTGGGACCCAAGTTCGCCTTACATGTTGACATAAAGTATTCTTATCGGTTATCCGGGACTTGTAGACAAAATAAGAAATTTCGGATAAAAATTCTGTCAAGTGATACCCTCCAGTGGAAGAACTAGCTTGGTAGGTCAGATCCAAATGAGCGTCACCTTTATTTAGCCGAAATTTTGACTGTGATAAATCACGCAAATTGCCAGTTTTGGAAGTGAAGTCAGTGATCCATGGAAATATGGGATGATTGTATGGACAGTTGAATTTTTTACCAGCTATACAATTTAGCATCAAAAGATAGTTAAAGTTGTCTAATTTGTTAAAGCACCAATTTTTGGTTATGTTGGCCAAGTCTTGGTGAGTCAGATGTTTATATGAGTCATAAACTTCTTCCAATTGATTGGTAATAAAAAATGATTCTTCGACTAGGCTGACTATTTGCTGTTTATTTTCAGTTTTGTACAAGCTCAAAATGGATTCAATGGGAAGTTTTAGCCGAAGCCAATAGTTCTGATCGATATAAATGTCGCTCAGCTTCAACTCGTTTATGTTAAGATTTAAACTATTAATTTTTTTAGTGAATTTAATCAATTGATATAGAATAAAAAGAGTTTTTTCATGTGAATCCAAGGTTCGTGGACTGTACAGCAAAATGTCGTGAAGATTGAACAGATTTTTAATAGAATATTGCAGTTTTATTTCACCTTTTTCAATATGAAAGTTTTTAAGATCGACTAAATGAGAACTAATTTCGAGCTTTTCATTGTTCAAATAAGATGGTCCGTAAAGGCTGCAAATTAGACCCAGTGCCGCTGTTTTTAAATCCTTTTTATAAATTCAACAATTAAAAAGAAATTGATTTTTTTCAAAAAAAAAATTTCAAGTTTATTAAAAAAAAAATTTGACAATTTAAGATATTTTTATAACATTAAAATAAATTTTTTTAAGGAAACACATAAGAAATTTTATCTGTTTAATTTTTGAACCAAGCAATCAAAAATATTGATACTCTTAAAAGAATTGAACTTTCTGACAAGTGTTCGATAAATTAAATTTTTTATTTTAAAGATTGTTTCATAAAAAGTCCTAAGAATAATAGTTAATCTTTTTTTACATATAGAACTACTTAATTTGTTTTAAAGAAGCATCCTTTCAGCTCTCCTTTAGATATGTTACCAAGGCAAGCAATAATCCTGTTGTTCTAATAGTTTAGAGGCATACAACGAAAAAAGGATTAAATAATTGTTAACAGAGATTTTCTAAAAATATTTCTAATTAAAAATGGTCTTTTTCCAGATTTGTTAAAAAACTACAAATCAAGACATTAATTATTTTTTTAAAGCTCAAATCTTGACTTGATGGACAAAATTTTAAAGGTATAAGTCATGACTTTGGCTTTTAAAACTCGGACTTTTTTTAACTGAATTTTTTTCAAGTCTATCTTTTTTTTTTAAATTATGAGGAAAAATGGCTTACTGTGGTAATGTATTGAGTTTTTCGTGGATAGCAGTTATCGTTAGTTGCTTTCCATATGTTGCTAAAATAGTTTTTATCCAAATAAGCCAGCGTTGCTGATAAATTGTCATATTGATCCAAATCCAAAGTCTGATCTGATCTGACTGGACTTAAAAAATTGGATTTAATTTAGCAATTAAAAAATTTTAATTATACTCGAACATTTTATACAAAAATTCCTGATTTTGATTCTCATCAAATTTAATTGTTTCAACTAAAACCTCATTTTCATTCATTGTAAAATCAAATAAACCATTATTGAAAACTTGAAAAAATATAAAACAGATAGTTGACAAGGCTTCCAAAGATGCTACTCTTTGTCAAAAAAAAAGAATTAAATTTTGAAAAAAAAAAATATTTTCATTTATTAATCCATATTAATTATATAAAAATTATATCTTTTATCCCAAATTAAATGTTTAATAGATAATCAACTAGCCATGGTTTGTCTTTGTCAGCAAACTTTGTTGGTGGCAAATCATACGGTACTAAAAATTCTGGCTCAGATTCATTCAAATCAAAAAAATCTCTTTCTTCCTTAAAAAGAAGAGAAATTTTAATTTTAAATCAACCTTAATTCATAAATTTTAATTTAAAAATTTTTCAAAATATTGTGTTTAACAGGTTCTAAATAAAATTTAACAAAAATTTTTTAGAAGTTTTTCAAAAATTTAAAAGAACTTTTTCAAAAAATTTTAATATTTTTAAAAGAATCTTTTTTTGAAATAAAAAACTTACATTAAGAATAGATGGAATAAATAAAACACCAATTTCATAAGACAATATGTGATACTGACTTTCATTTTTTTCAAATGAGCCCCATGCAGCCTTGGATAAATTGGCACTTGTCAACAAAAACCAGTACAATTTTTTAAAATCATTTGAGTATCTGGCAAATGTTTTTATATGTGGACTTGCCCTTGTTCGAGCTGTTTTATCTGCTCTCCACCGACTAAATATAAATAAATAAAATATTAAATACATTATTAAATCTTCAAAATTAACTGAAAAAAATTGTTTAAATATGGTTGTTTGATAGCGACTGATTTTGAGTACGGTAAAGAACCACCTGCCAATGGGCCTTCAAAACTTCTAAACACGTCCTCAACACTGGGGTATATTAAAATTGGTTTGGTAATGATATGACTCATTGAGTTATTGCAGGATGACAAAGATTGGCTAAACTCTTTACACAACCATTTATCTTCTGATGGTCCCAACGAGCCAATACTTGAAAATTGACAGACTAACTGATCTGGTTGTTCAACTGGAGAGGAAATTTTCAAATAGTCACTCAGAACTTTACGAAGTCGGACATGGCCGAATATTTTTTTACTGCTAGGAAAGCGTCCAGGACAAGAACCGATCAAAAAAACACTTAAATTAAAAAAAATATTTTTTAAATTAATTAAATGAAGCAGTTAAAAAATTAAAACCATAAATCGAAGTATACTGAAGAGTTATCAAAAATTTATAATAAATATTTTAAAAGTTGACCAATAAATAAAACAATTTCTAAACTTTTGCAACATTGTTATCTGATGCAGAAATTACTGAATCAAGTTAATCTTCAGTCGAAACTGGTGACCTTTTTTTCATTTCTTTTATTACATTTTTTATCTAATATTTACCTGGACCTATTAAAATCACTATATTTACAGTACTACTACGTCATGATGATTTTGCGTGAATTTACGTAATTTACTCATTTTACTGTAAATTCTAAAAGGGCCAAAAAAGCTGCTTTTTTTCATATTTTTCTTGTAATTTTTTAAAAAATATACTTTTTTTCTATTTTTTTAGTTTTTTTATCAAAAAATAAAAAAAACGAAATTTTACGCAAATTTATGTTAAACATAAAATTACAATGAGTAAATTTTCTAAAAAAAAATAAAAAAACGTAAGAAAATGTAAATTTATGAAATTTATTTAATTTATGTTTCGTTTAATTTTTTTTAAGATTAGACAAATCTCCATATTTTTCAATTTCTATATTGATTACCATTTTTTGAATACTTAAATTTTAATGAAGAATAGTATTTTATAAAACCCTTTTTTAAAGGCAAATTGAAGTTTCAGATCAAATTTCAAGATCAAAAAGATCATTTAAAATTTCAAAACTTAGTTAATATAATGATTTTGATACTTTTTTAAAAATAAATACTAAACATTACTAGACATGTTATTTCAAATAAGGGTTCAGTATCAAATTAGCAACAAAACATTGATCTCTTAGTTATTTAATAAAAAAATCAATAATTTTAAAAATTCAGGTATACTAAATTCACAAATTCAAATTCATAGCTTTATATTTATTGATTCAAACAAAAACAATTTTATTTTTCCATTTTAACAAATTTTAAATTTTAAAACCCTTAAATTTTTTTATCTTTAATAGGAAATTTTCATTAAAATCAATTAAAAAATTGAAACTTATAAAAGTTAATTAAAAAGGGATATTTTAAAATTTTTTATATGAAAATAAACTTGACATAACATGTCTTTTCTCTATTATTAAAAAAAAAATTAAAATTTATATTTTGATCTTTTGGTTTTGATCTCAAACTTCAATTTGCCTTTTTAAATGTCCTATATAAGATTGGCATTTTTCGTAACCCAAGCTTTTTAGAAAATAAATTATCGCCATAATTGCTTCTTTTTCATTTCTTATTCTCAGCTTTCTAAGTGAATCTTTCAGCTCATTTCAAATTAGTGGAACCATACAAACAGGCATTGATGCGGCCAAAAATTTTTTTTAAGGCCACTCTGGCGGCCAGACCGGTGGCCAAAAATTTGGGCTGCGATTTTGGCCGGCCAAGGCCAAATCATAGACGGGTGGCGAAATTTGCTATCAGACTATATCAGCGGAAAAAAATTCCATATGAGTTAAAGAATTGTCAAAAATTTTATATTAAAGGAAAATGCTAGATTTTTTTGAAAAAAATAATTTTTCTTGACAAGGTTAAATTTTTGAATTTTTTTTTCTAGATTAGAGATTAGAGATTTGTATGTAACATTTGAAAATTTTACTGTATTAAGATTTATACAATTTTTATCATTTTTTATTTTAATTTGTCATCTCTTAAGAGCATTTTAGCTTTACTCCGTGTAATAAAAATAGTTTAAAATTTAGAGAAAAAAATCAGCAAAAGATATATCAGCACGTATTTGTAAAAATTTATGAAATATCAAGCATAACATGTGGGGTAATGGGGTGAGATTTGGAAATTCCTGGTTAATTTATGAGACAAAGATGACAATTGGGTTATTCAAAACCTTGGGCCAAAAGGGGTGACAAAATTTTAACTTAGCTTAAATTTAAGATTTAAAAAAATGGGTCATACTTAGATTCATGGTTTGGAAATTTTTGTCAATTTTAATACTTAGCAGTGGTCATGTCATGAGATTTGATTACTTGCATCCAATAATTTAATTTTTCGTCTCTATAATGCTCCAGATAGGTAAGTAAATAATTTTTGAACTTTGTCTTTGAATCATAAGCTATTTGAGGTTTCTTGCTCTCAGATGAGATTTTGGGAAACAAAGTACTGATCCATATACTAATTAAAAGATTTAAATTAAAAAATGATAAACCATTGATCATTCAAATTTGATTGTTTAATTACCCTTGGGTTTTTTGGCTCCAATCTGCTTCAATTAAATTGGACGTGTGTACGACTATTTTGAGACCAGTCTTGTACAATAAGAACATCATTTTAGTATGATGAGTTCCGTAAGGAGATTCAATTTTTGCTTTAACAAGAGTAATGTTTGAATAAGCTTCGGCTAAAAGATCCAATTCAGTTCTCTTTGAGTTTCCATGAATGATGGTCAATGGTTTATCTCTATTTTCTTCTGGATATTGTTCAAGCAGCCACTCGAGATCATGCATATAATTAAATTGAGCTGATGCAACAAAACCTTGTTTATCTTCTTCTAAAATATCCTTGAGACTTAGTGAATAAGTTGAGTTTATTTGGGATGCGTGCGGAACGTCGTGAACTTTGGTCAAAAAGATTAAATTCTGTTTGGGAGCTGGAACTACTGTAAATTTTTTTGAACCACTTGAATTTTGTTCTTTTAATGAAAGAGCTTCCTTGCTTAGAGATAATTGCTTAGGGTGAGAGAACTGATTTAAATGTTCAGAACTTTTCCGGTAGCATTTTGATCCGTATTTACATGGGGGCTTCTCGTGAGTTTCGATTATTACTTCGGAACCAGAGGTTGAACTCGAGTCATCGTCTAAAATTATTAAGTCTGAACTTTCATGTTTCCGCTTCGACATTCTAATTTGTTTTTAGAAATAAAATTTTCTCAAAAAAATTCATGTGATCTTTATTATTATTCTAAAAAATTTCAAATCTAAACATATGCAAAGTTTTTAATGATACATTTGTTTATCTGTCTCAAGTAAAATGAGATTTTATTAAAAAATGTTTAATATCATAAAAAATTGTGAACCTTCATGTGATTATTTCGAAGTAACGAGCTAAAGCTCCTTCAGATTTATAAAAAATTGTCTAAAAAAATAATTGAATTTATAATTAAACACAAAATTAAAAATCATTTTGCATTTTTTTGAATTGTGCATTTGATCGATTGATTTTGTGTTTAATTATAAATTCAATTATTAGGGATTCTAAGCAGCAACGGCAATGTGAAATTTTAGTACAAAAATTACAGTACAAAAAGTAAAAACTTAATAATTTCTTTTCTAATTGTGCAAAAATGGTTCTGCAAAAAGTACAATATTGTACAAATTTGTACAAAAGAATTCCAAGCTCTGCAAAAACTCTGCAATTTTCTGCAAAATGCACACCATCAAAAAATCCTTGATTAAACTATGCAATAAATTGCAGAGTTTTTGCAGAGCTTGGAATTTGTACAATATTCTTTTGTACAAATTTGTACAATATTGTACTTTTTGCAGAACCATTTTTGCACAATTAGAAAAGAAATTATTAAGTTTTTACTTTTTTTACTGTAATTTTTGTACTAAAATTTCACATTGCCGCCGCAACAGCGTATTCTAAGTTTAGTGACTGGTAGCTGACTTAACATGATTTTTTTTGTTGGTTTATTTTTGTAAGAAATTAATTTATCAAAACTAACTTTTTATATTATTTTACCTTTTTTTATCAAACTTTCCATCAAACATGAATTCAATTAATCCATAACAAATATTTTATTTAGTTGAGCCAATTAATTTTAAAACAAAAAAAGATATTTAAAAAATTTTTATTTTTGTGCAAAATCAAAGCAAAAAATAATTTTATAAATATTTTTAATATTTGAATTATTTTTTAATATTTGGCAAGCATTTGATAAAACATGGCATTAGGAAATTTGAATATTGGTAAATAATCACTATTCCACACATATAAGAATCTGTCGACAACAGCAAATATTAGTACATCACAAACAAAATGACGCTTGACCCTTAGAGACTTTTCCAACCTTAACGATCATAATGCACAAGATGGGTTTGTAATTGAAATTCCTGAAATGCGAACAACGAAAGCGAACACTCGTCAAAAAGAGTCAAAAATAAGTTTTAATCATTTTTCATGTATACTTTTAATTAAATGACTCTTTAGAAAATATTAAATATTTGGTACAATGGCTAACGTAACAAAAGCAAACAATAATGAAAATAATAGAAATGGCAAAACAGTTTTGTCATTTTAAAATCTTCAAAAAATTACGTGTTTAAATATTACAGTATTCCCTCGTTCGATTATGCTGCACCATAAATCAAGCTTCCAGCTTTTGGGTCATGCACTAAAGAACATGTCACCCATGCTAAAATATTTTTAATTTGATTTTTAATTTGCATCTCCTAGCTTGTAGTGCAGCATAATCGAACGAGGGAATACGGTAGCTCAATGATTTATTTCAGTCATGGACAAAATTGGATATTTAACAATTATTCGAATTATTCGAAACTATAAGACTTTTTAATTAATGACTTAATTTTTTTTTTGGAAAAAAATGATAAAAAATAATTTCAATCAAGGAAATAAATAATAATAATAATAATAATAATATAAGTTACAACAAGCTAGCATGTTAAATGATCGTTTAATTTTCAAATAATTTCTGATATAATTTTGTTTAAACAAACTGGGGTTTGAACGGAATTCGGTTAATTAGACAAAAATAGAGATCTTAATAAATATTATATATTATTTCTGAATTATTATCTTGAATAATTGAATAATCGAAAAATCTAATACAAATTAGTTGAAATTACTAATTTTTGAATAGTTGAATATTTGTAATTTATAAAATGTTGTCCATACCTCTTTCAATTTTAATGTTAAGTTTTTTTGATAACGTTGCAAAAATTTTTATTCAAATAAATATAGAAGAATGTAAGAAAAGCAAGTGGAATGGAAAAAAATGTTTCACTCATTTCTTTAATAATACTACAAACTTTATTGAAACTAAAGCAAATATTCTGTCGTAAAAGATAGTTTGAAGTTTTTTCGAATAAAACAAATGAATTGAAAATTACGTCAATTAATTTAAATATAATCAACGAAATTAAAAATATAATCAAAACCTTTAAATTTTTTTGTAATTTGTCTTTTTTTTTTAAATTCATTGACTGTACGATTA
Organism: Brachionus plicatilis; assembly: GCA_010279815.1. NCBI lineage: Eukaryota > Metazoa > Rotifera > Eurotatoria > Ploima > Brachionidae > Brachionus > Brachionus plicatilis. The sequence continues at coordinate 2,121,975 of QEOQ01000508.1, forward strand.
GATTTTGTTTCAGGCTAATCAAATTTTTAACCTTGATAAAAAAATTAATTTCAATTAAAGAAAAGAATAGCATAAATATAATATCTTGAACAACAAAATTTATTACAAAAATCGAAATAATTAATGCTGATGAATTAGCCCCTTTGATAAACCAAGTTGCTGGTGACCAACCCAAAGGTGCTTGGTTATTTGGAAAAGAGAAATTTTTGTCAGGATATTCGGAATAAGTGAAATCATCAAGGCTAGCTTGAAAATAATTTACTCTTTTTGTGAAAATTTGATTAAAATACGATAATAAAATGTAATTTAAAAAAAATATAATAAAAACTAAATAAAAAATTTTTGAATTTTGAATTTTTCGAGTTTTTTTCTTTAAATTTGGATCCAAATTTAAAAGTCGATTTATTGACACAATTATTAATGTCGAATTGGAACAAAGTTTTAAAATAGATCCACAAAAATCAACAACATAAATTTCAATAATTTGAAATGACAAACTTCTATCCAAAAATGTGCAATGATATCCATTCGGTGTGTTACATTTACCAACCAAATGAATTAATCGAGTACCAAGGTACAAATTATTCACTATTGAATTATAAAACATCATTTTTTCTAGAAAATTTTTTTTTTCATTCGAATTGAGTATTTTAAATAAAATATAAAAATTTAATAGATTTGTTGCCAAGCCGAAAATGATCAAAACATATGAAGGATAGATTAAAATGAGATCTAATAATTCAAATTTGTAAAATAGAACTAATTCGGTGGCTTTTTCTGGAACACGCTGTTTTGATACTGAGCATAGATTTTTCATTTTGTCAAAGTTACATGCTTTTATCATTATTTCGACTAAAGTCTCATTTGAACATGAATTTAATATTCTCACTTGAGGAATTCGAACATGTTTTAGGATAATTCTAGTTTGTTTAAACAACCATATCATTAAGCATGTACAATTTGATGAATAATGTGGTGAAATTGTTGGTATAACTAGGTTATTATCTGGAAAATCTTTAAAAACACAAAAATATATGTCATCTAACCAGTCTAAATCAGTTTGTCTATTAAAATTAAAGTCTTGGAAAGAAATAATTGTAGCTTTGTCCATGTTGTTTATGATGTCAGATTTGTTGCTTAAATTTATTTTTAGATTTTCATTAATGCGCTTAATCCATTCTATTCCTTGACTCAAAAAATGAAGCTTGTTGTCAATATATAAATTGATTTCTTTTATTCTGATCGATTCAAATACATTAATATCTATTGATTGAATTAAACCATATATTTTTAGTTCCTGTATATTTTTAAATATAATCATACTTTTTACCAACGTTCCTTTGTAAAAAAAAAATACAAGCTCATTTACAGAAGCATTTACTTGTTCATTAGTGAAAGAAGCATCAAAACTTAGCTGATTGAAACGAATGGAGCTTTTAGATAGTCCGTGAAATTTTAATTCATTTATTGAAGAATCTTTGAAAATAAAAGGACATGTATTTAGAGAATACTTGACAGTGAATGCAAATTCTACTATATTTATTCGATCAAATAATCCTTTTTTTGAAAACAAAGAGCATTGATAACTTTTGCCAAATTTTGAGCGGTAAAAATAAACTTCCACTAGCGTAAATCTTTCATTTAAATCTTTAAATAGTAAATATGAGGAATTAAATCCTTTGATAAAATAAAAATATAATTTTATTTGATGTTGGTAAGGTTTAAATAAAGAATCAATTCCTGTGAATGACAGAGTGTGGTCTAGTACAAGATTTTGACTTGGCCAAAACTCAATAATTCTTTTCGAGCTATAATGGCTTAAATCATAGCGAAAAAAACATATCTTTTGAAATGAATTAAAATTTTTGAAAACCAAATTGCTGGAATTATCCAATTTAGCAAACTCTGATGATTTGGAGCAGAATTGATCATTTGAATTGATCAATTTATTGAAAAATATAAGAAAAAAACTTAAACAAAGCCATGGAAATATTTTATTACAAATCATCTAAAGAAAAAAATTTTTTCAATAAAAACATTCTTTTTAAATTTAAGTCTTTATGGTGATGATTTGATGCATTTATTTTTTGTACTAATTAAAGTAAAATTAATAATTTTCATAAAAATTTAATGATAATAAACATACCCTATAAAAATAAAAAAATAAAAATTCAATTGATTACTTTTATTCTGATCGATTCAAATACATTAATATCTATTGATTGAATTAAACCATATATTTTTTATTCCTGTATATTTTTAAATATTATCATACTTTTTACCAACGTTCCTTTGTAAAAAAAGAATCCAAGCTTATTTACAGAAGCATTTACTTGTTCATTAGTGAAAGATTTATCAAAATTTAATTGATTGAAACGAATGGAGCTTTTAGATAGTCCGTGAAATTTTAATTCATTTATTGAAGAATCTTTGAAAATAAAAGGACATGTATTTAGAGAATACTTGACAGTGAATGCAAATTCTACTATATTTATATTATGATCAATTATGATTTAATTGTTTAAATTTGATATATTTGTCTGTAATAAAATTTTAAAAAAAGTAATCAAATTTTAATTTGGAATTTGAGAAAATGTATCCAATTTTTCAAATTTCCGCGTAGAAAAAAATTTAAATTTTTAATTTTTAGAAATACATAATATTTGTTTACTTAATTATTTTAAAAAATAATTAGGGCAAAAAATATATTAGACAAAGTTTTGGCCAGTTGTAATGTAAACCTAGTCCTAACCTAATTTTTTAAGTTATCTGTTATAAAATCGAAACTCTTTTTTAGCTTTTCAAAAGTAATGTCATAAGATTAACTCAGTCTAATTTAAATATTTTTCTAATTTATACTAAGGAATATCTATAAATTTTCAAAAAGATTGATAAAATATTAAAATAACGAGTCTTGTCTGTCATATGACCAAATATTTTTTTCAAAAAAAAATCATAAAATAAAAGGATGAGGTTAAACTTGTGTCATAGAATATTTATGCTGAAATTTTTTTGCAACAAAAGAAAACTTGCTTCAAAAATAGCTCATAAAATTTAATTATTATATTTTTATTTATACCAATAAGGCTTTACTACTGTAATTTTATTTGATGACAAAATACTTCCTATTCTCATTTCTAATACTCCTTGAGTTCCCAAATGATACATTGATTTTTAAATTACAATACGATTCATGATTTTTAATCTTTAGAAATATGAAACTATTGAAATTATATCAAATTTTCATCAAAATATAGTAAATATCTAATTTAAAAAAAACAACAAAAAACGAATTGCTGTCAATAATAATTATAGGATTTGGAAAAAATATTGTTTGAGAATATTTTGAAAAATACCTTCCATTGTCTAACCATAATTAATTGGTGTTCAAAAAAGAATTTTCAAAATTTTGAAAAGTTACAAAAATATGTCGAATTTATCGAAATACTAAATTTTAACTCTGATTTCTTCAGAAATTATAACCAGTCTAATTTTAATGATCCAATTTGCTTAAATGAATTAATTATGGCTTTAAAAAGATTGAAAAATGAAGCGGCATCAGGACCTGACCAAATTTATAATTTAATGTTAAAAAACTTACCTAGAAATTCATTAATAGGAATCATAGAACTTTTTAATTTATCTCTTCGAGAAGGTAGAGTCCCTAAAGCGTGGAAAACATCGGACATTACTATGATTCAAAAAAAAGCCTCTTCTTTACAAGATCCTTTAAATAATATACCAATTAGTATAACGAGTCGTTTAGGAAAGCTACTGGAACGCATAGTATATTCAAGATTATACAATTTTTTGGAACAAAATTCACTCCTTATCCAGGAGCAATCTGGATTTAGGAAACATCGGCGAACAGCAGATAATCTTTTCTTTTAAATTCAAAAAATTGTGGAATCATTTAATAGAAAAAAAAGAGTTAGCGGCCTTTTTTTTTGACATTTCTAAAGCCTTTGATTGGGTTTGGCATGAAGGTTTACTTATTAAATTGATTAAAATAAATCCACCACAAACAAATAATGAATACTCTCTGCTTTTCGCAGATGATCTAGTAAAATTCTTCATTTATAACAAAAAGGGGAACCTAGAAAATAAGATTAATAAATACTTCAACGAACTAGAACAATGGCTTATTAAATATAAAATGAAGATATCAGTCGAAAAGTCGAGTTCAGTAGTCTTTTCTAGGTACAAAAAAGAAAGTGATAATCTAAACTTAAAAATTTATGGAAACAGAATAGTGAGCCAAAAAGAAATCAAATTTCTTGGTATTAAATTTGATTCTAAGTTAAATTTTAATAAACTGATAGACGAAATTAAAGAACGCTGCAATAATAGGCTAAATATTATTAGGATATTGTCAAACAAAAATGGGGTCTTAATCAAAACACACTAGGAAATCTTTATAAATCCCTAGTCGGATCAATTTTAGATTATTCTTTTCCTTACTTAAATTCATTTTCAGAAAATAATATCAAAAAACTACAAGCAATTCAGAATACAGCAGTCAGGTCTATTCTTAAGTTGAAATATGATACTCCCTCCAACATCGTGCATCATGAGGCTTTTAATATACTAAAATTACTAACAGTCTCGAATCGGCTTTTTGAATTGAGTGAGAGATATGTTGGGACAGGACTGAGTCATTCTATTCCATTGGTTGAAAGATTGGTGAAGGAATAGAAAGAAGGTTTCGAATCAAGACATATTGTATACCCAACTCCATTGTGTAATTGCTTCCTTACTATTTCTTCTTTTTTTCCCGAAACTTGAACTATTTAAACATGTGCAACATGTAACAATCTATCCCTATTTATGTCTTTTCAACTTTCATTTTTTTAGCTTATTTACTTTATTTTGATTCTTTTTTTTTTCATTTTATCAACTTTAATTTTATTTTTTTTTATTATTTTTTTAACTTATTCTGAAGGAGCTCTAGCTCGGTACAGAAAACAAATAAATAATAAAAAAATTTATTAGATGAAGAATAAATATTAATTAGATGACGAATTGGAAATATATTAGTGAAGGTAGGAAATGATAGCCTTTTTTTTTAATCATAATAATTATTGTAACCAAGTTAGGAAATTAGTAAATATGAAAAAATTTCTATTTTTTAAGAAAGTTATGTAAAATAATAGTAAATTGATTTTAAGAAAATTTAAACAATAATTTTTTAAATTGGTTTATTCAATGTTTGTTTTAATTATTGAAAATTTTTAAATTATAAATATTTGAAATATACTTTAAAATTTGAACTAAATTTTATGAATTTAAAAAACCTAAATTAAAAAATTGCTAAAAAGATATGCATCGATATCAGTTTTCTTTCTGATTACATGTAACTGAACCATTTCGAATAAGCTCCAATTTTTTGCTAATAGGTGTGCAATAAGCCAAAATAAATCTTGAAATCAAAACCATCAATGGAAAATAGATTGCTATTAATTTGACTCTAGTAACTAGATACACAAAAGAATAGTTATTTTCATCTTTTTCATTATATATTCGGAAATACATAAGTGTATCGTGCACTAGACCCATAGTTAAGCAGGAAATTCCCATTTTACTTTGAACAAATCTCCACTCTGACCAATTCAAGCTATTGCCAATCGAGTTAATACTCGTTAAGGCTACAACGACCATTAGTAAATATGCAGTAATACCAGTTAAAATATTCAATTCTCCATTTAAAGTCATTCTTCCAACACCGTTTGATAATTTATAATGCCAATCTTTTAAATATTGAGGATTTGTGACAAAAAGAGATGCTATGGCATGAAAAGTGCCTATAAAAAAAGCCAAAAGACCTAGCTGTTTTCGACTTTTTAACCAGTTATCCAACCAGCTTGGAAATTTTTGGTATTTTGTGCCGTATTTTAGCTGAAAAATTGAGGCAATAACATAAGCAAAATAAACAAAGGCAAGTAAATTTAATGTTGTGAAGCCTAGTACTTTGTTTGTGTGACTCAATAAGGAAAAGTCAGCCAAGTACTCAGAAAATGATTGGGGTTTTTTAGGATAATAAAAATAAATTAAAAACACCCAGATAAAATTGAACGCCAAAAAGCCAAAACTGATCAAACTTGGTATTTTCCATTCGGAAAAAGTAGTGCTGTTTGTTTTTTCCAACTGGAGAGAATCTTGTAAATCTCCATAATTGTAAGCCAATATGCCAACTTGAGCACATAAATCTATTAATTTTTGTTTAGCTTGTTCGGAGTCACCAGCGACTGGAACCCGGAATTCCAAATTGGCCAGATTGGCTTTCGTAGGACTCTCGAATGGACTTGATAATGAATAAGCATTTATTAAGTTAAAGGCTTTGATCACATTTATTTTGAATAAGATTGATTTTTCATCTAGCTTATATTTAAATAAATTTTGCAATCGCTCAGCATTTGATATTTGTTGATTTTTGTCTGTCCAGTTGCTGATTTCCACTATAATTTTGCTTGTTTGTTTATTTGACCGAGACAACAATTGGCAAATTTTTTCTGCAAAATTTTCATAAATGACTTCATCTGCCGAAATAGCTAAGAAAATAATGCTTTCAGACTGCATCCAAGCATCTTCAATACTAAACACATTAAAATTTCTTTCATTAAATTCAGATAGATTTTGCTTCAAATAGTTTAAATTAGGATTACGACTACCGAATATTACCTCATGTCCATGGTGCAAAAATAATTTCGAAATTGAAATTGCATAATTACCTGTTCCAATGACCGTTATTTTTTCTCTATTAGCTGGACTCATATCCGAAATATATTTTATGTAATCTTATGTTGAATTTTAATATTTTAAATTTAGATCAAAGCTTCACTTATAATTTTTTAAAACAAAATCATAAAAAACCAAACAAAAATACTTCATTGTTATTTAATCATGTTTTTAACATGATTAAATAACAATTTAAAAAATTACTTCAATCATGTTTTATTCTTTAGAATATTAAAATCTGAAATAAAAGCCAATGCGCAATTTGTCACATTTATGAATTTTTTTATTTTTTATTTTATCACCTATATAAAATTTTACCAGAAATTATGTAATTTTACGAAAAATTAAGTAAGAAATGGTTAAGAATGTTGAATTTTTTAATTCTTTATAATAAAATTAATTAAGTATTTTGGATAAGAAGCCAATTTAATATTTTTCTTACCGAAATCCTCATTTTTTTGACCGTAAGCTTTTAGAACGATTTTACTAAAATTTACGAATTTTAATGTAATCATACGTAATTTTTGGTAAAATTACATATCTTTACCGACTTATATTCACGTAAGATTTCTTAAACTTACTAAAAATAATTTAAAATTACGTAAATTTACGTAATTTAGCCGATTCAGCACTTTTTATTAAAGCACTGTAATTCTAACAACACTGTAAAGGATTGAGTCACAAACAGAATAAAACTTAATAAGTTAAAAAAAAATAAAATAAGTTTAATTAAAATATTTTATTCATATCATAATGTTTTCATATAAAAACAATATGGCCTCAACTTTATCAGAAGATATTTTATTTCGTCTATCTCACACTTGATAATTTGCTTTCGAAAATAATCTTTCTGATGGTGAACTTGCTGCCGGTGCAATAGCATAGTTTAAGAAAAATTCGTGAAGAATAGGGTATAAATAATTGTTAAAATTCCAAAAATCTACTGCATTATCGAACTAAGCTTCAAATATATAATTATTTAATTATTTTAAATTGTCAGTAAAATCTAAATCATTTAAAAAAAATTTCTGATTTCTATTTTTTAAAGATCTAAATGATAAAAAAAGTAATTGATCAAAATGAAGAATAGTTTTATCAATAAAATATTTTTCATTTGTTTGAAAAAATCTTTTAGAATCAAGTATATTTGGACTTTTTTAAATCCCTTTGAATTTATTGAAAGTTAAGAAAATTTACGGAAATTATGCATATTTTTGTTGATTAATCTTGAAACTTAAACTAAAGAAATTGCAACATGTAAGCAGTGGAGAAAAGCCATGGAAAAAGATTGGATCTGACAATCCAAGTCGAATCTTTTCAAAGCTGATAACTTAAAAACATTTTTTTCTAAAATTAAAATTAAAATTAAAAAAAAAGAGATTCTAATTTTAAAACAGTTCCTCGAATAATAAATTTGAATAATTTGATTAAATAATTTTAAAAAACTAAAATTATGTAAAATGATTGTAAATAACTATTTTGACAAAACATACGAACTGGATACAAATTAATTTGTAATAATTATATTTTTTCTTTTTTCTTTTTTTTTTTGTCAATTTGTAATATATTCTCTTTCTATTTGTAATTAATCGTGTCATAAATAACTCAGGTTTAGATTGTATTAGTTAAGTTAAGAATGCAAGTATATGGATTAATAATGTTAGTCTTAATTTATTTCTTTCTTAATCTTCCTTAAATAACAACTAACATGTCCTTGATTGGACTTTATTGAATAAATAATAATAATAATAATAATTAAATAAAAAAAATTAATAAAAGAAAATATTTTTTATTAGAAAGTGTATTTTTTGTGGATAAAAATAAGAGCGAGCCATTATTTTACCTTATATATATAATATATCATTTTAGAATGATGAATTCCGCAAGCAGATTCAACAAAACAAACTAAATTTCATTAAAACTTTTTATTAAGTTGAACTCGATCAATTTGACAATAAAAAATATAAATTGAATGCTTCAACAATAGACGTCAAATGATATGGAAAATAAAATGCCTTATTATAGATCTTACTAGATTTTTAAAAAAATATTATGAGCCTTTATAAATTGTTGGTCAAAGTTTAAATCAACTTTGACTTTTAATTTTTTTAAGTAAATCTTTGGCGTTTTGAAATTTTTTTAAAATTTTTTTACAATTGAAGCGAGTGAGCGAAACATCTTAAATGACTTGAAGTGTCTTGCTCATTAATTTACTCTGAAATTACTTCTTCACTTTCATCTTGATTAATTTTTCCATACTTATCAGAATCGGATGATATTATTATCTTCTAAATCAAACTTATCATCACCGAGCAAAATCATATATGAAGAATATTTTAATTAATACAAATTACAAACCTAATTTAAAATTAGGAGCATTAAAAAATATTAAATTTAACAATAATTGTTTGCTCTTTCACCTTCTTTTCAATATTAAAATAATGTTTTTATTCTCAAAATTATTTAATCTAATTTTCAACCAAGTTAGTTTTGAAAAATATTAAAAAAATTTTTTATAAGACTAGAAATTAAACGTTCTCGAAAATTACAAATTAAAAAATTAAAATTTGGAAAAAAGGAATATTTCAAATATATAAGCACATGGATTCAAAATTAATATTTTTTAAAATTTTAGAAATTAATAAAATTATAAAATGGTTCAAACTAAATCAAGACATCACAAAACCGAAAACTCGTACAGGTTTCAGACACTTAATGAGCGCCTGGCGAACATTAGCGTTGATGTGACAAAAAAAATAAACCGCTTTCAGCAAAAACCCGAAGAAACTGAGACATATTTTTACCAATGCCTTGAAAAATGGGTCGATCTTAACTATACTGGAGTCTTCCGTAACATTCATTGCATAAATAACTAATTAATCTAAAATATAAATAAAATTCTAGATGAATTCACCAACAAAATAAAGTCAAAATGTCAAACTTTGGCCTTGCTCATTTACCACAAGGATCATTTAATTGAAACATTGAAAGAGTTCATCGCTAGAGCGAATGAACTGTCTCTTCAACCAATTTTAGAGTATATTTAGACTAAATAATTTTTTTTTTTTAATTTTTATTTTACCAAAGTCTTACAGCTCAATTGGCCAGAGATCTTCAGAGCGATTATTATTTTTATTTTCCTGATATTTTTAAAAGCATCATTAAACTTTTGGATACTCAAAATACAGAAATTTTGGAATGGGCTTTTCAAACATTGTCATATTTATTCAAGTTCTTGTGGCGCTACATGCTCAAAGACCTGCATACAGTCTACGCTCTTTACTCACCTCTGTTCGAGGAGTCGCGCAAATTTTATATAAGAAATTTTGCTGCTGAAAGTTTTGCATTTTTGATGCGAAAAATCCCGGACAAAAATGAGCTCTTCGATTTCCTGTTGACCAAACGCTTGATTGAACATCCCCAAGAAATCAGTGGCATAGGACGCCTAATATTCGAAATGTTCAAAGGCATTAAACATCAGTTTAATACATGTACCGGGCCGTCCTTCCAAATTCTGCTTACTAAGCTCAATTTTTTTGATAATGAGCAAAAAAATGAACTTATTTTCAGATGTATTGGAAAAACTGTACAGAGCATGGCCGATTTTACCAAAAAAGAACACTCTTCCATTGTTTGGACTTGTTTCTATGTAAGCAGAGAATTAAATGAAGAATTTTTTTAAAATTTTTTATTTAGAAAGGAATTGATGACAGCGTTGAAAACAAAAAAAAATTAACTTTTATTTTACGGTTGCTGGAAATTTTCCTTGAATCAAAAAATTGTTATTTGGTCAACAATCTGGACCTGCTCTTGGACAATATGATTAAATTAGCACAAATAGAAATAGACAGTACTCAAGTTTCGACAGATTTTACCAAACATTTTTTTAATTTAGCCAATCTTGTCCTATTGAGTCAAAATATTAAATTTCCTATAGAAAAAATTAATATTCTTCCAAATAAATTATACCAAGTCAAATTTGACTGCAAACTTGTGTCCGACTTGACCAGAGCTCTATTTGACTATCCATTTTTTGAAACTGTAAGTTGATAACTCAATTTTTGTGCTAAATTTAAAATTTAAAATTTAGAACATCTTTCCGAATTTGATTTCCTATTTTGACAATCAAATAAAAAATAAATGTCATTCGAAAAATCAAATTGAAACTTGTTTTTTGACTCTATTAGCCGAGTATTTGCTAAAACAAAAAAAAATTCTCGAACCAAACTACAACACTGAGAGTTTGTCCGAAGACAAAATTGAGAATTTTATTCAAATCAAAGGTTTAACAAATCTAAATCGTTTATTCAAAAGTGACAAGCTTTTTTTGGATTCAGAATTGGCCAAACATTTGGACGAGTTTTTAAAAAATGAGATAAAAAATATAGAAAATGTGGAATTGATAATTAAAATTTTAATTTCAAATTTCATTGTGGGAAATAGCTCAAATTTTGATAATTTAAACCAAGTGGCAAACAAATTGATGGAAACATTGGAACAAGAAATGAATATGGATAATTTTGAGGACAAAAATTTAACAAATTTTGAACTAAATTGTTATTTATTGAGCCTGACAATTTGGTCTCTGAGCATATGTACCAGAGTGTCTTGTCAAAAATCAATTGTAGATCTGGTCCTTAAATTAAATGAAGCAAAAAATAATCTTAAATTAAAGCAAATAGTCAGCTATGATGTAGATGCAATTGATTTAAGCTCAAAACACTTGCTACAAGCGCTCAGATATTCTTATGACAATGAAAACGAATTCGATTCATTGAGACCATTGGCTGGACACCTTAGGTCTGAGCTATCATCTCCATTTAGTGAATGCCGAATTAATTCTCTATTTTTGTTGTCCGCCTTATTGAAACACAGTGGCCTAGCGGTGAATGACGATAATGAAAATTTGCTGGATCAATGTTTGAAAATTGAGCTGACTCCGGCAAGCTTGGATGAGTATAGACAGAAAATTTACTACTTACAAAAATTGGACCCTTTAGTGAGCAAAAAATTGGTTGACAACGAGCTAACTGAAGAAGTGCCATTGCGATATATCTTTGGTCTGTTGTACGAAAATTTCAAGTTGTTCTGGGACCCGACTGTTCAATTGATTGTTTCATATGCAAACTCGATGAAACAGAATGATTTTTGGAATATTTTCTATGATTTTTTGGTTGATTTAACTCATAAAATTGAGTCAAAGGCGCAAGCGTGTCGAAGATCTGAAAATACGGAAAAAAAAGCTGACCAGTTTGATCTGATCAAATATTTAGACAAATCTAGACTTGGAAATGTTGAATCTATTGATTACATGAATAATAGAATTTTGTTGTGTAAATCAATGCAAAGCTTTGCGCAAATATGTGAATCAAAAACCAAAGTTTTGGTACCTTTATTCTTCAGATTCATGAAGTAAGTGTTTAATTATCTAATTCTAAAATCAGTCTTTAATAGGCCATTACTTTAGGACTAATTTTCAATAATATTTTAAGGATACTTTAAAAAAAGCAAATGAGCATTTTCAAAAAATTTTTAGTATTCTTAGTATTTATGAAAAGGCACAATTTTATGAATAAGCAAAATCATGAATGCCCTAGTTTTTTATTTTCGGCACCAAATCAAATTCATCTTTAAACTTAGGCAGTTAACATAGCTCTGAGAATTTTCATACAAATCTTCAAAAAATTAAAAAAATAAAATTATTTTTCATATATTTAAATTGAAATAAAATGACCTTTTTTAATCTTTGATAATGACTCAACCAGACTTGTATAAAAATCAAGAAAAAAAGTCTTAACAAGTCAAAAACAAGTCAAAGTATGACTTGGACTTGAAAATATATTTTTTAAAAAAACAAGTCATGACTTTGACTTGTTTCAAAAATATGAAAATTACAAGTCATAAATTTTTTTATATCTTGATTTTTTATATGTTTTATATATTTTTTAATATTTTTTGTCTTGTTTAATTTATTTCTAAATTTTTTTTAAGCACAAATTTTTTATTTTTTATTAATAAATTAACTTAAAAAGAATATCACAATTATGTGAATTGTTTAAAAAATCATGTTTCAATATTTACATTGAAAAAGAAATTTAAACAAGTAATTTTATTTTTTCCTGGAAAAAAAAATTCAATAATTATAATTTTTTTATATATTTTAATTCTATTCTTAAAATAAGTAAAAATTCTGACTTGTTTTTTTAAAATTTTTGTAACAAGTCAAAGTCATGACTTGCACTTGACTTGTGATTTGTGACTTTTATACAACTCTGGATGCTTCATTAAATTAAACAAATAAAAATTAATTTTAATAAAAACTGGAAATATTAATGATCAAATAAAATATCTTACAGATACTTTACAATTTATTTCAAAATTTGTTTTTTTTTATGATGAGAATATTTTTCATCTTATTGATCTCTTTTCTTTTCAATTTTTTTAAAAAATAAAATAAAATTTTGGGCCTTTTCCGTACAATTGATTTTTTTAGACTTCGCAATTCAAATTTTTTATTGTTTTACAAAAATACATTTTTCAACAAATAAGATTATCATACACGTTTTAATATTTTAAATATTGAAAAACATATTTTACACATAATATCACATAAAAACTTCATATAAATATTTTTTTTTAAAATAACAAGCAAGCAAACTAATTTTTGGTAAAGAGCTCAAAATTTATTTAAAATTTGGTTTTTTGAGCCAAGTCATGTCTTAAAATTTTGACTCAAAATCCACAATTTTTTAGTCAATACTTAACTCAAGACTTAAAAATTAGTTTGGTTAAAATTTAATGAAAAACATTTTTTATCTTTGAAACATTTCAGTTCACCTTTTGGAAATGCTCAGTGAAAAGTATTGGTTTTTAAAATTTAGAATATTTAAAAAAAATATTTTAGTAAAAAATCGCACTTGCCTAGCTTTTATGACGAAATTTTAATTTTCTTTTTGAATGAACATAAAACAAAGTGTAAAATGTAAAGTGTAAAGTGTAAAAATTTGGTATCAATAGTTCTGTTTAGTAAATTTCTTTTAAAATGTATGAAATTCAGTACAATTAAAGCTTGAAAAAAGTCCTCTAAATATCGATTTGATCGAAGAGTAATTTTAGCCTGTATTATTATACTGAATTTCACAGAATCAAATATTCATACTTTAATTTTTTCAAGTGAAATTTTTATCTGCAAATTTTGATCTTTGATCTAGAAAAATTTACCAAAACCCTAACTAAAAAAAAAATTAAGAAAAATAATATTTCCTCAATCATATTTCGTTTAATCAATAAAAAATAATAATTTCATTTTTAAAAATACCAAATTAAAAATTTTTTTATTTATCAAAAAAAAGTAATGAATATTACAGAGAAGAGAATCGACTATTATCAACATCGTATGATGACTTGACAAAAAAATACATAAAAGGTAACTTTAAAAAAATTTTAAAAAATTTTTCAAACTGTCGGGCACATCCAAACTGTCAATACTTTTATCCAACGGTTTACTAGCAATACTCCTTATACGAACTCTACACAAATCGGCAAGACTAATCATTTGACTAAAATTAACCCCATTCTCAACTAAATAGTCCTTCATCCATGAATTTTCGTACAAAAAAATATCATTTTTGTTTAGTTTATACCCCGCTTTAATCAGTAAATGAACCAATCTTACCAAAAATCTTATTCCGATTTGGCTCAAGCCAGACTCATCTTTTCTGTCAAACTCACCAAACAGACTTATTTGATGAACAAAACGAAACTTGCTCTTGGTTAATTTGAAAATGTTTTCAAATGGCGAGTCGATGGTTATGTCATAGCCACGATTTTCGATCGAGCCAGAAAAGCCTTTGTTTACATCACATCCAGCTCTGATTAATTCAATAGCCATCTTGAGCTTTTCAACAGTAAGATTTTCCATCAAATATTTGAAAGCAGTCCTGCCACCACAAATGGATGTTTGGTCCAAATTTTTGCTACTCTTGAGCAGCGTTTGCAAAATGTCCTTCTGACCATGTCTGATGGCAATGTGCAGTGGAGTTTCAAGATCATTATTTATGTCATCTGGATCAGCACCGTAATCTAAAAGCATGATTACCACATCGTTGGAACAATTAGCCATTGCTATGTGCAAAGGTGTATCACCACGAATGCCTTTTTTGTTTACCATGCCCCCCTTGCTCAGCAAATACTTGACCACATCTGGCTTGTCCTCATAGCAGGCAACCGATAAAGGCGTATCGCCATCAATGTCCTCACTGTTAACATCAGCTCTATGTTTCGAGACTAGACTTTCCACTATTTCCATGTAGCCTCGAAATGAGGCTATGTACAAGGCACTTTCTTTCCTCAGATTCTTGGCCTCTACATTTGCGTTGTTCTCAATCAAGAGTTCCACAATATTGGGGTAGTTGTAATAGCATGCCCGCATCAAAGCGGTAGCACCATCGGAAAATTTACAATTAACATTCGAGTTGGCTCTAATCAAAAGCTCAATGAGCTCATAATTTCCAAATTTGGACGCGCTTAAAAGCGCCGTATTTCCAGATCTGGTCTGGTGGTTGACCAGAGCACCACTGCTAATAAGCAGCTTTGCCAATTGAAAGTCGTACGGATAGATAAGTTCAGTGGCTAGAATGAGAGGGGTTTTGTTCTTGGAATTTTCATAGTTGACATCTGAACCACGCGAGATCAGCACTTTGACCGTGTCCAACCATCCAACGTCACATGCAATTGACAAGGCTGTGTTCTGGTCATCTTTGAGGTTGCGAGCATTTACTTCAAATTTAACAGAGTCCAAAATGGTGTCTATCAAACCTGTTTTGCCCAGTCTGGCAGCGTAATGAAGACAATTGTCCTTGGAGTCGCTGACCAGATACAGCAAAGACCAGTCTATTTCTTTGATAGCTTTGAACTTTTTTAAGCTCTTGAACCTTGGCAATGACTGTGGATAGGCTACAAATCTGTTTTTTTGCAAAATTTCTTTAACTTGGTCTACCAGTTCGTTCTCTATTGAAAATTTTAGGGCGTCGCGTACTTGGGCCAAATAGGATTTTTCTAGCCGATGAAAATTTCGCGGCTGATACGGTCTTGGCGACCATGTAGACAGCTTTTCCAAATTTTTACGTTTCATACTAAAAAAAAACAAAACACTTAAAAAATTAAAACCTTAAAAAATAATTAATTCATTTAGAATTTTTTTTTTTTACTTGGATAAAATGAGTTGACTTGACTACTTGGAAAGGCCTTACCCGCCAAAATTAACCAGGCGCTTTTTTTAAATAAAAAACATTTTTTTTTTTTTAGACAAATCGAATGAAAAATTATCAAAAGAAAAGTATTTTAACAAAAAATTACTCAATAAGTAAACAAATTGAATTTTTATTTGAAAAATTTTAAATAAAGTTTATGTTTGACTTTTAGACATTTGTGCACTTTTTTGGACATTTTTGCCAAATTCACCTCGCCCAAATCGTGGCATCAGGAAGAAAACTTGCGTAATTTGTACCTTAATGTAAAATTTAAAAAAAAAATTTTTTTTAAATTTATTAATTAATTAATTTATTAAAAGCTTTTATGCCATTACGATTCATCAGTTCAAAAATCGGCACTTAGCTGCTTGTACACCTACCAATATGAGTTTGTTAAGCCATACCGAGAAAACTTGGAAAAGCTACTCGAGGGAAAACATTTCCGCCACGAACTGGTTATATTTAATCTAGATGAGGGGTCGGGAGTAATTCACAATGATCATAGGCAAAAATTGTTGCCAATTTTGATGCGAATTTTGTATGGTAAATTCAACTCAAATGAGACTACGCACACGTCCAGTCGTGATACCAAATTTAACAAAAGATCGACAATAATTCAGTTTTTGTCATCATGTGCCGAGTATGAATTAAACTATTTTTTCAATCTAATTTTCGACTCAATTAATGTGGTCCTTTTGGACTTGAATGAGAAAAACTCGGATCGATTTGATTTTAATGATAACAATTATGATGAAGCCAGAAGAGACCAGTTTTTAATAAATGTAATAAAGAGACTAAGTGAACTAGATTCTTCTATTTATGACATAAAAAAATGCATTCCGTTTAAAAAAATACTCGGAATTTTGCAAACAATGGACATTTTGTTCAAAAAATTGGCCCGCCAAATGGAAAATTTTTCACATCGAGTTTTGCTGATGTTGAGTTTTATACAAAAATACACTCTTAAATTGCATGATGAAATTATAGCGATTAATAAAGATAAAAAGCTGGTTGACGAATACCATGTTAATCTGATCAGAGTGATCAAGCAACAGGTTTCAATAAGGTTTAAACAGGTATGTTCACTTTCAAATTTTCAATTTCATGTTCACTTTATATATCTCCGAAAAAATTTTTTAAATTAAATTTTAAAACTTAAATTTTAAAAATGCCAAAATCATTTTTATTTTCAATCAAACTTAGACTTGGAATTGCCAATTACTAATTATTTCTAAACAATCTACGCTCTTAGCAGACTTGCTCAAAAGCCACGAAAAAATTTCGAATAATTTTTTTATGACATCAAAGACTTGGAATTTTATTATTTTTAAAAGTCTAAATTTAAGCGGCAGTGAAATTTGGAGCAAAAAAAATTAAAGCAAAGCAAAATATAAAAAATTTAATAACAAATTGATAATTTTGAAAAGTTTTAGCATAAAAATGATTAAAAAGCTTTATTATTTCAGAAAAAATTCAAAATAATTGAGACTGTTTTTTTCAATATTCAATCTGTTAAACTAAATTAAAGAATTTTTTAATTTTTGCTTTTTTTTACATTTAACAAATTATGTTCAAAAATGTTAAAGATTTAGTTTAAAAATAATTGCTAATAATTTAAATGAAACTGATGTTCAGTCTTATAAAAAATTTTTTGTTATTTTTTTGCTCTAAACTTCACCGTTGCAAATTTAATGATATAGATTAATTTAAAAAATGATTTAGAAAAAAGTCAAGTTAAAGTAATGACTTGGACATGAAGCTTGTAACTTTTATACAAGTCTGAATCTCAATTTAGTCCTATAAAGGAAAACATTTTATTTTTATTGAAAAATTTTTATATTTAAAATAAAAATAAAATATGCTCAAGATATATATCATTAAATTTCGATCAAAATGGCAACTTTGATTCAACAAGCTCTTCCAGAAAGGAAAATAGGAAGATAATGGAGAAGCATTTTATTTTTTTTTTGTTTAATTTCAGGAATCAAAATACGAAATATAAACTATAAGCCCAGTCTAAAATTAACGATTTTTTTTCTGGTAAGTCCACCTAAAAAAATAATTAAACTAAAAAAAGATGTTCCTATTTTGAGACCGCGTTTTTCTAAAAAATTTGTTAATTTAAAAAACTTCGGAAAAATTATACATCTTATTACAACACCAATTTTGCACCAGAACACCATGGGAAAATTTGCATGGATATAAAAAAAAATTCAATAATCAGCTCATTTTCACTTATAATAGCTTGTAAAAACGATTTAAATTTAAAAAATTCTTCAAAAATAAAAATTTTTTTTATTTACTTTTTGAAAAAGATTTAAAGACATTTTTATGCATTTAATAACTTTTGAACGAAAGATCCAGAATTGGTAAAAAGTCAAGTCTAAAATCAAAAGTCAAATTTGACTTTAACTTTTAAAATTGCTTAGAATCGAATTTTCAACGAATAATTTTAAATTAAAAATAGCCAAAATCGATAGTATTTAGTAGTCTGATTAAATGAAAAGATGCCATAGTTTCATCTATTTAACATTTATTCTCGTACTCCCCTGAAAATGAATTACCGATAGATAAGTTTGAATGTCCATTATCTTTTAATTAAAATTGTTTTTTCAAATTCTTAGATAACTTTGACCATGTCCAGGAAGATCCGTACAGCATAGAATATGTATTCGTGATCAGTTCGTCAAGATCCACAAGCTGATATATTCTTGTAAATTTGCGTTAGGGAAGGTTCTTTAATAGTCCATGCTAAGTTTCTTTGTTAATAAATTACAATAAATAAAGTTTCCAAGTCCGAGTTAAGACTTGAATTTTAGGTTTATATCCATAATTTTCAAATTTGTTTTTTCTTATAATTATTCATAAAAAAGTGTTATCTAGACTATTAAAACGAGTTTGTTTGAATGGAACATTAGTCCAAAAATGTTTGACACCATGAAGTTGATGATCAATTCAACATGTCATTTCAATTCAAAGAGTTTATATTTAGATATTAAAATTGATCTTTGAATTAATTTTAATAATTTTAATGTAACATACTTTACATGCTATGTAGATTTAAAAAATAAAATAATTTAAAAAAATATTTTCTCGACACATTAATACTGCCGAATTTTAAAATTAAATGTATTTACTCATTTTTTAATTTCATTTCTAAATTTTTTATTTCAAAAGTATTTGTATCTAGCTTTCAAAATTAAATTTAAAAATTAAATTCAAAGATCTTTCTTTCCAACCAATACTTTTGTAATTAAAAAATTTTAAATAAACAATACTAAAAATGAGTTAATAAATTTAATTTTAAATTCGATTTTATCAATGGATTTAGAAAATTTATTTTTTAAATCTACATAGAATGTAAAGCATGTTAAATTAAAATTATTTAAATTAATTCAAATATTAATTTTACTATCTAAATATAAATTCTTTGAATTGAAATGACATGTTGAATTGATCATCAACTTCAAGATGCCAAATGTTTTAAGTTAGCGTTTTCTTTAGATTCAAAAGATGTGCTGACAACTTTTCTTTTTTTTAAATTAAAAAAGGTTTAATCTGTAGAAAATTTTTTTTTAAGTTCTTCGATACATTTGACCATTTGAATTTTACCCAATGTGAATACTTCCTGATTTTCGATTCATTCGTTTGGCCCCAGTCAGTCAAATTACCAGTTGAATCTCTCCAAAGTGTGAACAATTTGCTAAAAATATTTCATCTATGGAGTGAGAGACCAAAATATTTCCCACTTTTCGTGACCAAAAAGACTGATTTTACCTTGCTGGACCCAAGCATCATCTCCCAACAGCCACTTGGTGGCTCAACCTTGTTGACAAAAATATTTGAATTAATCGACACTGAAAAATGCTCTCAAAAAGTAATCGATTATGTGCTTGAACTAGTGCATAACCTGGTCTCTTTTGCCGATTTCAAAGAAGAGGAAAATTCGGACCCGGAACGCACACTTCAACTTCCATTCAACATTGTTTTAGATTCAAATGAAGAGCTTAATTTCGGAACTTCAATTCTTCGTCCTCATGTCAACTCAATTGTGAATCACATTGAAAAATTGGTCTCTGCCAACATGTCCAAAAAAGTCTTGCCAAGTAGACCTTTGAAAATTTTAGCCCGCATTAGCTCATTTGCGTCCAATTCTCAGTCTCAATGTCAAAAAATCATTCTTCTCCTAGTGCCATACTTGGTAAAAAATCGCATCCAAAGTGAAGAAAACGAAGTTAACATTCTAAATTCGATCAACTACTTGCTGAAACAAGTTCAAAAAGTGTCCGATTTTGTGCTTCCATTGAGCAGACTGTTCCTAGTGATAAAAAATAGACAATCGCGCATCGAGCTTGTAAACATTTTCAACACCATTCAGCAATTGGATTCAAATTTTGCTGGTGTATCCAAATTGATCAGCGATCTGAATGCATGGGACGCCAAAAAACTGGACGAGCCTGACTACTTGCTCAGACTTGAGGCCTTCAAGCAAATAAATGAAATAGTTGCCTCATGGTCAAGCTTTGACATCAACTTAGCTGCCATTCTAATTTACAATTGCTTCTTTTTCATCAACGAAATAGGCGACTTGGCCATCAAAGAATCATCAACCAATTCAATCAAAATTTTGCTGGACAAAAGCTCGTCACTTGAGCTAAACAAGCAGGAGAAAAATTTGTTCGAAGCCAATTTCATGTCCTGTTTGAAACTGGGCCTCAAGTCTTCTGTTGAAAATTGTCGCCACGAATACATCATCATATTTGTTGAGCTAATAGACAAATTTACCAAATATCTGCCATTTTTGAAAGATTTTCACATTTTATTCGATTTGGAAGACCCAGAAAAAGATTTCTTCGAGAACATAAAGCACATTCAGATGCACCGGAGAGCGCGGGCTCTGAAACGGCTGCAAATCCACTGCCAGCACATTTCCAATGAAAGCCTGCTCGGCTTCATGATGCCCTTGGTAAGATCATTTTTGGACAACGAAATGTACCACAAATACGACTATTTGATCGAGGACGCCTGTCATACAATTGGCGCCATTTGCTGCACCCTTGACTGGTCCAAATACATCAAAATAGTCGAGTACTATTTGAAAATTTTGCCAAAGAACAAAATGAATCCGAAATTGGTGATCAAAATTTTGGTCCAAGTGCTGGACGCATTTCACTACGATCTTAGTTTGTCAACTGAGACCGACTACTATGTGGACAAAGAGACTGAAGAAAAGACTGATCAAATGGAAGAGGGAGCAAGACGAAAAAAATTGGTCGGCTCAGCAATGGCTAACAAAATACATTCAACAGTGACCAAATCAATAATTCCAGTGCTGTTCAAGTGTTTGACCAAGAAACTTAGATCAGAAGGTGAGCACAAAATGAACAAGCATGAGGATGAGGACGAGCAAATTTTGCGCGTGCCCATGGCTTTGGCAATTTTGAAATTGCTCAACAATTTGCCAAGGCGAACTTTGGAGACTCATTTGCCGGGTTTGTTGTACAAAGTGTGTGACATGCTTAAGTCAAGAGCCATGAGTGTTAGAAACACAACAAGAGATTGTTTGATTAAAATGGTTGAGACCCTGCCTGATAAGAAGTACTACTTAAATGTTTTCAGAGAGCTTGGCAATTCGTTGTTGAAAGGATACCAAGTGCATGTGCTTTGTTTTACCAATTTGGTAGTGTTGAAAAATGTTCAATGCAAACTTCAAGTGGGAGATTTGGATTCGAGTTTGGCCATTTTGTTGAATAGTGTGAGGCTGGAGCTGTTCTCGGACAGCTCGGAAGAAAAAGAAGTGAAGCAGATTGTTTCCAAGCTAATGGAGGCCAAGACGGTCAGCTCTTTTCAATCTTTGCAAATAATTGCCAAATTCCTGAGTCAATCGGAGCTCCTTACTTTGCTTAAGCCCTTCAAGGAACAACTTGATTTGTGCACTACGCGAAAGATGATTATAAAAATCGAAGAAGCCCTAAAATACATTATGAATGGGCTGTTGGAAAATATTAGTCTGAATACTGAAAGTATCATGTGTTTGGTATATGGATTGATAAATGATACATTTGATGCATTCAAGGATCCTAGTGCTTATAAGAAAAAGCTGAGAAAGAGACTAACCGATCAAAACGAAGTGAAACCGGCCAATTTTGATGAAGAAATGGACGAAAGAAAAATGCCGGAAAGCTGTCTCATTATACCTGTAGAGCCAAGACGAGGCGGCGATAAGCCCAGAACTCAAGCTAAAACCAACCAGCATATTATAATTGAATTTGCTTTGCAGGTAACCTTTTTAGTTGATTTTTGCATCTGAAATTTATCATTTTTGTGGGGTCAATAAAAAAAATAATTGAAATTAAAATTTAAGTTAGAAAAAGAATTAATTAGAATAAAATGAATGAAAGTAAATTAATTTTTAATAGTTTTTAATAGATAGTATTTAAATAATTTTAGTTAAAATTTAATATATAACATAAATTCATAAATTCGAATCTAATTTTAATTTGAACAAAAAATTATACTTATTTAAAAATTTAAATGACAAAAAATTTGTAAGGATATTTGATTTTACATTGGTCTGAAAGACCTACAATTTTATAAAGGGTTAGTTATTTTTAGACACCTAAGTGTTAAAAATTTTTTTTTGAGCCTCCCAATGAAAAATGTGGCATTGTGAATTTTGGTACAAAAAACTAAAACAAAATATAAAAAAATGTCAAAGCTTAGGTTCTAAACGACCAAAACATGTTCTGTAAATTGTAGCAACTTATACATCTTCTGTACCACCAACATACGGATTCTGCGAAATTCTGCAAAATTGAGAAAAATGTGAATTTAGTACAAAAAACAAAAAAATATAAAAAACCCCATAGCTTTAATTTTGACTGACCAAAACATGTTTTGTAAATTAGAGAAACTGATATATTCTCTGTACCACCACTTAAAGTTGAGTTGGATTTTTTTAATAACACAAATTCACAATATTTTGAATTTTGCAGATTTATTGCAGAGTTTTGCAGAATCGGTATATTGGTGGTACAGAGGATTATCAGTTGCTACAATTTACAGAACATGTTTTGGTCCTTCAGAACTTAAGCCTTGGCATTTTTTATATTTTGTTTTAGTTTTTTGTACCAAAATTCACAATGCCAAAAAATGTAATTTAGTGTTTTAAAGGACGTGGTATACAAATTTCAAGTAAAAAATTTGAAATTCAGATAGCATTTAAGTTTTGAATTTCTTGAAATTTAAAAAAAACGAAAAAATACTTGGTGTTTCAATTGTTTATTATTTTATTTATTAAATTAAGTTAAAGGCTCATGTAAAAATTGAAATATTTGATTAAGAAAAAATCAGAAAAAAATAGAGTATTTTCACAATCACTTTCTTACTTAAAAGAGATGTCGCAAACTTTCAATTTTTCTTTCTAATCTCTGTAAAATTAGGGTTAGTTTTAGGGTTAAAAATGACAATTTTAATTAAAATATGAATTTAAGATAATACCCAAATTTTAAAAATAGATAAAATAATAATTATTATTTATTAATTTGAAATAAATTAATTAAAATTACAATATGAATTAAACACAAATTATTTAATTTTTTTACATATTTATTTTGACAAGCCCAGTCTTTTCTTCTTCATTCGCACGCCGCATTGATCACATGATTTTTTTCTCTTGATTTTTCATCTAGTGACACTTTCAATTCTTCATCCAGTACCAAAAATTACAACTACTTAATGTCCACTAATTTTCATCGTATTTGATACCAAAAAAGCTAAAAAAATTGCATCATTTCGTTAAAATTTGTCCAATTTTTGCTCTTGTAATATTTATCCGAAAACCTTACACAATTCCTATGAAATAAAGGATTTTTATTTTTAACTAATATCATAGAATTGGACGTTTATGATTGATCTTTTTAATTTTTACCATGATTCACATCTTTGAAAATATTTATAAAAAAATGGCTTTCCTTAAAATACGGATTTGGATTAAAAAATTTACAAAAAAAATATTTGAACCTTGAGAATCTTCACTGGAAGTCTGATTATCACAAATATCTAATATTGGACCAAGATTGACGCACGTCTATTTGGTAGAGTAAAAACGTGCTTAATTAATTTTATTGATTTAGTTTTTCCATATTTAGGTAAATAATAAGCTATGTAAATGTGAGGCTCATTGGGCTAAGCTTTAAACGGTTGTAAGTGTCGGCCATTGTTGCCCACTTTACCCATCACATCGCTAATCATCTGATTTTAATTTTATTAAAATATTCTTCTTATTTTTTTTCAGAGTCGTCTAAAAGTAACAAGTCTTAAGTCAAGTCCAGACTTTAAATTTGCTTTATTTTTAAAGTCCAACTCAACGACTTTAATTTTTGACTTTTTGACAGCTCTGCTTAAAGTTCTCTTAAATATTTGACATCCTGCTATTAGTTCAGGCTCTGAATTTTCCGTTTTATAATTTTTTAGATTAAATTCAGTTTTATTTTTATTTTTAATTTCTGTTTTTAAACTTTTTTTAACTTGGAAAATCCGAATTCGTAATTTAGTACAATTAAAAAATCCAGATCCCCGGATCCGGATTTACTCAAAAATTGTCTATTAATAGTCGGGAAGAAAAAAAATAAAAAAATTTTTTCAAATTTAAAATTTTTATTAAAATTTCATTTAAAATAAAATGAATTTAATTTAGCTAATGAATTCATTAATGAGACAAAACCGTCTATTAGACGCCAACAATCAAACAAGAAATGTTCAACTTCTTGATCCTTATATACCAGTGTTTGTTGAATATCTAGATGGAAAATTTTTAAAAGTAACAATAATAACTTTACGCTGTCTAAGTGGCCTGCTAAAATGCCCGCTTCCATCTATTGACCAAAACTGTAAACTCATAGCAGCCAAGCTTTTTAATCTATTGCGAACATATTCAAGCTCGTCATCTGAGAGCGAACGTGGCGAAAACCTCGAACTTCTGATGATATGCTACAAAGTCATATCCAATTTAATAAGAGATGTCAAACAGTTTAATCTAGATGATGAACAACTACAGGTTCTTCTGCACTACGCGGAACGAAATTTGTATGACAACCAGAAGCAATCATCGGCATTCAATTTGCTGAAAGCCATATTGTCTCGCAGACTGGCTTGTGAAGAATTGACCGAAGTCCTCGGCAAGGTAATGAAGCTAAGCATCCAGGCGGACTCGCCAAATGTCAGACTTCAATCGCGACAAACTATGCTTCAGTATATGTTGGAATATTCTCTAGCAGAAAAAAAATTGGTAAAGTTACTGGAATTTTATGTAATGCAATTGAACTATGAGTACGAGAATGGACGCGAATCAACTATTGAGATGCTGGCCACCATGTTTAGCAGTTTTCCAATCGCCAAATTGGATGAGCATGCAGCACTTTTCTATTTGCCCTTGGCAATTCAATTGCACAACGATGACTCAGCCAAATGTAAAAAATTAGCTTGTCTCGCTATTAAATCTCTAATCGAAAAGATAAGTGAGGAAAAAAAAGAAAATTTGTTTAATATGACAATTTCACTTTTCAAAAATGACCAGAAGCCAATGCATAAACGAATTGCTGCTCTTTTGATCAAAATATTTGTCGAATCTGAACAAGAAAAGTTCGAAAAAAGAGTCGAAATTGTATTTGAAGTTCTTAAAATTGAGTTGAATTCTGAAAATTTTAGCAAAGTAAGTTAAAATTTTAAATTTTTTTAAATAAAAATTTTTTTTGCTCATTATTGATTGGATTTGAAAAAAGATAAAATTTTAATATAATAACGAGTTGTTTTCAAGAAATAAGTCAAGTCAAAGTCATGGCTTAAAATTAAAAAAAAATTTTCTCTAAATTCCCAAGTAACGTTTTTTGCAAGAATTTTTCAATAAGTTAGCGATTTTGCCTTATTGATAAGGTGACCATACAATTGGTTAATTGTATAAATAAATATATTTTAAATAAACCTTTAAAATATATTTTGCATCTTAAATTTAAATAACTTTTAAGTTTAGATTTTAGACTCAGGTGAAATTGACTCTGTTGAATTTGATAACCAATTAGTGAGTCGAGTAATAAATGCAATAGTCTGAAACTTATTGTGCTGAGTTTACCTTAGTTTATTTGAATCTTGTCGCTAAAAACATTATTTTTCTTAATTCATGAGTTGACTTTGACAGCAGTAAAACCAAAGGGTTTGTTATAAGTTTTAACTATATCAATATTGATAATTTTACCAGAGAAACTAAAAAAGTGAAAACCTTCATTTATTTAGATGATATGATAATTTTTTAATTTTTAAAAAGAAAGGAAACCTTAAGAATACAAAAAATAAAAAAACTGATTTTACTTTATTCATGAAATTTGTAATCTTAGCTAATATTACGTAAATTTAGTAGCATTTGGTTATTTAAAAATACATTTCCAAAAGTTGCTACCAAAATTACCAAAATTGTTGCAAATTTAAAAACCAAAAACTAAAAGAATCATGATGATTAATTCTTTTCAAAATCTTAACTATTATACTTTTAAAATCAAATTTTTTTGATTTAATAACAAAATTTAAAAAAAATCATCTTAACCATCAAAATTTGTTTAATTTTTTGGTTGTTACTTTTTTTGCGCTTTCCAGAATATTCTTTAAATTTGCATCAGTTTTGGTAATTTACGCAAAAATTGCGTAAAATTAAGCAAGCTTTGGTAATTTTTCTTCAAAAAACTGAATATTACAAAAATCTTTGAAATATTACGTAAGATTTAAAATTGTAATAAAATCTGGGTCTCTAAATGGAAAATCAAAATTTGTCATATTTCATTTTATTTTCTAAAAATTTAAAGTAAATATTTGATCTTGATCTGAATAAATCTATTTTATTAACTATTAGATTGATTCTTTCTTTTCAGTAAATGATACTCCATCCAACAAAATGCATCATGAAGCTCTAATAAACTAAGAATGGTTGCAGTTTCATATCGGGTTTTTGAGTAGACTGAGAGATTGGTATGGGCACAAAAGAGTAATTCGTTTCTTTTAGTAGATAGACTGGTAAGAAGATACAGAGAAGGTTTCGGATCAAAATTTTCCCATTACCCAACTATCTTGTTTATTTTCTACAATTTCTTATTTTTTCTCTTAGTCATTCTTTCCTTTTCGTAATTGGTTTCGTTATTACAAACTTTTTTTATTACTTTTATTTGACACTTATTTTTAGTTGAGCTATAGATCCATACAGATTTAGAAATGTGTAAATAAGGTTAAATTTAAATTTAAAGAGAAAAAAACTGAATTATTTTTTATTTGAAAATTTTCTTTAGGAATTTTTTATACTAAATTGTATGCTGTTAATATGCAAATTGTAGAGTAAATAATAGAAAAATTAATTTTTAATAGTTTAATTAGGTTTAATAGTGAAAGTTGTTTTTTTAGATTATATTAGACTCATTTTTGGAGAGATTTTATTTAATGAAAATATATATCAGGATTAATTTTTTTATTTTAATTTAATTTAAAAATTTCGAAATATCTTTTTAAATCAAAGTTCATTTTTGATTTAAAATTTACTTTAAGCAAATATTTTCTAATAATTTAACAATGAAATTACCATCTGAAATTTAGTCTTAAAACTATGAACCAGTTTACAAGTTCGATTTATTATTAAAAAAATTCATTTGAATTTTCCTCTACACGCAAAAAAATAAAATCTTTTTAATTAAATTTAAATTAAGAATGTCGAGATGAATACAGACGCAACCCTAAGTGAAAAATTTTATGACCAATATTTGTACAATCTGCTATCACTACTGATTAAAATTTTGACAGATGTTAAAATATTAAATGACAAAAACTATGCTGAAATAATCAATGATTTGTATGACCAAGTCAAGTGTTATTTAAGCCATGAGCATCTATGGATTCGTCTTGCCTCATGTCAATTGTTTGGCATTTTATTCGCAAACAATTCGGTTGAAAACTTGCTTAGCGACAAAGCTAGCTTTTTCAATCACAAGATTGATGATCAATTGATTGGAAATTATTTGAAAATTAGAAATTTGATTGACGATTTTTGCGAACAACTCAGAGCGCCTGTGCTCGAAAGCGATCTGGCTGAGCAAATAGTCAAAAATTTGGCTTTCATGTCCAAAATTTTAATTCACCACGAACTCAAAAATGATGACCAAAATGAGCTCCTAAAACATGATATTGACATTGAATGGCTGATCAAAAAAATAGGAAAGGAAGCTAAATATGAATTGGTCAATAAGCCTAAAGAAACAATAAAAAGAACTTTTATTTTTAAATTATTTGCAGCCATTTCTATTGAATTAGGAAAAGAAAAACTCAAAAATTATGTTCAATTTCTGATACCATTATTGCAACGGGAAACAGAAATCGATCAGAATGATGAAAATTTGAAGCATTTGGCAAAAGAAGTGTTGAATTTGATAAAAACCACAATTGGAATCGAAGATTTTAGTTTAATCTACTCAAAGACGAACAAAAAAAGAGTTGAATTTAAAGAAGAAAGAAAACGGAAGTTGGCACAGCTTGCTGTGGTTGATCCACAAATGTCAGCTGCAAAGAAGATTAGAAAACAACAACGAAAAAAAGATGCAAAAAAGCGAAAAATTACACACGAAAAAGAAAAAATAAGAGGTGTGAAAAAACAAAAAACTAATAATTTAAAAAAATTTAATTAGTTTTATTAAAAAAAAAAATAAAGGATAAGAAAAATAATATCTTTATTTATAAACTAAACACGGAATGATTTCGTGTGAATTTTTATTTTATAAATGTTTTCTTACTTTGGAATGGTTTAAAGGAGAATTGAATAGAACTATTAGCTATACTTACTCCTTCGAAATAAATTAAAAAGGCACTTTTTAAAGGTAAGATTTATATTTTATTGGAAATTAAGTTTTTTTTTTGAAATTAAAAGTAATTAAAAGAGAATTTATTAATTAGTATGGACTAAGAAATACAGTCTTATCTATCTGTGAAATTTGTATGAGAATTTTACTCCTTTTTTAAATTTATCATGAAAAATATAACAAAATTCAAAGTTTAATTAAAAAAAAAACTGAATTAAAAAATGGAATTTTTGTTGCATTTAAACCTACATTTAAATCTTTAAACTACACTAAAAAAATCAAGATGTATCTATTAATTTTCAAAAAAAAAATATAAAGATTAATTTTAAGATTTAATGAAATTAATAAAAAATCCGAAATCCGACAGACAAAAAACTTAATTTCGCAAAGATAATAAAATTAAAAAACCAAATAATATTTTATGTTGATTGATTTTCTAAAGAAAACGCCAAAAATATAGGGTCTAAACAGAGCAGTTAAATCAAACCGATCGTCATACATTACCGTCATATATTAAAAAATTTGAAAAATACAATATTGAAATTTATCGAAAAAAAAGTGAATGTATAAAGAAAAAAATTTATTTATTTGCATTATTAACTTTACTAAAAAATTAAAAATAATCGATCATTTTAGTTAATTTTGAACATACTATTAATTTAAAAATTTTTTTTTTTTGAAATTTTAATTTAACAAACTATGTTAAACAATGTTACATCAAGAATTTTATAAAATTCTATCTAAATCTTCAGGAAATTTATTATTAAATATAAAATGAGCAATTCGATATAAAGTTTTGATCAAAAACTTCAACATGCCTAAAAAAAGTTAAAATTTATTATTTTTTATTTTTTTATATTTAAAATGTAGAAATTTAGATAAATTTTCACTGTAGAATTATCTATCGTGATATGTTATTTCTTTTAATGTTAATTTTCACTAAAAATTTTAAACCATGAATATTCTAAACGCCTAGCCATTTTTAAACTCAAGTTTTAAGTTTTATTGAATTTTTTCTGTTCCAAGCAGCAATTGCTGCACTGCTCTTGAGCTTTTTTCCGTTTAAAATAAATTTTAGTCTGTCACGAAATGAAAAAAATGAAATTGAGAATTTATTTATCAAGAAAAAGTTTATTATTTCATTTTTTTAAATTCTAAATGTTTATTTTATTTTGTTTAAAAATTTTTCAAACACAAAGTCAGAAAAATTTTTATTGATAAATAATTAATAAAACATAATTTTTTTTTCTGTTTATCGTCTTTTACCGTGGGATTAAAATTAAAATAGATATTTAAAAATATTAATAAACGAAATTTTAATTATGGCTTTAATATTTTAATTTAATTAAACTTGCATTTTTTTTATTTTATTCTTATGAATGTATTACTATATTTTTTTGTTCTCCAAAATTAAATCACATATTTGTAATTGTAATTTGTATTTTCTTATGTTTAAAAAAAATTAAGTTTTCGAAAAAAATAGTGCTTGTTGAATTTATTTATTTAAAAATGAATTAAAATAGTTCAGGTCTAGAATTATTTTAGGGCTTTTTAAACATTAATTTAGTGCTTAGTAAAGATTATTTTAGTGCAAAGTAAAAATTATATTAGTGCTTATTAAAGAATATGATAGTGTAAGAATGTTATTTATAGTGCAGCCTTGATTAATATAGTGAATGTTAATATTATAGTGCAATTTAAATATTATAGTACAACTTGTGATTATTTATAGTGCAGAATGTATTTGATGCCTTTAATTATTATTAGTATCTTGTTTTAGTTTTTAACTTGATATCTAAAGAACTCTTCGAAATTTTTTAACACAGAATAATACACATCACTTGGTTAGAATCTAGTAGTATCGGTAGAAATTTTTGTTGCTCACCCAGTAATCAATGCCTGCTTTAAAGCTGTTAACATTGCGTGCATCAACTAATTTATTCGGCAGCGAGTTTCAAATGCTAGCGATTCTATCCAAAAACAAGTTATCCTTATGTTTGAACCTTAAAATTTCTTCTTTATTTGAAACAGTAACCTTACCTTTATTTTTAGTGACATTAAAATTGTTGCTTTATTCAACAAAGTGTATTCCATGCATGAAATTGTGCAATTGAATAAAATCAGCTTTTTTCACCTGATGAAATGTTCAGAGCATTCAATTTCGTACTGTCGATTACTTATTGATGAAACCATTTCTGTACAGAAATGTGTTATTTACAGAATTAGAGCGACGTCGCTCTGTACTGAATTATTTTAACATTGTTACAGCCAGACTTAAGAATTGGAGACCAGACAGACAACGCAAATTCCAAAATACTTTCTCTTACAATTCCATACAGTAATTATGATAAAATACTAATTTTATAGAAAAAAAATTAAATTTTGGATTTTATTCCCGGTCAAAAAAAATTTTAAGACTTTTTGAAGATTTTTTAAAGGTTTTTCCGGACGCATTTTCTTTGAAAATTCTTTAAAGAATGGTCTCTAGAATTTCAGTATTTGTTCTTTGAAAATATTTATTTAAAAAACTATAAAATTTTTGTAAAAAGTCTGTTTTGTTTATTTTAGATTAGTTAATTTTTAATCAATTTAAAAAAAATTGCATTGTAAAATTATCAGAAAATGGATTTTAATTAAATGAATTTTTGTAAGATTTTAAGATAAAATGACTTGCATTTGAAGCACGTATTGATATGAACTTATCCGTACTTATTTGTACAGAAACTGTGTAAAAGTTACCAGAAAATCATTTTATTTTATTAAAGGAAAAAAAATACTTGAGTAAATACTTCTGGAATAATTTTTTGGATATTTTTTATTGTTTCGCTCTTAAATTACCACCGTGTCATTTTTTAAATTTTTGAATCATCAACTTCAAGATGCCATAAAATTAATAAAAATTTCGATCAAATCGTCAAAGAGCCCGCGAACAGCTTGAAAGATCTAGAAATTGTGATGATATGGATTTCGGTTCATCAGATGAGGAAATAAATAAAGGAAACGAGATTAATAAAGAATGTCAGCCAAAAATTAATTTATTTAATTCATCAGATGATGAAAATCAAGATTATAATGAGAAGCTGATGAGAAAAATCGACATGTAGTTGAAACAATTGAATCTGTTTTTAGAAATGGAAATGAATGTGATTAAAACGATCTAAATTTAGATATCCTTTTGTTTTTTATTTTAGAGATCATTTTTATTAAAATCATTCGAAATTTCAAGTTTTTCGTCTAAAGACAAAGGTTTTCTTTTAATTTGAGTGGAATTTTTTTGTTTACATATATATGTATTATTTATTATATTTTTATTTATTTGTTAGATCTGTGTCGAGCTAATGCTCCTTCAGAATAACAAAAATAATATATAAAAATAAAAGTTAAAAACTGTATGTTGAAAAAGAAAGACAAAAAAAGATACAGTACTTGAGAAAGTCTAATTTACAGTTTAAAATTATGGTAATTATTATTTATTTTTTGTTAATTGGTCTTCAATTTTTTGTTTAAAACATCAACATCTTATTAAAAACGATCAATTAACACTGAATTATTTGTATTTTTCTGAATAAACCTATCGTATTAATTAGATATCGATTAATCAATCTTTAATTACTTTAAAAAAAGTTGAAAATACCGAAGAAGTCTTCGAATCTTTAGACAATGATAGAACTTCTGTTCATTTTAATTTTGTTAGATTTACTTGAAATGAAAAAAACCAGGCTGGATCAATCCGCTTCAGATGCTACAAGTGCAGTATAACACGATCAAGTGACAATGAGAAGTGACTTAAATAATTTTATTAAAACAAAAATTTTCATGAATTTAAATGTTCTGTAATTAATAAACCAAGAAATTTAATTCCTTCAATAATTTAATTGTAAAATTTTATCAGCTTTTTTTTTTTATTTTTTTTTTAAATCATGATAATATAATAAATTATAATAATTTTAAAATTAAAATATAATATTCAAAATTATAGGAGTTATTCATATTAATATTCAATTTTATTTTTAATTATAAGTGAAATTTTTTCGACTGGAATTTTTTCCTATTTACCAAAAAAAATAGTTAAAATAATTTAGCAATGAATTATTCTAGCGTTTAATTCTGTTTTTTAGTTAATTTGTACCAAATTTCTCAAAACTAAGAAAAAAATTTCATACTGAAATCAACTGTAAAAATGATTGTTTTGTTTGTTTGTTTATTGAATGCTTTGTGGTCGAATTAAGAGTGGGAGCCTTAAGACAATAGGTGAATTTTGATTAACAATATGTTTTATATATGTAATAGTATATGTTTTATATATGTTTCAGACATGTTACCTGGAACCTGGATCGTCAAATCAACATCAAACTCAACTCCTAAAAAAAAAAAAAAAAATAAAAAAAAATCTTATTCTAATTTTAAATTCGTTAAAAATTAATTATGCTCTATTCAAAATTTGTGTCTCTCAAGTGATCAAAAAAAAAAAAACTTTTTGTCTTGTATCATTTTCAAAATTTTGTTCACTTTTTTTTTTTAATTATCAAAACTACTAACACGGGGCTGAAAGGGAGGTTAATTACCATTCCAAACTATCCGGGGTCCTCCCCTAACTATTATTTTAATAAAATAAAAAAATTTGTAATAGTAAATTTTGATAAAACGTAAACCGTTTTTTGCTGAGTTAGTTTTGATATTTACTGATGTAACCGTAAATATAAAAAAAACAATTTTTTATGAACTAGCATGTCAAGTTGGCGTATTTTCGGACTTATTTTCCCGTAACGTTTTTGATTTAGTTCAAAATTATCAAGTTGAACTAGAAATTAGAACCGACAATTCGATTAAAAACGTTAGACAAGTGGTCAATGAAATGTCAATTGGTGGTGGTCAAGGAATGGTAAGATGTGATTGTACATTTCAATGTATTACTAATCGATGTGGTTATAGAAAATCGAACCTCTTGTGTAATTCCAGATGTCATGGATCTAATACAATTTGCTCCAATTAACTTTTTATCAAAATTTACGCTTTATTTCATTTATTTCAGATTATTACAATATTTATCTTTTTAATTACGAGAAATATAGAAAAAACAGGAATTTATTTATTTTTATTTATTTGTTTTCTGTACCGAGCTAAAGCTCCTTCAGAATAAGTTAAAAAGTAAAATAAAAAAAAATAAAATTAAAGTTAATAAAATGAGATAAAAAATAAAGTAAATAATCTAAAAAAATGAAAGTTGAAAAGACATAAATTGGAAAAGATTGTTACATGTGGCAGATGTTTAAATAGTTCAAGTTTCAGGAAAAAAAGAAGAAATAGTAAGGTAGCAATTACACAATGGAGTTGGGTATACAATATGTCTTGATTCGAAACCTTCTTTCTATTCCTTCACCAATCTTTCAACCAATGGAATAGAATGACTCAGTCCTGTCCCAACATATCTCTCACTCAATTCAAAAAGCCGATTCGAGACTGTTAGTAATTTTAGTTTATTAATAGCCTCATGATGCACGATGTTGGAGGGAGTATCATATTTTAACTTAAGAATAGATCTGACTGCTTTATTCTGAATTGCTTGTAGTTTTTTGATATTATTTTCTGAAAATGAATTTAAGCAAGGAAAAGAAAAGTCTAAAATTGATCAGACTAAAGATTTATATAAATTTCCTAGTGCGTTTTGATTGAGACCCCATTTTTTGTTTTACAATGTCTTAATAGTATTTAGTCTTTTATTGCAGCGTTCTTTGATTTCGTCTACCAGTATATTAAAATTGAACTTAGAATCAAATTTAATACCAAGAAATTTGATTTCTTTTTGGCTCACTATTCTGTTTCCATAAATTTTTAAGTTAAGATTATCACTCTCTTTTTTGTACCTAGAAAAGACTACTGAACACGACTTTTCAACTGATATCTTCATTTTTCATTTAATAAGCCATTGTTCTAGTTCGTTGGTGTATGATTACTTGTATGAGTTCCTTTTCAGTGATTGAATTTATACAGCGGACATCTCTTTTATAAATGCGGCTTTTGTTTGACTTTTATAATAAGCAAAGAAAATACCAAACATCCAAGAAATATGAAAATAAAATTACTTTTAATTAAATAAAAAAGAATTATGTACATATCAAAATAATCACACGTGGGAGAAAAATTAACTTATTATAATTAGATGCTTGAAAAATGGAAATTTAATTTTGATTTCTCAAATTTTTGGAAAACTTTTTTTTATAAGATGAAAAAACTAAATTTAGTTGAAGGAAAAATTATATAAGAATCTAAATTTTTATTTATTGTAAAGACAGATTTTTCTGGATTGTGACACAAGCTCGATTTAAATAAAGATTTGATCTAGATATTTATTGAAGTCTTATTCAAAGATAATATCAAACCGTTTATCCGTGCATTTGTTTCTAATCTTGATCAATTTGCAAAATTTTACGAAAACTTCAATATTTCTAATTTGCAAATTTTGTATTCGACAAATCTTTTAATTGTTTTAAAAAAGCAAATCATGGTTGTTTTTCCTGTAGGATTAGAAAAATATGATGATGAAACGACAATTCAATCTTTCAAGTCTTCTCTCAAAACAAATCTTGAATCAGATTCTGCTATGATTTAGAATCAACAATGGAATTTTTTTTTTAAATGACTTGATTACAACCGCAATAAATTATTTTTCGATATTAAACTAAATGTACTCTTAATGTTTTTATTGAGTTAAATCAATTAAAAAAGTTTTCGATTTAGATAAGAAATCTTCATTTGATATATTATAATTTTTAACATAAACTTCTTGAATTAGCCGAATCTGGCGTTATTTCAAAAATTAATAAAGAAAATTTTAAATGACCCAAAATTAGTCTCTGTAAGAACCTTGCAGGCTTGAAAAGAAAAATAAATCCCGATAAGATTTTTCATTTTATTAAAGTTATCTGTAATACTTCTTTGAATCAAATTAAGCTTTAAAAAATACACCATTTTTTGTTTTTACTCTTTACAATCAACCAAATTTTGAACTCCTTTACAAACTTCTCCTAGATATCTGAAAACAATGTGGAAAATTTAAAATAAATGATGATCTGAATGCAAAGTTTCAGTAAGATTAACAACAAATCTTTAGTCTTCGCATTCAGATCATCATCCATTTAAGATTTTTATTAAAAAAAGTTTTCCAAAAATTTGAGAAATCAAAATTAAATTTCCATTTTTCAAGCATCTAATTATAATAAGTTAATTTTTCTCCCACGTGTGATTATTTTGATATGTACATAATTCTTTTTTATTTAATTAAAAGTAATTTTATTTTCATATTTCTTGGATGTTTGGTATTTTCTTTGCTTATTATAAAAGTCAAACAAAAGCCGCATTTATAAAAGAGATGTCCGCTGTATAAATTCAATCACTGAAAAGGAACTCATACAAGTAATCTTAATTGAATGGCTCTTATTTAATTTTCTAAACACTTTTTTTTTCAATTCAAGAATTCTATATTGACTGTTATTCCCATCTAAATATTGAAATTTATAATCTTTAAATTTTTTAACTATTATAACTCAGTTAATTTCAATTTTTGCAAAGATTTTTTTTAGGGAAACAGTTAATTCTGAGCTAGTTAAAAAGGTTACTATTTTTTTCTAGAAAAAATGTGTTAAATGTTTATTTTATTCACAAATTTGTTAACATTTGTTCATAAATAAGACTATTTCCTTTTTTCGAAGAAATTCAAAAAATTTAATTGTTAAAATTATTGATATGTTTACCTTCCTTTCGCTTATTTTTCACAATATAATAAAATTGATTTTTTTAGCGTAAATCGATGAAGAGTTTTTTAGTCGGTGTAGGTTTAATTTTTTGTTTTTGAATAACA
This sequence comes from Brachionus plicatilis, assembly GCA_010279815.1. NCBI lineage: Eukaryota > Metazoa > Rotifera > Eurotatoria > Ploima > Brachionidae > Brachionus > Brachionus plicatilis. The sequence goes on from QEOQ01000508.1 coordinate 2,158,703, forward strand.
AAATGTATCCAATGTTGAAAAACATTGAAAAAGTGCGATGTTTCAAATATTTTTTCAGTTTTAAATAAATAAATAATTGTAAGTTAATATTGAAATCATTTTCATGTATGAAAATAAATTCTTTATTTAAATCGAATGAATTTAATTTCAATTTGATTTTAATTCTCAAAATAATGTCCAAGTACTTACAGGCTTGCAGGCTTGAATAGAAAAATAAATCACGACATTGTTCTTCTTAATGTAATAAAAGTTAATTAATCTTTATTAACAAAAATTAATTCTTTATTTGAAACTAAAAAAAAATTTGAAACAATGCATTTTACAATGTTTTTTTATCATTGGATACATTTTGTGACTCGAACACAAAAAGTTAAACCAACTAGTTTGTTATTTAAAAATTCTTTTTAATTGTTTGTCAATCTGCTTTATTTTATTTTTGTTTCTTTTTCTGTACAGAGCTTGAATTAGTTCAGAATTAAAACAAAAAAAAAAAGGATAAAAATAAAGTAAAAAGGATCAGAATAAACGAAATATAATAAAAGATATGTAGTTATTTAATAAAAGGAATTTTAATTTTCTTTTTTTTTAATATTGATATGTAGTTTGTTTTGTAAAACATCAAATATATTAGATGGAAGAAGACAAGAAATTACGCTATAGTATTTATAAAATAAGCGAAATATATTTTGAAATATCTTTGAAATTTTTTAATTTTGATAATTATTATTCATTCATTGTGTTCTTTTATTTCTTTGTTTTTCGTTTTTTTTTATTTTTTAACTCATTCCGAACTAGGAGTTAGCATGAGCAGTCCAACAGCGGTGGAAACTATCTTCTGGGTAAAAACCTATATATTTTTTTTTTTTTTTTATCGGCTAGGCTAGCGGTTAGACATGTTTAAGTATTTGATGTAAGTCAGGAGAAGAAAAAATTACTTAGTAGCAATTTCACAATGGAGTTTGATATTCGATATATCCAAATTCGAAACCTTCTCTTTATTCTTCTACCAGTCTTGCGACCAGTGGGACAGAATGACTCACTCCTGTTCTGACATATTACTCACTCAACTCAAGAAGTCCATTCGAGACTGTTAGTAGAGACTGTTGTTGAAGGCTTCTATGTGCAAAATATTGGAGGCGGTATCATATTTTAGCTTCAAAATAGATCGAACTGCTGAATTTTGAATTACCTGTATTTTTTTGATGTTTGTATCTGAGAATGAATTTAAACAAGGAAAAGAATAATCCAAAATTGATCCTATTAAGGATTCGTAAAGATTACCTAGTGTTTTTGGTTTTAGACCCCATTTTCTATTTGAGTGATTATTTATTAAGTTAAGCCTAGAATAACATCGTTCTTTTAAGTCACCTTGCATCGGACTAAATGTAAGTTTTGAGTTTAACATGATGCCTAAAAATTTCACTTTTTCCTCGTTAATTAAATTGTGATCATTAATTTTAAGGTTAATGACAAAAAAGAACAAAAACGATTAAATTAAAAGACGATTTATTAATATTTTTAAATAAAATACGACCGGTTTCGTAGATCTATGTCTTCTTCAGTCTAAAAAAAAAATCCTCTAACAATTATAATTAAAACAAAAATAATAAATAAATAAATTATGGTAACCTAGTCTAACCGGGTGACCATATTTTTTTTTTGCTTATTTCTCACCCATTTTGTTCAAAAACTTCAAAAATAGTCACCCAATTTTCCCGAATTTTTTGAGTAACCTCTTTAGCTCCGCGGTTAATTATGTGAGGTCCAAAAGGGTTAAAGTGGTTTACCCGATTACACCTAAAATTGTATACAATTAGCCCGAAATTAAACCCCAAAAAAAGAATTTTTACCCTTTTAACCCATTTGACATTTAGGAAAAAAATTTTTTGAATTTTTTAATAAAATTATTTAATTCGTTTAATTTAATTTATTCGAAACAGAACAAAGGTGAGTTTTAACGAATTCAAAAAAAAGTAAAAGTTAATCTTTACAATCATCACATAAAAATTCTTTTTTTGTTTTTTTTTAAATTATTTTGACAAACAACTAAAACAAACTCAATTTGAGCTCTTTTCACAAGATAACCATTTTGGCGTGTTTTCTTTCTCTTCAGCCATCTTTGTTTCACATGAGCTACACAATATTTCGGATTCTGATAAGTTATCAGTTTAATCTGGTGTTAATTTGCTTTCAACAAGCTTTCGAGGTCGTCTTCTTCCTCTTCCAGTTCTTTTTTTAGCTATTTTGGCATTTTTGGCTTCTTCTTGTTCTTATTCTGCTTATTACTATTTACATCACTGATTGTGTATTTTAGATTTTGTACAGTATAATTTTTTTTTTTGATTAAATTTCTTTTTTCTGTGACATTTTTAGCTTATTTTTAAACAATTTGCTTTTTTTATGTTTGAAATAAAAACTCGGCTTTAAAAAAAAAATTTTATGAGAGTGAGAGAGAGAAAATAATTTTACAATTTTTTAATTATTAAAAAATATCGTCACTGCATTTTTATAGTCTTATTCGGTTAAATGGGCTAAATAGAATCTTATTTGGACTAATTGGGTGATTTTCTGGTCTAATAGGGTTAAATCTATTTAACCTTTTAAGCCCTAAAAAAACCCCATTAGATGAAGCCCTAAGGACATTTCCTAAAATTCTAAAAAAATTCTCTTAAATACTTTAGCATGTTCTGAATCTAACAAGCGAAATAGGTTAGAGCTTAAGTATTACCTAGGGCCTTAAAGCACCCTTCTCCCGATCACTAATTCGAGGCTTTTTCACCTCATTAGGCGTAGTCGAACTTTAAGAGAAAAAAAAGCATATAACGATTTTTTTTTTAAATATTTCACACATATCATTCGATTTCTCTCCTCGAGTTCTACATATTAAGATATTTTTTTAGGTAGTAGCTTTAAAAATGAAGGAGATATAGGGGTTTTTCAAATTCGTTCACCCTATTAACCCATAACCCCTTAAGACTAGGTTACCATAATATTTAGAAAATTCAAAGAAAAATTAAAAAAATAGAAAATATAACAAAGTCTAAAGTTAAAAAGACGCTATGAATTTAAAATACAATTAATGAAAGAATATTTTAAAACATATTATGTAAATTAAGAATGAAATCATTAATAAGATTCGTTTTTAGTTTCAAAAATAAGTTAATTAATGTAGCTTCTTTTTTTTTTCTTAAACCTAAGTCATCTTTTTTATCTTCAATAACATAAAATTAAAAATGTATTGAAGGATTATGATCTTTTAAATTAAAATGTGTTGCTGCCGATGTTGTCTTAATATATGGGATAAAATTTTTTATATCAAGTATATGCTGTTTAATTCTTATTTTTGTATGTTTAGTTTGACCAATATTATATAAATCTTTAAATTTCAAACATTTAATTATATAGATAGAATTAATACTTTCACAATTAGTGTTTGACAAGACTGGTAAATAAAAATCTCTTAAATATAAAAATTTAATTCTATCAGTGAAAGCACAAATTTTACAGTTCATAATTTTACATTTATCACTAAAGTAAACATTGAAGGTTTTGAATTTTAAGCCATGAATAAAAATGGACTTCAAGTAAAAAGAAAGATTTGAAATTTAACTTAATTTAATTATACTAAATAAATTTTTTTCCTGAATTTTACAATGATTTTATGAGTTCATTAATATTTTCTTTAACTTAGGAATATTACGATTAAAAGGAGTTTTTATAATCAGTGAATCAAATTCGGTCACAGAAATATTAGAATAATTATTTTCATTAGTGCAAATATATTTAACGAGCAATATTATAGAAACTAATTAAATTTTCAAAAAAAACAAAAAACTTTTCTAATCAGTAAAATTCTTTCCTCATTTGGAAAAATCTCGTAATCCATTAGACAAAAATATTTAGTTTCCAACTGGTTTTATTTTTTGTTTTTGAATTAAAAATGTGTTGAATGTTGAATTAACTTTGAAAAAGTGCGATGTTTCAGATATTTTTATCAGTTTCAAATTAAAAAAATTTTAAGTTTAATATTGCAAGGCTGAAAAACTTTGTTTGCTTTTTTTATTTGATTTTGACTTATAGTTTTTGATATTATGAACATTAAGATAATATTTGAAATTGAAAAAAAAATCTACGATCTGTTTTGCATGTAAACTAAATTATGTTAAAAATGCATTAAACGAATTCTCTAGATTCAATATTTCTTAAGAAAATTACCAAGATTATCGGATCTAGACAATTAGGTGAAATTTGATTTATCTAATACTGGAATAATTCTTGTTCCTAGGTTTTTAAGAGTTTTAGGTTTTCGACCCAATTTTTCTGGTATGATGTTTAAAGAAATTAAGTCTTGGATCATAGAGCATTATAATATTAATAAAAAATTAAAACAAGCATAACTTTTTTATTAGTTTAAAAATGCTACATTCAATTAGCCAATTAAAATGGCAACAATCGAATAGCGCTTTATTGCGAGGAACGAGTGGTCGTGACGAGCTTTCTAAACAATGTGAGTGTGCGTATTGAAAATCGAAAGGGGGAGATTTCGAAAAATCATTTTTGTCGAAAATTGATATTAGTATTCATATGTAATTTTTTTGTTACATGTTATTTTGAAAAAAAAATCGAATAAAAGAACAAAGTTTAGGTCTCACGTTTGTTGCTCTTTCACGTTTGAAAAAATTTACCGATTTTTTAATAATGCCTTTCACACTTGAACGATTACAAAAAAGTTTAATAATTATTTTTTATTCTTTATTTTTTTTTATTCAATAAATTTTTTATTGATAATTTTCAATTATGCAATAACTAAATTATTCAATTACAAAAACGAAATAAGTAAATAATTTTTTTACTAATTTTTTTTTAATTTCAATTTTGTCAAGAATGTGTGTGTGATCTGCTGCTACTGTAACTAATAGTCTAACGTCTCGTTACTCGCATATAAAGCTGTGCTTCGGGTATTTTATATATGATAATAAACAAAATAGCTAAACACATAATGAAAAGGGTCATGAAAGCTAAAATAAAAAAATAGCTCGAAATTTCCACTGCTGAAGGTCTCCTCATCTAATCTCCATATTCGATTTGGATTGGACGAAAGCGAGAAAAAAAAAATAAATTTCTTTTTTAAAGAAAGGTTACGAGGAGAGCTCTTTTAGCCAGTTTTATGACTTTAAGGTCTTTTTCTAAAGAAAACTAAAAATAAATAAACATATTCAGATCAGTAAAATACAAGTATATTAAATTTCTAAATTGATACCAAAATCGAAATTAAAGGAAAAAAAATTAAAAATCAATTTTAAACTAATTCTATTTAATATTGGAAAAAATTGTAAATAGCTAAAAAGCAACAGCATTAAGAAGTCGATATACTCACAAATCAAAAGATAAAACCTAGGTTGTATTAATCTACAAATCTGGCAATCAGTGATAGTGAATAGAAAAGACCTTTTTAAATTTAAAAGTCTTAAATATATAATTGAATATATTTTACATTCAAATCAGAGGGGCGTTCAGTTATGAGTTCAAGCATTAATCTCTAAAAAATTAATTTAGCTATTTTTTAATCTAAATACTTTTATACGAAATTTTGCCATTATGAATAATTTAATTTAATACATGCTATTTTAATCCCCTCCCTATGTTTACAGTATTTTTTGGTTCAAAGATGATATTTTTTAATGTATATCTAAAAAAAAAATTAGTTTTTTGATTTCAAAACTTAAAAAGCAATAAACTTTAATTGATTTTCAAAATTTTTTCATATTTTTGATTAATTTGTGTTTTAATTAAAATTGACCTGTCTTGAACGTTAATTCATTTTTTTTAATTGGAATGATTAATTGCTGTAAGATAAAATATGTTTTCTCATGATCAAATCTAAATAACAAGAGAAGAAGGGATGGACTGTTGTTGACACAAGCCAATTAAAGAAAAAGGTAAGTCAAAATCGTTTCATCTATTTAGCAAAAAATTAAAAAAAAAAACAATAATATATCAGTTACTACGACTTACCACGGAAGCCATCTATGGTTGCTGCTTTACACTGACCTTAGAGAATAATTGATGTTTAAATTTTGCAAAAAGGTTTATCTTTAGTCTCAATTCTTGAATATTTTTCATTTCTTTTGTACTAGCTAAATTGGCTCTATTTATTTATTTATTCTTCTTTCATTTTATTCACATATATCTTCTTCAACAAAGTTCACATTGCTGTTCATTTCAATTTACCTTTAATGACCTTTAATCGAAGTATATTAAAAAATATTCATATTATTATCACACTTAAATTGTAAATAATCCAAAATTATTAGAAAAAATCTTATTTTAAATATAATTATCATAATTTATTTGTTATAACTATGTTTCGATTATACTTACTGTAGATAATATCTAAGTATTAGTAAAGAAAAAAATAAGATCCATAATTAGTTACTTTTATTCATGCAATCACGAAAAAAAAAATTGAATTGTTAAATTAATTATCTTTTTAAGTTTAGTTGTGTCGATACGCTCCCAGTTTTGATTTAAGAGCTGACTGAAGAACTCAATTAATTTAGAAAAGTTTAAAAATATAAGGAATAGAAACTTGCTTGTATTTCAGTCAAAAATTTTTATCTATTTGAGTTATTTTTCTAGAGAATATGTGTCTTGTTTAAAAGAAAAAATATGAGTCATCTCTCATGAAAAAAATGCATTTTTCCTGTTTTTAATTAGGTGCCCCAAATGATAAACCGTAGTAAGTCAAAATTACTTAATAATTGAAAAAAAATTTATTTTGGGATGTTCATAATGACAAATTCAACTTTGCCAAAAAGAATTTATGGGTTCACTTTTTTTCGTGTCATTGAAGGGCCTACTTAATTTAAGTATTTTTACGGGTATTTTGGATTTATATGGATCAAAAATTTTTTTTTTGGGTAATTCTGAAAATTTTCATTTTTTTTCCTAGAAACACAAATCTCTGTGTCTGCACTAAGTTTTTTGAGTATTTTTTAAACGAAAAAGAAAAAAAAATTTTGTAATTTTTGTATTTAAAATCTATTCCGAATATGTTATAATTATCCGGAACCCTAATTTTTCTTTATTTTGCACCTGGACCTATTTCAAGTAAAAGATAGCTTTTTTTTAATCGGTTTGTTTCATAATTCAGAAATATAACACTAAAAACTAAAACATATTTTTAATATTTTAAAAACTTATTAGAAATTAATGATATTTTTTATTGAAAATAATTTAACTAAGTTTCAACATTTTATTTGGTATTGAAATTTTTATTTTTTTATGAAATTGAGAGTTGCTATTTGATTTTGCCCCGAATAATTCAGTTAAAACTTGGTAACTTGAACCACTGGATACATATCTAAAGCCGACAAAAATCTATTCCAAAGTTAAGCGTTCAGTATTTTTCTTCAAAAAGCTTTAATCCGTCATTAATAGAGTCTAAAAGATTGCTAAAATACTGATCATTGTTTTTTCTAACATTAGTTTTTAAAAATCATCAAAGTCCTTCAATTGGGTTCAATTCGCAGTGATATTAAGGACAAGAAAGCACATTAAAGCCGTTATCTTTAGCAAATTTTTGAAGTAGCGTATTTTCATTGTTAAAAGCCTGATAATCTAGCAATTTTTCTCTTAATTGGTCCAAAGTTATATCATTTGATTCAATATTCTCATCTATTAACTCTAATTCTTTATATATATTTAAAAATGCTTTGTAGGCTCCATTTTTATACAACTTAAACTTTCAAAAACAAAATTAAAGAAAAATAATTTATCTTAATTTAAAATTACATTACTCTTTACTCTTCCCATTTTATTTTATTCCAAAATTAGGTTTTTGCTTTAATCAAAAAAAGCTATGCTTTAAAGAGGAGAGTCCAAAGTATATAGAACTGATTTTTTTGTTGGCTTGAAAAAGTTCCAAACGAGAAAAAGTAATTATAAAAACGTGTTAAAACTGATTTTAATCAAAATAAACTAAATATTGCGGGGGACAAAAAAGATCTCACTCCAGAAAACAAATGAATTCTGTATAATTTTAACAGAGTATTTCAAAAATAATTTTTGAGAGGTTATGTAAATATTTTTTGTACTTAGAATTATTTTAAAAATTTTCAAATTAAATTAATAAGTTTATGTTGTCGTTTTCGACCAACAAAAAAAGTCCAATACAAAAACTAATTCAAACTTGAATTCAGCATAAAAAAATTACCCTAAAAAACAAATTTTAAAAATTTCCAAAAATTTATTCAGCTAAATTACGATTTATCGTTTGGGGCACCTTACGATAGAAGAAAAAAATAGCTATTAATTTCTTTTAATTGAGTCACATTTTGGGAGTGAAAAACTTTCAAATAGAAGAAATCTTTTGATGACCGAACTTTCTTATATTTGATGAAATACGGTAATTTTTTTCATTTAGAATAAATTTTCAAAACATTTTAACTAAAAATAAAACAAAATAGATGTTATGTTTTATTTGCATATTTATTATACTTTACTAGATTCGAAAAAGTAAAAAATAACATGTAATTTATCAATTAATTTGTATACTCTATTGACGATTTACGTCAAGAATTTTTTTAAAACAGTGCAAAATTCTGTTTTTTAAGCGGGCTTGCCTGTGCTTAATCAGCTCGTCACGAGTCCACTCATTCCTCGCAATAAAGTAAATTTCAAAACAAGTGTAAGTGTGACATCCTATGCAAAAGTGTGCTATTTTTAGAAAATTCAGTTAAGTCATGCTGTAGAATTTTTTCTTAAAATTAATTGTTAGAGTAGTAAAATTGTTACATAATGTAATATTTTGCAAAATCGATTGATCATTATTCTAAAGAAATGTAATCAGGCTTGTTTTTAAGTCAAGTCATAACTTTTGACTTAAATTTTAATGACTTAGACTTAAAACTGTGACTTATAAACAAGTCTGAATGTAACATAACTTAATATCCTCTAATTTTCCTAAATTTTAGTGGACAACCGTTTTAGTAGTGTTGTTTTCATTATTAAGCACTGGTATGTAATACTCAAACTTTTTTTGGTTCAGTTGATGTTTTTATTTTTCATTTAGATTTTTTTAGAAAAATTTTGTCTCAAAAATGTCACTGACTGGAAGCTTCAATTTGGTAGGATCAATTGGTTTTTTCAAAATTAAATATCATAATAACCTCTAATTTCAATATTTTTCATATTATAAAGCCTTCTTTTAAACCCTTCAGTTGGAAAAAAATTTTATAAAATTAAACAAAATTTAAAAAAAAAACAATTTGCAAACTCTGCTGTTACCTATTATTGCTATCCACTTGCAGGATTATATAGCTTCTTAAGAAGTGAGATGGATAAGTTCGGCTCAGATCAAAGTTTCAAAAAGTTCTAAAAAATAAAAATGGAAGTCAATTTCTAAGGCAATGTGAAATTTTAGTACAAAAATTACACTAAAAAAAGTAAAAACGCTATAATTTATTTTTTAATTGTGCAAAAATGGCTCTATAAAAAGTACAATATTGTACAAATTTTTTGCAACCGAATTCCAGACTCTGCAAAAACCCTGCAATTTATTGCATTTTTTAAACAAATATTTTTTAATGGTGTGCATTTTACAGAAAATTGCAGAGTTTTTGCAGAGCCTGGAATTCGGTTGCACAAAATTTGTACAATATTGTACTTTTTATAGAGCCATTTTTGCACAATTAAAAAATAAATTATAGCGTGTTTACTTTTTGTACTGTAATTTTTGTACTAAAATTTCACATTGCCATTTCTAAAGATTATTCGAAAATTTTTTAAGAAATTGAAACGTGGAGGGCCCTTCTTGGCCAGTTCTCTCACTAGTCTTTTGTGATGTCTTCTTAAATTACCAGCTGGTCCTGTTGTTGTTTTTGCATAATTAATTTGCATAATTTTATTGCAATGCAACACGCTATTTTAATATATTGACTGGATATAAATGGAAGTAGCCTAATTTCGACCAAAAAAATTTATTGACATTTTAGGAAAATACAGTCTGTATTTTCAAATTTTATTATTTTAAACTCAGTATAAAATAATAAAATTTGACTTCTTTATCGGTCCACTTGTATTAAAACGAATCGAACTAAATCCAGAAACTAAGTTTTTCTCATTAAACAAAAAATTCGGTTTGAAGCTGGGATTAGTTTTAGTTCAAAAAATAATTTTAATGTAAGACATCTTGTGTCCAAATCAGACTAGTGGGTAAGTCAGTAAGTCAAAGTCAAGTCATTTGACTTTAGTTTTTTAGGGAAAGTCAATAAAAAATGGATAAAAAGCATCTAATCCTAATTATGATTCTTTAGATTTTAATATTATTCATATTAGAAAATTAATTAGAAGATTTTTTTATCAAATTCTTTCGAAAAAAAAAATTAAATTTTGTGAAATCAAGTCAATTCAAAGTCAAGTCAAGTCAAATGACTTTAAAGTCTTAAGCAAAGTTAAGATTTTTTTGGATATTTTTTCATGACTTTTATACAAGTTTGATTTTTATATCTTCAAAGGTTTTGTGAAATTTAAGGGATGAATTTTTTTCAAATTATTGACAGTAACAGGAATTCATGATTTTTTTTAATGATTTATACTCTATAAGAAAATAATCTACATTGTAATTTAATTATTAATTATTTTTAGTCACATTCAGCAAATTACATAAAATAGATTTGTTTAATCTAATTTAATAATGAGTTAGCATAATTAAAATTCCTGATGATTATATATAATGATTATGCATAAATAATAAGTTTTTTAGAGAAGCAATTTCAAATGATGAAAAAAATTATTTTTTGATTGATGAACTTATTAAAATGGGGTATTATTAATCGATCTCTTACATTACTTAAACGATCACTTAATAAAATATATTATTTTATTTTTTCTATCTATAATATTATTTATTCGATTAATTTGATTAATTAACTGTCTCTAATAATAAATATTTCTGTATCCTGAGTTTTTTTGTCATTAAATTTACTGAAGATGAGTATGATTATGATGCATATAGCTCTTAACTTAATTAATGAACAGTTGAAATTATCTCTTGATTTAATTTAATTATCTCCTGTGAGAGTTTTTTTTGTGGATATTTAAAGATGATCTAATGTGATCTAAGTTTTATCAAAGTATTGAAATGTCTGATAGTGAGTATCGAGTAGTTGATGACTATGTAACTTCTGAATCAGAATCTGAAGACGAGGTTCAAGAATCCAATAAAAAGAAAAGAACCAGGAAGAACTGGATCTATGAGAGAACATTCGACGATCAAGAAGCATCCAAAGACTGGTTAGATAATGAAAAGATTTGGTCTTCTCTGAAAAGTAGTGCAAGCATCAACCAGTAGTGATATAAGTAAGAAAGTAGAAGCTCCACTAAAGAGAGGTAGAGGTAGACCAAGAAAAAACTTATAAGATATTATTTTATTTGAAATTTTTTGAAATTTTTTATAATTCTTTTTTTTTTAAATCAATTTAATAAATAAAAATAAGTGATACTTTAAGTAAAATTAGTTGCTGTTTTATTTAATTTAGGAGACAGATTAATAAATATAAGTGAAGGGTATTTAGTAAAATAAGAGATAGAAAAATTTTAGAGATCGATTAAATACCTCCCTTTTAAAATTTACAACTTTTTTTTTTAATAATTTTTAAATTCATTTTTATATGGTTCAATTTTTTGTGTTCGAATTACAAAATGTATCCAATATTGAAATAACATTGAAAAAGTACGATGTTTCAAATTATTTTTTTCAGTCTCAAATAAAAAAATAATTTTAAGTTAATATTGCAAACATGAAACAAAATTTTTTTTTTTTTAATTTTGACTTTGGATTTGTGATATGATTAAATCTGAGATAATTTTTTTAGTTTAAAAAACTTTCTACGCTCTGTTTTCCATTTTTTATAAATTGGGTTTTTGCTAAAATACATCAAATGAACGTCAATTATGACTAAAGTCAAAATTTATAAAGAAAAGAACAAAGTTTTTCGGGTCTAGTCGGTTAGGTGAACTATGGTTCAACAATTACTGGAACAATTCTTGTACTCAGGTTTTTTGAACTATTAGTTCACCTAATCTAAAAATTGTTCACCTATTTTGATATTTTTTCATCTATTTAAAAGAAAAAATAAATTTAATATTAAAAAAATAATAATTCAATTGATAAATAGGAATTGAAAAATAATTAGATAAAAAATTTAAATTTGGGCGGAGTAGGTAAAATTTGCGAAAAAGATGAATCTTTGTTTACCAAAGTCAAACACTTGAAGGATGATAAATTAATTTTAATTTTCTTTAATTTTTATTATTTCTAGCTATTTAATATGGTAATACCAGGTCAACTAGATCAGAGCAAATTCTATTGCTAAAACTCCTTCAAATAAAAAAAAACAAAAAAATTTTTAACTTAATTTTTATTTTTTTATCAGTTTTGAGAATTAGGCATTCTATTCAATATACAATATAAAAATTTCATAGAAGAATATCATAGATAAAACTATTGAGTGATTAGAGCTCATTGAGCCATGAGTGAACGTCTCTTTTGTAAAGTACAAACTAGTTCAGGATCCTTGTGCGTCGAGTTTGTTGATTTTTTTTTTTGTTTACATAAATTATTCAAAAGTTAAAAAAAGAATTTTCAATATTTTTCAAATTTCCAAATAAAAATTAAACTCATTCTATTTCACAAAAGAGTTTAATTTCAAATATGAAGATGCTTGCAATATTAACTTATAATTCTTTTTTTATTTGAAACTGAAAAAATATTTGAAGCATCGCACTTTTTCAATGTTATTTCAACATTGGATACATTTTGTAATTCAAACACAAAAAATTAAAACATATTAATTAAAAATTAAATTTAACAAAAATGTGCTAGTAGGAGCTTTGAGTTAAATACTTGAAAATAGGCTAATAAAACAACCTAAAAATTGAAACTAAATTTTCTTAATTAAAAAAAAAATTCCAGAATTTCAGATGAAAAAAAAAGTTCTATAAAGTCCTGATATTGGTTGATAAAAAATACAATTTTCATTATATGTCTTATTTGAAAAAAAACCATTCTGAAGTTCTTAGAATGAAATCCTTGTTTATACCATCGGACTCGTTCTAGGAGCACGAGCTTATAATTAAGTAAAGATGTGAGTTGAGTGATAAATGTTTTTGTCAGAAGCGCGAAGAATTTAACTTCTGAGATACGTGACAACTATAAATCTTGGTTATTTTTCTGCATCAGTTGATGGGCTCATAAAACACTGATACTTTTGAAGACTCGTGTTGGCAACTCTTTTTCAAGTATCCTATACTGTAAGCTAAACATTTGATTATCAAATTCCATAGCAAAACTAGCTAGACTCAAATGATTAAAAATATTATCAGCTGATAACAAAAATGGGTATACGTAGGTTTTTTCTGAAAAATACTCTGCAAATTTAACATAAAGTTTGCAGAGATTTTGCACGAGGTTATCAGACTTAAAAAATGTTTTACTAGTAGATAAAGAATTTGTTTGATTTTTATCATTTTGTTATTTTTGTGCAAAATTTCAATAAACTGCATGTTGCAAATTTTTTATTTTATTTTGAATTATTTTTTTAAAAGAAAATTGATTTTTTCAATTCGTTTTTGTATATTAATTTAGAGAAGTTTTGCTTATGAAAACACGCAAAAAAAATATCTAAATATAATTTAGCAGCAAAAAAAAAGAAGAATACTAAGGATTTGTAGTTTGATTTTTAATTTATTTTAAAATTATATATTTTAAAGCATATTTTATGCTAAAATAATTTTTTTGTACTAAAAATTAAATTTTGACAAGAGATTTCCTTAATAATAATGAATAAAAAATGCTAGAAAATATTATATTTTTTTATTTTGAATTAGGAATTAGGAATAAATAATTATTATTTACACTATTTTGCTTATTTTTTCTGTGTTTTTTATGCATTTTATTTTGTGCTCATTTTTTCAAAAATAAAAATTATTCATTCTGTTCTAAAATAAAATTTTAAATTAATATTTAGATGATTGAAAATGAGCTTTTATCTTATTTGGGATTGGTTCCGAAAGATTCAGCTAGGGAAGAAAATGGAAAAACTGCGGAAATAAAGCCCAATAAACCAAATAGGAAACTAACAAAATTTTTGACCAAGATTCCATTCACCATTTTGTACTCACACGAACATTTGGCCAAACTAACCAATTCATTTGAGCTGACCAAATTCGATTCTAGTTTTCGCAAAATAAAATACATTGGATTCGACTACGAAAAATATATAAACAATGATACTTATGTACAGTTAAATGAGCGATATCCTAAAAGGAAGCTTACATCAAAATTGGAAAACACTTTTGCACGAAGCGTCAAAAAAGCAAAGAAAACGCCAAGAATCTGTCTGGTGATGACCAAAAAAATTTCATTTGAACAAATTTTAGATAATTTTAAAGTAAGCTTTTGCCAAATTTTTGCCATGGTTTTTATATTCAGTTAAAATAAAAATTTACTAGATTTCTAAAGAAACTCAGAATTTTATTCATAGAAAAATGAGCAGAAAATCCGAAATAACTAAAGATTTCGTTTCAGAAAACAGCGACCAAGCTATTTCGATTGAAAGTCAGCTCGGCGATCAGCTAAATCAGTCACATCTAAGTTTATACAATAACGAGAATCCTATAGTTGACCAGTTTAATAAAGCTAATAACAACCATGAAAGCAGTCTTTGGTTTAATTATTTTCATTATAATGAGTGTGAAAATTTCCTTGAACACTCTAAAAACATCAAACCACTCACTCAGCAATTTAATTCTTATCGAAGATGCAAAAAAATCCAAAAGCCAAATAAACCTTTGGTTAATTTAAACGAAAATTTTGAACTCATAGATTTAACTAATGATATAATATAAAAAGAAAAACAGTAAATATTTGTTTTAATACATTTTTTTTAAAGAAAAAATATTTACGCTAGTTTTTAACTAAAGTTTTTATTAAAATATAATCGATTATTTTTTAAAATCATTTTTTTTTATTTCATTAAAAAAAATATATAATCATTTTCATCTAATCATTTATTAAAAAAATTTCTAAATAAATTTAAAATTTAAATTACAATTTCAACGAGTTCTTAGGCATAAAATTTGATTCAAAATTAATCTTCATCCAAATGGTTTATTAAATAAAACAAGGCTTTAATTCATGGTGAAACTAAATAAAAGTATTGTCAAATTTTGGGTCGAAACTACATCACTTAGCAAAACTTCATAACCAGAGAAAAACATTTAAAAATTCAAGTCTTACAAAACTCAGCAGTTCGTTTTTTACACCATCTAAAATATGATACTTCTTCCAACATTATGGAGCATAAGAACTGAGTCATTTTGTTCCTATATAAAGCTGGTTTTTAAACAAAATGTATCGAATACCCGACTCCATTGTTTAATTGTTACCATACTATGTGATTTAAAATCAAAACTTAATAAATTGAAATTTCAATAAAATTGTTCCACCTCTAATATTTTTTACAAAAAATATTCTGAAATTCTTGATCGTTTTTTAGTTTCTTCCTCATTTATAGACAAGGTGACTGATAATAGTGTTCTTGAAAGTCATTATATGACTATTGACCATTTCCCAATTGAAGCATTCATTCCAAAGCCTTTGGACTATTAAATACCAATATTAAAGTAGTCGGGCTACTAAATACCAATCAAATCTATAATTAGAAGGTTCAACAAAAAGCAAGCAAAATGACAAATTTAAAGTGACACTTTATACAGTATTTCTAGAAAGTTTAGAACATTACTTAAAAATTTATAAAAAAAATTTTAATGAGTAAAAATCTATAATTATAATTTATTTACATATAATGTTAACTATCCCATCTTAAAGAAAATTTTATTAGCTTTCTTTTGATATGTAGATTGTTCAAAAAATATTTCTGAACACTCCAAAACCCATTTAAAAAAAACAGATAAAATAGAACAAAAAAAAAAAATAGTCTACAAAGTTTAGAACAATTAGTTTATCTTAAAATTTTACCACACCTTTACAATCCCTGCCCGTGTAGAAAATTACGGATAAATTTACGGCATTTTTACGTATAAATTACGCGTAATTTTGTAACAAATGTTAAAGAAATATAGATAATTACGCCACAATTACGCCGTAAAAAAGCGATACGTAAATTAGACAAATTGTGTCGTAATTCACAATCACTTTTTTACGCGTAAATTACGGGTACAAATTTTGTAGAATTTTTCAAAATACTTATGATTTTTAGCAATATTTCCAGTAAAATAAATCAAAAAAATTAAATTAACGCGTTTTTAAATAATAAATTCAGAAAAAAACTGAAAATTACGCGTAATTTAAAAAAAAAATTTAAACAAAAAAATAAATTGTCCATCAAAATTTTAATTTTAAAATAAAAAATTTTTTGAAAATTATTTAATATTATAATAATTTTTTTTAATCCTAACTTTAACTACTGGTATAACTAGAATAACTTTTTCTGCACGAGCTAGAAGAGGATTCGCTTGACAAACGGTTTTTCTTTTTTCTTTTCTTCTCTTCTTCTCTGTCTTCATCTTCTTGTTCATCACTTTCTATCTTCTTCTTTGTTCAGCTTTCTTTCGTTCTCTTCTCTCTTTTCTTCTGTGGTCTTTTCTTTCTTTCTTCATTCTTGCTTTCATATGACACCCATAGTTATTCACAGAAGTTTTAACTCCTTTCCATACTTGATGAAGTTGCTTTTCGATATTTCAAATCAAACTTTCACTGCCCCTGAAAAAGAAGAAGTACAAATAAAAAAATCAAATTAAAAAAAAATACTTTTATGGTTTTCCTAGTCTGTCTGGACCAGTAAGCCTTTCTCTTTTTGTTGATGACCTGCGACTAGCTTCATCACATAATATGCAATTTGCGAGTTCGTATCGAGTGAATAAAACATCTGCACATGAATATGCAAATAAATTTACTCGATCGCCTTCAAGAGAAAGCAAGTCAACCCCATTATGCTTCTAAAAAAAATATATTTATATATATATTTATAACGGTTATAACGGTATTAAAATAAGGTTTAATACAATAAACAGTTAGAAATTTTTTGTGCAATATTAAAAAAAAAATAGAAATAGCAGTTACAAACGCTTTTGATTGAATAAAATAATTTCTAATTTAATTTTAATTGGTCATTTTTTCATTATTATGAAAATTTTTTGTTGCATTTATTTTATCCAAAAAAAATATTACACTGTTTTAATGAATAAACTTCATATCAGACTTGTGAGTATGTCAAAAAGTCAAAGTAAAAGTAAAGCCATTTGACTTGACTAAGAATGAATTTTTTTGGGAAGTACCATAAACAACGGGTAACAAGCAACCAATCTTAATTATGATTCTTTAAATTTTTATGTTGTATATATTAGAAAATTAATTAGAAATTTTTTTTAACAAACTCCTTCGAAAACGCAAATTGAATTTTGTGAAATTCAAGTCATTCTAAGTCAAGTCAAGTCAAATCTTTGACTTCACCAAAAAATTACTTAAAAATAAATTAATAAATAAATAAATTTTTTAGAATAATGACACGAATAAAAATTACGCGTATTTTTGCGTAAAATATTTAGTATTATGCAAAATTATGTCATCTCAATTTAGAAAAAATTATCCTTAATCAAGCATAATCCTTCGTAAAAAAAGATTAATTACGCGTAATTTTGGATACATTTTTTGTCAAAATACTCAAAATTACGTTTATTTTAAATGAAAATCAATTTCATCGTAATTACGTTTATTAAAAAAATTACGCATAAATTGTTTTAGACATATATAATTACGCGTAAATTGTTTTAGTCATATATTATTACGCGTAACTTTTTTTATAGACGTGATTTCGCGTAAAACATGGCGTAATTTTCTACCCGGGTGGTCATTTTTTTTTTCACACAATGCTTGGAATGTTTTTTCATACTGTTTGCTTGCACTTTTTACGTTTGATTTATTATTTTTGGATTTTAAAATCGGTCATTTTGTTGAGTTGTACCATTTTGGCGTTTTTTCTGCAAAAGTGGGCAAAAAAAAAGTATCTGAGGCTCAAAGGTGGCAATTAATTGGTCTTTTGAAGGATAAGACCAAATTTCAACAAGAAATAGCTGATCTAGTAGCAGTTACGAGAAAATGTGTGATAACAACAAAGCCCAATTATGAGAAGACATCCGTGGTCAAAGAATTACCAAGGTCTGCTAGACCCCGAAAGCTTTCCAGTCGAGATGAGTCGTACATTTTTAGAAAGCTCAGAATCAATCTTACAACAAGCTATAGACAGCTAGCTCTGATTTTAGTTCTAAATTTCCAAATGCTACTGTTAGTAAAGACACTGTAAGAAAAGTTCTATTCAACCAAAAAATACAGTCGTATAGTGCAATAAAAAAACCTCTTTTGACTGTATTGGATCGATCGAAAAGGCTCAAATGGTGCAAAGAACGACAAAGATGGACTGCTAATGACTGGTTGAAAGTTGTTTTTAGTCGAATCTAATTTCAAAGTATTAAACAGAAAATCTAGAGTGTTTGTAAAACGTTTTGCAAACAAAAATATCATCCCAAGTTGTGTTTACCAAAGTTACAAAATGGTGGAGGTTCGGTTGGTATTTGGGAATGTATTAATTATAAAGGTACTGGATGCTGCTCCATTTATGCAGGCAGAATTAATCAATTTGTGTACATGGACACTCTGGAAAATAACTTATTACCATCAGCCGAGATATTTTTTGATCAGAGTAAAGACTGGATTTTTCAGCAGGATGGCGCTTGTACTATACTGCTCATCCGTTCGAGATTGGTTTCAAGAAAAACTAATAACATCTCTCTCCTGGTGCCCAAGATCACCTGATCTCAATCCAGTAGAGAATTTATAGTCATATATTGAGCACAAAATGGTCAATACAAAAATTACGTCAGTAGAGCATTTAAAAGGCGTTCTTTTTGATGAATGGTTCCTCAAATCACCTCCATCTCCAATCTATCAATCGAAGTTCTTAGTGAAGGAGTAAAAAACATCATTGAATATATGCCGAAACGTGTCGCTGAGTGTATTAAAGCTAAGGGTGGGCATTTAAAATATTAAAAATAAATGTACTAAATGAAGACATTTTTTTTTGAGAATGACTACCGAAAGATATTTTTTCTTTACGTAGAAATTTCTTGTGACCGATAATTATCTGTAAGTAGAAAAAAAATTAAAAGATATAATATCTTTTTGAATTTAATTAGTTCTAAATAATTAAAAATGTCACAGATACATTTAGGAGAAAAATTTGCGACATTTGAAGAATTTGACAAGGCCCTTGAAAATTACTTCCAAGCCAATTATCACATCTTCCCAAAAGCAACAAGTCGTTACCTAAAGCCAGATCGAGCCAAATACGAGTATGTTGAATACAAATGCATGATTTGGAGGTTCCTAGCCAATATTGTATCGAAAACAACCGGAGTTCGACCTGTTCAATCGTAATCACGCATTCAACTGCCTAGCTGAAATTCGAGTTACGTTTAAAAAACGTGAGAAAAACAAGTATGTAATAACAAAGTGCAATCTAACACACGACAATCATCCTACTGGTAAAGACATCTACATTAATCATCACTCACAGCGAGCGCTAAGCGATCAACAACAAAAGGAAGCATTAGAAATGTATAAAGCACAGGCAGTTGTAAAGTTAATAGCTCAAACAATGTCCGAGCGAACTTGAAAGGTCGTGCTTACAAAAGATATACACAACATCAAAACTTAATTATCTGAAAAAGGTGAAATTATTCGACTTCAAACGATAAACAATAAAAGAATCCAAAACGATAAGCAAGATTTTTTCGTATTCGGTGAGAATGAAGAAGAATCCAAGATCAATATGTTATTCTATCAAAACAATGAAATGAAACAATTGTACAAAAAGTATCCAGAGATTCTATTTATCGACGGAACATAATCAATTAATAGAAACAATTATCCGTTATGTCTATTCGTTTTCTTTTCTTTATTTTTTTTTATTTTAAATAAAATTTTCATACCTAATTATCTTTTTCTAGCCTCTTATAAATTTTTACCCACAAATATTTTATTGGAATTGTGCTCATCTCCCTAGTAAGGTTCAACTGTTAGAAACTTTTTTGGCTCAGAAAAGTCCTGACATAGTATTACTTAACGAAATAAAAATTGATTTAAGTGAATCTAATATTTATTTTGATTTTAAAAATTACGTTTCA